>CXYZ01003106.1:165758-223353 GCA_900006705.1 Sonneratia caseolaris
ATTAAAATGAATATTTCAATAGTATCATTTAACTTTCATAATTTATTTAAATTTTTATTATAATATAATGTTAAATAATGCTGGCGTGAACATATCAATAAAATGTTGATATAGTAATAAATTATGTGATATGTTATTATCATGTTAGTATCTTATTCATGTCATCATATCTATATATATTAGCATGATTTAATTGTCTATTACTATAAAAATTTAAGTAATAAAAATTAAAATTTAGGGATGGTATAATCATTTTGAAATTTTAGAATTTAAGTTAGAAAATTTATATAATTTTAAAACTCACCTGTAGGTTTGGTTTTATTGCACATTAGCCTCTCTCCCCTTCTCTCTCTCTCTCTCTCTCTCTCTCTCTCCCTTCACCCTCTCCGTATATCCCACGGGGTAGGGTTTTACTTCTACTTGGCTCTGCTGTCCTTGCAAGTCACTGTCGCCATTTCTCCGCTCGATCGTTTCTTCCACCGACGTACACATCGGAGCAATAGCATTTCCATTTGCCTGCCGTAATTGCTACCTCTTTGTGCTTTCGTTTCGTTATTCCGGGTAAGTTTTTTCCTTCCCGCTTAAACAATAGTCCGGCGAGCATGGATTTGGTTTAACGAATGAAGCTAACGAACCCTGGGTTCGGAATTGAGCTGCCAGACTGTTGGGATTGCGTTCCTTTCAGCTGCCTATCCGTTACCTGGGTTTTTTTTTTTACCTGTAGCTTAAGACGGCTGTTCAAGGTTCAGCTCGATAAAACACAGTAATGTGAAGCTGAGGTTGCCGGTGGTAGAAACTCATCGTTCTAGATTAGATGCGTTTTTGGTGCTTCTGCGAGACATTCTGTTGTTGCTGATGAAACGTACCAAGTATAAGTTAGAAAAATCCGTTGGAATAGAGTGGGTATCCGTCAACATCTCATCTTCAGAATCTGCAGCGCTCAAAAATCTCCAAAATGGATCATTCACTGTTTGTGAATTGAGTTGTTGAAGCATGCTATTGCTAGAGGAATTCATCGTCCGATGTGCTCGTATCTGCTATAAGTTGACTGCTATACTGAAAGTTCCATGCAGTTTAGGTTAGATTTCGAATTTCCTTCTTACTTCCTTCCTGGATTTGGTGGATGCAATTGTGTGAAATTTTGGGTTTATTTGGTTTTGTTGTGCGTAGCATGCAATATCTCGGTTGGGCATTTGTTCTCTCTTGTTTTCCTATCCATCTGAATGAATCATCCAAAGTTTAATTTTTTCATGTTGCAAATTCCTCTTCTTCGCTCTTCCAACGTTCTAAAATTTGATTCCTCATTTGTTGCAAAGCTGTGCCTCTTCAATTATCAGCTTTGTTCTTGTACTGTTTGCATGTGGCTATTCTTTTAAATGTGGGAATTAGTGTCTCTCAGTACTCTTTACGGTGCCACATAATATTTTATGATAATAATAATGATCATGCCCATCTAGATAAAAAACTGTAGAAGCATTGAAATGATTGATATTCTGATTGGTTGTCCTGTCACTATATTATACATAAGAATCTGGGTACAATCAAGTTGTTCACTTGGTAGTTCTGGCATTGTGTTTTTGATCCTGCTGAGAGCAATAGATTCTTAAGGAAGCATTAGAATGATTAAAATAGTGCAATCAAAATGGGCTATATTTCCTATGCAATTTACAAAGTAATGTTCTCAATGAGTTGGAGAAACAAACGTTTTTTTTAAATGTATTTGTATCAGCATATGCTTGAAAAAAAGAAAACGTATCTGTAACAACTCAACCAGTCAAGATGTGGAGCCATTGCGTATTAGGAGAATTCAGTTTTCTCCTAACCTTGCATTTTGAAGAAGGATTTCTGTCGTTTTTCATTTCCCTTCAGAAAGGCATATGCACATTTTGAATGTGACTAATTTAAAATAGGAAAATAGAATCACAGATGTCCTGCTGATCCTGGCCTTCATTAGTATTTTGTTTGTGCATTTCTATGAGGCTTCCTTAATTTACAACTTTCCGGCAAGGAATATTCTTATCATCTCAGCAGGATTTGTTTTGCATTATCTCATGATAATCTATTGATATCACATGGTGCAAAAATTAAATTTATATATTCCCATAATAAATAAATAAAATGATCCCTATATGTAAGGTCAATGATAAAGATATCTCAGTAGGAACTTGTACTCAATTTCCTTTTTCTTTTTATTTTTGGGTCGTGGATGACAAGGAGTTTATTTTGGTGATCTAACATAGGGCTACATGCATAGGGGGCGCAATCCCTCATGAGCTACTCAAAAAGAGTACATGTCTTATTCACTCAAGCTAACCCTTTTATTTATTTTTTTCCAATTTGTAATATTTGGCTGGCTTTAAAAACTTTGGATGTCCTTGTCGTTTTTGTCGGCTAAAGTTTATCTCATATTCATTTCCTTATTGGTCTTGAGAACCTTATGTATTAAAGAGTGGAATATTTTATTCTTTGTGCGACGATTCTCTATCAACAAATATTTTCCTGTCAATGTTTTCTGCCATTCTACCAATCGAGGGGAAACAGTTTTGAAACCTAATACTCATATCTCTTTTCAGAGCAATCTTGCCGATCTTCCAGGTTGGTTGATGGATGTTCAAGTCTGTTATTTCCTTCCTTTTGGAGTTGTTTTATGTTATTGATTCTCATGTATGATATGTTCTTTTGTTCTCTTGTTTCTCTTTGCTTGATTTGGTCAATTATTGGGGTTGTTTCAACCTGTCTTGCCAATTGTTTGATGGAGGCATGTATCTGCACCTTTTCCTGGCTCTCCCCTGAGTTTTGTTTTTTTTAATTTTGATCTATGTACTTCCATAGCAGATCTCCACGCCCAGTCACTAATCGATATGCGTGTATATGGAATAGATGCATGTATGCATGTACAGGACTTCTTATCTAGGTATATCATGTTGATGTGCATTTTCTAACCTTGTTTGTGTAGTCAGTTAAGAGTATTTGTAGTGGATTCTTTTTCATTCGTATTTTATTTCTTATTGGTGCCATGTGAAGTTTTGCTTCTTAAATTTTAGGGGAAAGAATATTAGTGGATCTTGGCAGTATTCTTTGGATTGCTAATCCTGATCTGTACAGCAAGAATGATTTGATTTCAATAATTAATTGATGGGAAATGATTTTTATAAATGCTAGCTGATGATTACTTTCTGTGTTTGGCTTCTTAGTATCTGGAATTATTGGCTGTTAAGGTTTGTAGAAAACATATTTTGCTAGTTTGACTTAAAGTAAATTGGAGATGTGACCAAATAGAGACTTTTCAAAGGACAGAGTTAAAATCTTTGTGCCTATGGGTTTATTTGAAGGGCAGTTTTGTTTATGAGAATTGCTACCATTATATATATTTTTTCACTTATGACTTACTGCCTGCTTGTTTTGAGGGAGGAAAGATTTGGAACTGGAAAAGCCTTGTACTCTTCCTTTCCCTTTGATTTAAGAATTGAGAATTTTTTTAAGTTTTACAGTTCTATTGCTTTTTGTGCGGGATGTCCCATGTAAGCTCTGAACATAATAATAATCATACACCAGCCTATGCTAGTGACTGCTATAGAGAGGTCAACGAAGACTGCAAATTTTATGTGCAGTTGTGGACAAATAGGATTTGATGTGCTTTGATCAAACCTTGATATCAACTGTACCCTTTCCTTTCTCAGGCATTCAACTGGAACTTTTGAAACCAGTCCTTGAATGGGGGATGCAGAGGATGTTCTTCCCCCCTCAAAGAAGAGGGTTGCTGGAAGAGAACTAAATCGGGATAAGCTCGACCTAGATGACGAGGAGGACACAGTCGAGCTAGAGACTGGAACATTTAAGAGGGCAAGTGAGGAAGTCCTTGCAACAAGAAGAATTGTTAAAGTTCGTCGCAATACTACTGCTGCTGCCCCTCAGCCATCTAAAAATCCCTTTGCAGGTATTTGCTTGGTCCCTCCTTCTGATCTTGGTCCTACCAAAGAAGGACAGGCTACTGCTAGTGAAAGTGGAGGGACTGAACTGTCAGAAAGCACGACCAAGAATTTGGAACCTGAAGCAGTGGCAGACAAGGATCTGAAGGATGCAGAGAAAACTGAAGTGAGTGAAACCCAAGAGTCGCATGTTGGACCTGTTGCAAAAAATGTTGAAGAGGACAAGGAGAATGAACAGAAAGAAAGTGGAAGTAAAGAGGCAGAAGCTGAGTTCCCTGCAGAAAAAGTTGAAGAGGACAAGGAGAATGAACAGAAAGAAAGTGGAAGTAAAGAGGCAGAAGCTGAATTCCCTGCAGAAAAAGTTGAAGAGGGCAAGGAGAATGAACAAAATGAAAGTGAAAGTAAAGGGACAGAAGCTGAGTTCACTGGTGAAAATGTAGAAGTGGGCAATGAGACTCAGCAAGTGGAAAGTGAAACCAAAGAGGCTGAAGCAGAACCATCTGCACAGGAGGATGCTACAAATAAGCATGGGAATGGTGATTTGAAAGATGCAGCCAAACCCGAGGCAGATGATGAGAATGCTGAAAGTGAAGTCCAGAAAGATGAAGAGAATACAGTTTCTGCTGGAGGCACATCTTTGAGCTCATTCCAACAGCTCTCTAGCAATAAAAATGCCTTCACAGGTCTTGCTGGAACAGGGTTTGCAAGCTCCACTTTCTCATTTGGGTCTATCCCAAAGGATGGATCTGCTTCTCTTTTGGGTTCCAAAAGTGGTGAGCCTTCATTCAACTTCGGACTTGATGGTAATGGAAACTCTTCTGTCTTTGGCTCATCTGAATCTCCCATTATGCCCAAGGCCGAGGAAAGCCGGTTCCCCTCTAAGGAGGAGGTTGTGGTTGAAACTGGGGAAGAGAATGAGAGGGTGGTCTTTTCGGCTGATTCAGTTCTGTTTGAGTTTATTGATGGCAACTGGAAGGAACGTGGAAAGGGTGAGATTAAAGTAAATGTCTCAACCACAGGAGCTGAGAAGGCTCGGCTCATCATGAGGACTAAAGGAAATCTCCGGCTTGTAATGAATGCAAGCCTCTACCCCGAAATCAAGCTCACGAACATGGACAAGAAGGGCATAACTTTTGCTTGTGTGAATAGCATTAGCGAAGGGAAGAATGTTCTGTCCACATTTGCGCTGAAATTCAGAGATGGGACCACCTTGGCAAGTTTCCGGGAGGCAGTCGAAGCACATAAAGGCAAGGTGCACAATGCTTTGCAGACATCAGAGACCTCCGTGAAGGCTTTGGAGGAATAAAAGCGAGGCTGTCGCTAGAGCTGCCCACTGCCAACCCCGCCCACCATAAATAAAGAGAAACATGCATCTTTGAGTAGAGTCATGCAAGTTCTCGGAGGCCGCCGTATCTTGTAGCAGGAGTTGAGAGGTATCTTTAATTGCGGTTCGTTTTCATTGTTACAGCCTTCAGGGTATGTGTCTTGGGCCTTTCTAATGTGTCTGGCTCCGAGGGATTATAGTCATTAGCAGTAACTGAGCTTGATGTTCTTTATGGTTAAATTCTGGGACCAAGTACTGCCGTGTGTCGGGAAACATACATGCCTGTTGATATGTCATGGGTTCAGTTGTAGTCCATACGCCAATTCCCCAACCTCATTCATCTCGGTTGACGAATGTGAAACCGCTCCCTATTCATGATCTACAGGCGCCCGGGAAGGACCAACTGATCTTCTCGAGCTCGGGGTTGAGCCTAGTTTTCTCTAAGCGCCCTTCGATAACATCAACTGAAAGGATAATCGAGCCTGGCCGACTTATACATCGATATCAAGTTTTGGCTCGGCTTGATGTCATGCGTTTCCGTCCTCACTTTTGAAAGGGAAAATTAAACCGATCAACTGTGAGAAAGGCAAGCAGTATATGAGTTATCGAAGTTCTATGTTATTTTAGAAGGTTGCTGCAACACGAGGTGTATAACAATCTTTCACTATTCCTTCAGTGGAAGATCTATCGCGTCTGGCCCGACGGCATAATCGGTGCAGATGATCAGGCAGACGAGGTAGGAGCTTCGGTGGGAGGGAAGAGGAACTTCACGACTTCGACACAGTCACTCCAGATTTGCTCACTCTTCTTAATCACCAGGTACGTGCGCCCTTCGTACTTGTGGTTCCGAATGTGTTCCTGAAAAGAGGGAAAAACAACAGAAGATGGACGACAGTTTTTCTTCTTTTTTTGTAGAGATTCGATTTGCTCTGTGAGCGAGGTGATTAGCAGTATCGACAGTCTCGTCGTACCAGAGTGAATGCATCGTGGCACGGCTTCCCGATCTTGACGAGTGCGACGCAGCAGTCGTCGGTCAGCGGATCCAGAGGCCCTTTCTTCAAGTTCACCCTCTGGCCTATGGCGATTCCGCATGCTTGGGGTAGACTGCTTCCGCACGTCCTCCAGTCGACCTCCGCAGTCACCGGTCGGAGAGCCGAGAATGCAGCGCCGATGATGAGCAAGACCATCAGAGAGAGAGCACCCTCATTCATCGAGGCCATGTCTTCTTCCCCTGATCTCCTTCCTTCTTTTCCTCTGGGATTTACCGTGATCCTTTTGTCGGAGACGAGGTAGAAGGTAGGGCACGAGGTATGGTATTTATAGTAGTGAATGTCGTCGGGGGCACTAATCATCAATGATCATTAGGTTTATTTACAGCTCTTAATCAATGAATACATTACTCGCCCAACGGTTATTCAGGTGCCTTAATGTTACAACTCCTATAGTCGAATGCATTATAATTAGACCCGACAATTCAAGTTGGTCCGACATATCAGTAGGCTTGAAAATCTCGATCCATGCACGAACGCTTACTGTTTCGGGCAGCTCGGTCCGGCCCATCCCGAATCAAGCAAAAACTAATATTTTTTCCCCTTAGATATCCCTAACGTCATAAATCTTCCCGTTAAGTGGCACGAGTACGTGGGCACGTTCCTCATCACATTAATGGAAACTTTCAATACGTTATAGTAACATTTCAGATAATTTTCCCTCTAAATTTACATTTCTCAAAAAAGAAAAAGAAAAGAACTCTCAAGGTCAACAAATATATATATTTAATATTATTAACATTTTACGTGCAGCTTTCATATTTTCATAATTTAAAAAGAAATACTGTAGCCCAATATCTCAATTTATTTTTATTTTTGTGTGCTACATCGATTATCCAATTCGGATTTTATTTTTGTCCCTTTAAGCTTTTAATTAGACTTTAAAATTAAATAAATCTATACTTTCATTAGAGATGTTAAATAGGCCATACTAGCCCGTAACAGGACAGGAATCAAAACGTCCAAACTCAGAACCAATTACGACCACTCCTAACTTGACCCGTAACCGCCCTTAGTGAGTTTGGAGCAGTTATGTGCCAGTTCTAAAATATAGACATGTTAAACCATAATCGGCTCGAACCGTTACCCTATTAAACTAGCTCGGAATCATTGAAAACCTACCCAAACCACCAAATATCCTGCAAATCAATCGTCAATTTTGTTGAGTCAATCTAAAATATTAAAAATTATTCATTTAAAATAATTTTTTAAATATAAAGATGGATAGATTACGGGCCAAACCAATCCAGACAGTTAACTGGCCTATTTATAAATGGTTTCTGGCCGATTCATATTTGATTGAACCATAACCCGTAATTGAATCAGCCCATTAAGCGAACGAACTGAACAATAACTGGGTTAAACGGTTTAAGGCTCATTTTGAACTGGCCCAGATCGCACTTTTTAACAATACTAACATTGATCTCTAATATTTTAACAAGTCAACAGGTTAACCTACAATATTTTACAAATTTGGTTGATTGATCCTTTTGCAACGTGTTACTGATCCAAAATATTAAGATCCATATATGGCATATTACAAGACATAATCACATTAAATCTATACATATATATTAAGCAAACATAATTAACAACATCATTTTAATAAACAGAATAGTGTAAATTACTCTTCTAAGCAAGCCATTCATGAAAATTCCAATTATTGTAGGAGAAACACGGTATTGTACAGTAACATCGCTTTTGATTTAACAACTAAAAAGTTATAAATTTAATATTTATCGTGAAATTTCTCGTATCCATCCGTTCCTCTCTTTTCCCATCTTATATTATATGTTTATAGGCTTCCTATGTGTAAAGAAAAAAAACTCCAACTATTGCCATCAATAAGTTTTACCACCTAAAAATTCTCATATGGACACAGTGCACCGCGTCAGCTGTGTAGTGATCCAGTGGCAATGAATGAATAACACATGCATGTAGTTATTTACCCAATAAATATTTACAAAAGAAAAAAGAAAAAAATAATCTAATTAGTTTATATGGTATCTGTTTATTCGAATTTAATTGATTTATTGAAAGGTAATACTTTTGCATCATGAACTTACTTCATGCATAAACTCGAAATCAAAATGTTATTTTTCAGGAGAAATGTATCGAAACCATTTTGACCGACCATATCAATATTCGTACCCAATATATGTGGCTAGCTATCAAAAGCGGTACTTATAGCTCTCAAGGGAAACAGAAGGTTAAGGATTTATTTGGGTAACTTGAATTGCGGGCCACGTTTGGCTATCGAAAGCTATATAGAGTAAAGATTTTTATTTTATATGAAAGAGATAGCTGCAGCACACCACACGTATATGTGTTATCACTTCCTTCGAAGGAAGTTCTGTCATGATTCGGTCATACAATCAGTGTACAGATAGAGATGATCAGGCAGACGAGGTAGGAGCTTCGGTGGGAGGGAAGAGGAACTTTTCGACTTCGACACAGTCACTCCAGATTTGCTCACTCTTCTTAATCACCAGGTACGTGCGCCCCTCCTACGTGGGGTCCCGAATGTGTTCATGAAAAGAGGGAAAAAGAACAGAAGATGGACGACAGTTTTTCTTCTTTTTTTGTAGAGATTCGATTTGCTCTGTGAGCGAGGTGATTAGCAGTATCGACAGTCTCGTCGTACCAGAGTGAATGCATCGTGGCACGGCTTCCCGATCTTGACGAGTGCGACGCAGCAGTCGTCGGTCAGCGGATCCAGAGGCCCTTTCTTCAAGTTCACCCTTTGACCTATGGCGATTCCGCATGCTTGGGGTAGGCTGCTTCCGCACGTCCTCCAGTCGACCTCTGCAGTCACCGGTCGGAGAGCCGAGAATGCAGCACCGACGACGAGCAGGATCATCAGGGAGCGAACGCCGTTGGTCGAGGCCATGTCTTCTTCCTCTGATCTCCTTCCTTTTTTTTACCTCTAGGATTTATTGTGGTATTTTTGTTGGGTATGAGATGGAAGTGGGGGCATGAGGTATGGTATTTATGGTGATGAATGTCGTCGGGGACTCATCATCAATGATTAGGGTTATTTACCGGTCGTAATCAATGGAGGCATCACTCGTCTAACAGTTAGTTTAAATTTATGTTACAACTTATATGATCAAATGTATTATAACTTTATAAAAGGGGTTTTGGTGCAGCGGTATTGCATTCGACTTAACGGTTAAAATATTATAAGTTCAATTCTTACCGTATGACTTTCCGTATCTTTTCATTTCTTCATTACTTCTCTTTCTCATTATAAATCATAATAAACCATGGCATTTTGTTCATGATTAATGACGATTAGCATAAATGACTTGGCGATGTAATGGAACAAAATATTTTGGACTAAATACGACTTTTTAAGACTTTTAAAACTAACTTGCAAAAACAAAACAAACTTTCAAGAAATTCTAATGTAATTTTCCCCCATAAATATAGAAAAATGAGCACGCTTAGAAGATGAAGTTTTTTTTTTGGGTATGATATATATATTTATATATAATATTTAATTTTTCTCCTATAATTACCCGACTTTTCCTGTGTTGATTATATAATTCAGTCAGTTTGGATTGACCTGATCAGTATTTTTTTTTTTCCTTCTGTGTTTCTTTTCTGATTCCCACGAATCAAACTACCAGAAATAAGAGCGTCATTTTAACCCCAACCAGGGACTCAGCCTTCCGGCACGACCAAATCCGACTGAAGCTAAAGAGCAAGGAGAAGATAACTGGAGTACATCTATTGAAGAAAGGTTGTTGTTGCACGAAGTAAACATATTTGTAGCATATTGATCAACAGATAATAAAATCATTATTGCAGTTAATTATTGACATGATAATCAGCAGTAAAAGATTGTTCACGGAAAAATTATACTAGCTAGTTGCGTTGAGTGGGGAAAAAACAAGGAAACACCAAGGCTCGATCCTTCTGGTTCATTGGAAACGGCTCGAGATCGATCAGTTTTGAATGCGAATGCTACATGTGGACCGTGCCCATTCGATATATATATGAAAATCTCCCCTGCGATTCCCATGAACATGGAAGATGATGATTTTCACCGTGACACACGAAAAACATCCACGCATGAGACGTTGAATTCTAATGACTAGTCGTCAATATTCGAAGAGAGCACTGTAATTTTCACCACCTTTTCTTCTTCCATCGTTTAGTGTGGAGGAGCTAGCTGGAGAAGATGGAATGGGACTTTCACAGTCGACAATTACAGAAACATTATGGGGAGGAGACAAAGGAAAACGTTCCTATCTCTCAACTGGAGCACTTCTTTCTTGTTTTCTTTTTTCTATTTCTGCGGTCCGATCGATGATCGTTTATTATATCAGTATTCATATGCGATATGTGTATGGCTATGGAAAGCGGTTATATATAGCTCACAAGGGCTACAAGCTTAAGGATTATTTGGGTAATTTGAATTGCGAGCAATGTATATGGCTATCGAAAACTAAATAGATCAATGATTTTGTTACATAGAAGAAACTGCCGCAACATCATGTATACATCCTTCGAAGGAAGTTTTATATATCATCATGACTCGGTCATAAAATCACCCTTTGACCTGAGGTAGACTGCTTCCGCATGTCCTCCAGTGGACAGCTTGATCTGCTTCTGCAGTGTTAAAAGCCACGAATGCTGCACTGACGATGAGGGAGATGATCAGAGGGCGAGCACCACTTTCTTGGAATTTATCTTCCTCTGTAAGCGTTGTACATTCTCCGTGTGTAACTCCAAGGATGGAGGGCATAAAACTGCTCCCCGCGCCAACAAGTGCACATACCCAGGTTTGATGTGTCCTCCTGCTTACTAAGGGTTGATGTTGTTTAATTACTTCTCGCCAGCAGCCTGTTCAGTCGGAATTCTTATAACATGCAAAGAGAGCATGTTCTTGTGACCATTTGTTTTCCCGTCTTTGCTATCGAGGAGCTGTGAAAGAATATGAAACGGGTATTTTACAGTCAGAAGATTCAGGAAGTATTGTCGTGTCTTTCTCTACTGCAAATGATGCTCAGATTGAGGGTTCTGAGGTATGACAGACTTTCATGATTTTCTTGATTGGAAAAATGTCTGGTTTTTCATTTTTTTTTTATCGTGGGCTCGGTTGATGAACTAAAAAAGATACAGAAAACTGAGCACGCTTGGAAGATGAAGTTTTTTTCTGCAAGATTTTTGTTTAAAAAAAATTGCGTGGAGATTTGGTTTTCAATTATCCGACTTTTCTTGTTGAGTATAATTCATCTAGATTGTGCTCATTTGATTCATGAAAATCTCCTCGGACTCGCATGAACATCGAAAACAAATTTTGCCGCAATACGAAAACTTCCATGAGATGTGGAATTCTAGCAACTGTCTATTAATATTCAAAGAGAAAAGTGTAATTGTCTCCACCTTTCTCCTCCATCACATTCACTGTCGACCGAGGAGCTAGCTGGCGAGAAGATGGAATAGGACTTTCGCAGTTAACAATTAATTGAAGAAGCATTACGGAGAGGAGAAAAAGGAAATCACCTTTGTTTGACAGTCGAAAGCTAATAATAAATAGAATAATAGTTTTATTTTATAGAAGAGGCAGCTGCAGCACACCATGAATATATCTTATTACTTCCTTCGAAGGAAGTTTTATCATGACTCGATCATACGCGCCCAGTAGAGATGATCAGGCAGACGAGGTAGGAGCTTCGGTGGGAGGGAACAGGAACTTCACGACTTCGACACAGTCACTCCAGATTTGCTCACTCTTCTTAATCACCAGGTACGTGCGCCCTTCGTACTTGTGGTTCCGAATGTGTTCCTGCAAAGAGGGAAAAACAACAGAAGATGGACGACAGTTTTTCTTCTTTTTTTGTAGAGATTCGATTTGCTCTGTGAGCGAGGTGATTAGCAGTATCGACAGTCTCGTCGTACCAGAGTGAATGCATCGTGGCACGGCTTCCCGATCTTGACGAGTGCGACGCAGCAGTCGTCGGTCAGCGGATCCAGAGGCCCTTTCTTCAAGTTCACCCTCTGGCCTATGGCGATTCCGCATGCTTGGGGTAGACTGCTTCCGCACGTCCTCCAGTCGACCTCCGCAGTCACCGGTCGGAGAGCCGAGAATGCAGCGCCGATGATGAGCAAGACCATCAGAGAGAGAGCACCCTCATTCATCGAGGCCATGTCTTCCCTCTCTCTTTCGTTTCTCCTTTCTACAAGTTTGTGATGTGTGCGTGTGCGTGTTTCTTTTTTTCTTTCGTCCTTTCCGATGAGATGCTGGAACTTACGTGGTCGTGTTTATATAGCAGTCAAGATTGTGAATACCAATTAATGAAATTAAATATGTGAAATCAGTTCTAAAGAATGGAGGCATTTAATGGTAACCCTTTATATTATACCATGCATCAATTTAATGTGAAAGTTAGATCAGAACTGATCCCCTTAATGATTGGAAGGTTAAGAAGACGATCATACCCACTGTTAGAGAGGTTAAATGGGCTTGTCTTGGTATGCAACCAACCCTTCAAAGACTAGAACCGGCTTGGACCGCCCTCAAATTGGCCAGTAACTGCTCTTATCAGATTGAGGGGTGATTATAAGCCGAGTTCAAGAATTAGGCATGTTGAATCAGAACTACCCCAGCACATTTTCTCGTTAAACCCTTTAGGACTTGGCTCGGAATCATAACAAAATCATATTGGACCACCAAAAATCCTACAAATCAATTATTAGATTTTGTCGATTCAATTTTTTTTTAAAAAAAAGATCAGCAATTCACAGGTCAAACTAACTCGAACCGAACAGTTATGGGTCGGTTCATATATTCCCGAACCGTGACCTATAATTGGATCAGGCCATTAGCTTGACGAGGCTAAACTGCTCTAGGCCCGTTTTGAACCGGCCTGAATAGCCCATTTTAACGACTCTACCCACTATGGTGCGGTGTAAAAATATGTGCAATCATATGCAACATATATACCTACTAGCATTTTTGGTTTAACCTTCTTTGCCCCTGTTTGTATTGACTTCCCTTGGTTTGATGGGAAAATTCGCATTTTTTCAAAGCATGTATAGCTTGCCAACTGCACCATGTCCCTTGTCATTATGAATAAATTCAGGCAGTCCCAAAGAAAAATGAGACCTTTGAACATGGAATCTCTTTCGGGTGTTTCCAGCATGTAACAATATTTTAATATATAGTACCATAGGAGAAGTGGAAATTTGATTTTTTTTTTTTTTTCTATTATGAAGAGACATGAAAAGGTCTGCGGACTGGGAGAGTAGCATTGTAACAGTGCTTTCCTCGGATTTTATCCTTTTTCTATAATGCCAGAATTGCGCAATAAATACACTGTTCATGCGTGAGTCTGAGGATGGAGGATGCGAAACTGCTTCCCCTACCCGGCCAACGAGTGCGCTTCCTGAGGTTCGATGTTTCCTCCTGCTCATGGGCTTGATGCTGCTTACTGCTAACCACCTACTGCTTATCAGTCGGAATTCTTATTATAATTTGTTTGATATTAAATAGCAAGGAGAACATGTTCTTCTCAGCATCTCTTTCCCTTCTCTGCTATCGAGCTCGATAGATGAAAGCATGCCGTGTGATCGGCCTCTGCAAAACATCCTCAGATTTAAAGTTATGAGGTATAGCACGCTTAGGGCATCCTCAGATCTCGACTGGAGAAATGCTCTTCTTGTTGTGGGCTCGGTCGATGAATCAAATAAGTACAGAAAACTGAGCACGCTTAGGATATCAAGATTTTGTAAGATTTCTTTTCCCTCATTTTTGAATTGACTAGATCAGTTTTCTTCCCCCCTTTTCTTTTTTGATCCCCATGAATCGAGCTACCAGAAATCAGAGCATTTTGATTCCGATCGGGAGCTCAGTTCTGTCCCATCCCACCATGAGCAAATCCGACTATATGGCCATTGAAAGATAAACGAAATAGATTTATCGAAGAAAAGTTGCTGTTACTCCATGTATATAGTTTACTTCCTTTGGAGGAAGAGTTACACTATGGCTCGATCATGAAATCGGTAGAAATGATTAAGAAGACTTGGAAGCTTAAGCGGGAGGGAACAGGAACTTCACGACTTCGACGCATTCCTTCCAGACCTGTTCACTTCTCTTCACCACCTGAAATATGCGTCCCCTGTATTCATTGCTCCAGATATGTTCCTGCATTAAAAAAATTTTAAAAAAAATACAGAGATAATGTTATCACAGTATGACACCATTTTTCTTCTCTTTCAGCTTTCACTTTCTTTGTAACAAAATGGAAAAGATGGAGTTGGAAAAGTGTTTCTGCACTAAAATGGTAATTCCAACATTTTCTTTCTTAAGCTAAAGGCTGATCGGAAGTTCTTGTACCAGAGTGAATGCATCGTGGCAGGGTTTCCCGATCTTGACTAGTGCAATGCAGCAGTCATCGGTCACCGGAGGCCCATTGTTCCAGGCCACTTTCTGGCCTATAGCGTCTCCACATGCTTGAGGTAAACTGTTTCCGCAGGTCCTCCAGTCGACCAGTGCTGCCGCGGGATCGAGACTCAAGAATGCAGCGGCGACGACCAAGAAGATCATCAGAGAGCAAAAGCCATTCACGGAGCCCATGCCTTCCCTCTCCCTTTCGCTTCCTCAGATGAAAGTATGTGATGGGTTTTGCCTTTCCTCCGGTGAGATACATCACCCTACAATGTCGAGTTTACATATTAATCAAGGCTAAGACTAAGACCCTAAATGATGAAACTGACAACATGGAATCACTTTTAATGATTGGAGACATTTAAACGCTACTCTTTATATCATCCACTCAATGTGAAATTGAATTAGAGAACTGATCTCTTAATAATTGGAAGGTTGAGAAGATGATCGCACTTACTGTAGTATAGGTGTAGACGTGTTGTCCTGATCATACAAGATCGACATGTACACCGAATGGCACGATGCAATTAATGTCACCAAATTTAAGATCAGCTGACAACACCAATCGAGGGATCAAAGTCCTCTTCATCTTCGTATAGATTCGGGGCTTGAATCATATACCCAATATCTCGAGGATGATAGATCAAATATCCGTTAGTTCCCGTTGATAAATTTGTGGGACTTCTAAATCTCCAAGCAGCATCCTCCCATGACGTGACCAGAAAACATTTCGGGAACTTCTACTCGAGTCCATGCATAACCATTAAGGTCCAATGTGTAAGCGATGTAATCGTGACTCCTGGAATCCCCGGACCCAATCACCATCAGCTTCTCGTGCCACCTTGCCAGGTGAACTGGTCGGAGCAATGTTGGCGGTAGCTTCGCGACCGCCCGCCACCCAGAAACGGTATGGGCGACTACGTTTCTGTCAACGCACATGTACAAGGATTCGGTCATGCCATTTCCATCCACACAGGTTCCTGGGAATGTGCTAATGTCTAGGAGATTTTCTTGAACAGGCTCCCAGCGCCACGTGGTGGGATCGAACGCCTCAGCACTCTTCTCGAACTTGCCACGTGGTTCAGTGGGGTAACCACTGACGACTTGGAACCGGCCACTGGACCGAAAGATCCCCTTGCACTCGCTACGCGCCCTTGCCATTTCGGGCATCGAGATCCACTTGTCTGTCCTCAGGTCATAAGCCACAGCGGACTTCAGCGATTCGCTGTTGCCACCGCTGCCGCCGGCCACATAAACCATCCTCTTGCCGTCAGATGCGCAGCAGAAGGACGTTCGGATCCCACCTGGCAAGTCGGCCCCGCGCCGCCATCTCGAGGATTGGAAGTTGTATATGTAGACTGAATTTAGAGGCTTCCACATGACTGGATCCATCCCGCCCAAGACCACAAGGTCCCAGCCTACGGCTTCCAGAGCACAGAACATGGGCAACCCGGCAGAGAAGCCCGGTATCGGCGGCAGAGTGGACCACTGTCCTGAGAGTGGCTCGAAGGTGGACAGACCGTAGGCTAGAGAAGGAGCACACTTTGGAGAGTCAAATTCCCCGGTGGGGCTGGGATGCGCTTGAGCTAGCACTAGAAGCACTTCGCCCAGGCCAGCAGCCTTCCTACGGATCCGAAACTCGGACGATTCTATCTCGATCTTCCATCCCTTGCACACCGAAGCAGCAACTGGCAACTGGCCATACGGAACCCTGATCAAGCATTCTCGAGCTAATTCATCAGGCAGACCTGGAATCAATTCCATTACTTGATCGATGAACTTGCAGAAAAATCAACCAACGTATACCAATACTCACGGTCGGAGAAACAACCGATCGAATGAGATCGTACAACTGAATGATGATGCAAGGCACGGCTTCTTAAAGTCAAAAAGGATTTCCCTTTTTTCCGTGTTCTTCACTTTGAATCAAACGGCACCCAGAATGGACGCCATGGCAACTTTTTCTCTTCTTGAATTTCCCAATAAAGTCAAAGTCCTCGACGCGCGTACCGAGAAAAATCTTCGATGCTCAATGTGAAAGCAAGGCAAATTTTTACCCACGACGAAGGACCGAAATAATGTTACGAATTTACTCGGTCTGTGGGAATTGTGATATTCTCATTGAATCTCCATCTTTACAACCCTTGCCACGACTGAGAGATGCAAGAACTTGTACAATAAGTTTTACATTGTGAACTTCATCTACTTAGCACTTTGTAAAATCCGAGCGGAAGATTTTGGGTCTGGTCTAGCCTGGAATCGTGTCAGTGAGCTATACTATATTGACTACGGAAAAATGAGTTCCACCGTCAACAGGAAAGAACAAGTGGAATTTCTAGAACTATTGAGAAGGTCTAATCAAACATCGACTTTGGAATTTATATTTCTGTCTAGGGTCGAGTAAGGAGGTCCAACATGTAGGCCGGGGTAGAGCTTCTTTCCCATTCAAACCCAACCATCATCAACTCATGGTGCCGTCATACCACATTGTATGATTTCGGTAGCGCTCTGATTGGCCCGAGTTGCAGAACAATTACAGGATTGAATATATTGTTGCTCCTTTCTGACCGGCCGCTGGAGGCATGGAACTTGGAACACCGGAAGCCTCCCCTGCATTCAAGACACTTCCTAGCCATGTCAAGCATCAGGGCCCACTTGTTCATCTTCACATCATAAGCCATGATTGGGTTTGGTGGCTGTGAGACATCAATGAGAAATCCTCACCAATAGTTGGTCGGTAACCTTTGATTCTAAGCTAGTGTTATGCCGTTGCTGATAGTTGATATCTGTCCATACACCAAATGTCTTCTTAGATCAGCACAGAGGCAGAGCAACAGAGAAGCAGCAGCACGAAACGCCACCAGATCCATGTTTCTCAATTTTCAGCTTAATAGTTGTTAGACAAGGACATAATAAAGTAAACCTTCACATCAAATCAAATTAATCAGATGACACGAGAAGCAAGATCCATGGCCCCATCAAGAGGGTTCTCATCTATGTTATGGATCATCATCAAGTCGATCTCAGGTTTGGGCATGCAATAAGTTGGTTGATTTTAGATAACTTACCAGCAACATATTGTACAGAAAAATGTCATCAATTAACATGGATAACAAGCAAAGATACACTTTCAAGTTCATCTGATGCCAAGCCAGACGAAGATCAGAAGGAAACAATGAATTTCAGCAACATCACAGCTTCTCACTTGCCGAGCTCATAATCAACGGGAACAAGCACAAAAATATTTTGAGTGGAGCATTATTAACTGCACAGTTGCATGGCCCGTGCAGGACAATGATCCCCGAGCCAGCCTAAATACCTTACATTTCTATTTCCTACAAACCACGACAATATTCTGCACGAAAAATGGGCCATATACTGGGCACAGATATGAGTGTAATTGCTTCTAAACGGTAGCCTGAGCCGTATATCAGATTCCATTAAGTGCTAGACAAGAGAATAGAATATGGGAATGAATCGGATCCATTATTGGGGGCGCCTTTTATCTTCAGGATTGAAGTCACGAGGTTATAAATCTGAACATTCTCAAAGGAGGGGACCTTCCTCCCACGAGCGAAATTCGGCCCGTGGCCAATGAATATGGTGCGCATCGAGAAGATGCTGTTGTCATACCCATGAGCTCCACCACACTCCTTACGCTTTGATTTCGTCTGCTCAACCTTGAACCCTTCTTCGATTAGCCCTATTATGGGGGCAATTCGATCACTTGCCGCATAGTGCAGCCTACTCGGGAGTTTTTCTTTAAGGTATACCTTCAAGTATTTCCCGTTGTCAACTTTCCCAGACTTTAGGCCTACGTTCATCTTCTCAACGGCGTCTGATGGCGATACACCCGGCGGTGGCTTAATTGCGAGCAACGGGGTGTATGATTGGACCCAGTCCTTAGGAACTTCCACCCATGGCTTCAAATCATCCAAGAAAATCAGCTTCTTATCGCATGTGCCGACCATCCCATGATCACCGACCATGATTATGTTAACATCATCAAAAATCCCTCTCTTTTCCAATCCCTTAATCAGCCTTCCGATCATCTGATCAACTCGAGCAACCGCTTCAGTGATCTCAGGATCATCGGCGCCCACCTTATGGCCCTGATGATCAGGATCATCAAAGTACAGAGTCATAAACACAGGCATTTCCTCGGTTGGCAAATCAAAGTAGCTCAACACCGTGTCAACCCTTTCCTCGAATGGGACTGACCAGTTGTAGAACTTACAGAATTCCTCGGGGCATGTCCAAGGGCCCTTGTTGACCTCAGACCCAGGCCAGAAGTAGGTCGAGGCCCTGAGCCCGTGATTGACAACGGTCTCCCACAGCGGCTCCCCGAGCCACCACTTCGGCTCGTGGCTCGCCATGGTGAAGTAATCACCTGTATGAGGGTCCACAAAATAGTTATTAATGATGCCGTGATAAGCCGGGTACAGGCCTGTGACGATGGAGTAATGATTCGGGAAAGTTAGGGTGGGGAAGACTGGGATCAGACCCTCCTCGGCCTCCGTCCCGTTAGCGATCAGGCGGCGAATGTTCGGAGTGTCGGTCTTGAACTGGTATCCAAACCGGAACCCATCGGAGGAAACCAGCAGAACCACAGGTCTCTGCAGCTTCACGAGCGGGCGGACGGTGGTGGAGCTGCCGTCGGAAGAGGGGGAAGAAGAGGAGGAGGAGGAAAAGAAGAGGAAGGCGAAGGCGGAGGCAGCAGAGACGGCAATGCAGGTGAGGAGGAGGAGAGAGATGAAGGCAATGGTGGTGGTGGGCTTCTCCCTCAGGAAACTGGAGGCTTTAGAGGCGCCGACGGAGGAATCATCGGAGACGGCGGAAGAGGAGTCCTCCGTGTTGAAGGAGAGGAGGGCTGTCGACGAGTTCGGCGGATCCTCCTCGACGGCGGCCACCGGTGTTTGCTTATCGGAACCCATGCACCCAAAAGAATCCGATCGATACCGGAGCTTCGAAAGGAACAAAAAGAAAAAGATGGATTTTTTTCCTTCAAATTTCAACAACTTGTAGCTCTCCGGGCACCCAAATCGAAATTGAAGTAGAATTGAAGGTTCGTATGCCCAGATCGATCGGATTGTTTGTTGTCCGGTAAGATGTTGCTGTCAGAACAGAGGAAAGGTTGAATTTCCGAGTTTGATTTTCCATTAATTAAAGGTCCAACTTTTAAGGAGCATAGAAAAAAACAGAGCATCGTGGAGTCCAAATGAAGTTAACGCTGCCCATTTGATCAACCGAAGATTCCTAAATTCAGGCAGGAAAAAAAGAAGGAGAAAAAGAACAAAAAGAACAAAAAAAAAAGGCTCCTCCTATTTATGAAATACATTAATTATTAATAATATCAAAAAATAGAAGAAAGGTCCAAATTTAAGAACTGCGTTCGGCCCAACTGTCAGCTAAGAAAAGATTGACAGTTTCCATTTTGTAGAATTTTGCTTTTCTTGGTTCGGATTGAATACTGCAAATACTAAATACAGAGCTCCCCTGACTCCTCATGACGGTTCGAATTCATGATCCCATCGCGCGAGCAGTAGAGATGCATACCCCTCCCTGCTCACAGCTGGAGATTCATCGGTCCATATAAAAATTTTCATTTCAGTTCGGTTGCGTCCCGCCGACTGCCTAAGATGGAATTGATCCCGGCTGGACTGCCCAGCGAATGTAGCCCACAGATGCTTGCTTGATCAGCATTCCTTACGACCAGTTGCCGCTCGCCACTCCGGTCTGCAAGTGATGGAAGATCGCGATAGAGTCAGCCCGAATTTCTGCCTCTGAGTAGATAGAGCTGCTGGGCGTAGCCGAGTGCTCCCAGTCCCAGCAATAGCCCATCACTTTTTTTTTCTTTTTTTATAAATCATTTTATATTCCATAGTTATTCCATCCCAATTAATTTAGGCAAAGCAATATATTCAAAAATAAAATTCTTTCATATAAAATTAATTTATTCATTAAACTCAAATTAAAATCTTATTTAAAATAAAATATATATATTAAATCATCTCAATTAACTTATATTAATCACTACAAATTAACCTACTAGCATAACTTCTTCTTTTTTTCCAATGTTTGAGCAGCTCTTGGCCCGCTATTCGACTCCACCCCTAAAAGCGGTTCAGCATAGCGGACAATTGAAAAGTGAGCGCCGGGCTTCTTCTCGCGGATCCTGCCAAGGTGGCACCATAAGCCGATGATGATTGGGACAAAAGTTGTGGAGGGACGCTACGAGGCCTACGTGGTAGACCTTATGGCCCGTTCCAGGAATGGCATTGATGTTCCCTAGTTTTCCGATGGCGCCGGTTTGGCCCGGAACTATTGTAAAACTGGCCCGAACCATCAAAATCTATAAATTAATTGTCAAATTTTATCGGATTAATTTAAATTTAAAAAAAAGATAAATTATTCACCGGTCAAATCAGTTCGAACCGTAAACCGACCTGCTTATAAACGGTTATAGACTAGTTCATATATACTTAAATCATTATCCGTAAATAAACCGATCTATTAAGCAAACGGGTCAAACTACAATTGAATCAAACGATTTTAGATTTATTTTAAATTGGTTCAGAATCAACCTAGACCACCCGTTTTAACATCTCTACTAGTAGCTATCCTCACAGAGTGCTGCTTGGAGATTTAGTGCCCACAGCACAAACTTTGCGGAGTATCTCTCGTTTCGTTCTCCATTCAATGAATAAAGTAGAAACCCGGCCTGCCTATTATTGGGCTTGAGGTCCATGGCCTCGTGACAGCATTACCGGGCCTAAGAAGACTTGTGTAATTTGGCATCAATTTTTTCATACAATCTTTACTAACATTAGTACTCTTCCATTTCCGATAAGAAAATCGAACCCGTCAAAGTTGGATTTAGTTGTCAATCCTATGGAGAAAGATTCCCGTCTTCATGTTGAGCAAACTGGTGAACACGTTCAATTTTCCTCTTTTTTTTGGTTTATTTCCAGCAAGTGAACTCGACCGATGCGAATCCATCTCGAGTTTTTATCCTCCATGACTCACGGATTGAACAATGCGTAAAAATCACCAAGTAATACTCATCCGATCTTCGCACTATCATCCCTGATAAGGAAGCCTTCAACCGATAATATCGATGACATGGAGTTGATTTGGAGTTATCCGATCACATGCCTAATCTTAGCAACAGCTGATGATTTATCTATTCAACATTTGCTGCAACATTACTCCTTTCCCAGACATGGACAGGTTGGTCTTGTTTTGATGCCTAAGCCGATGTTTAATGTCCCATGTCCCACTTTATCTTCCAACTAGATACTGGGATTCTTTATCCTGTAAACCGAGATCGGATTCGTCGGACGGGCTAGACTCAATCGTC
The DNA here is from genome assembly GCA_900006705.1 of Sonneratia caseolaris. Taxonomy (NCBI): domain Eukaryota; kingdom Viridiplantae; phylum Streptophyta; class Magnoliopsida; order Myrtales; family Lythraceae; genus Sonneratia; species Sonneratia caseolaris. Next base: position 187,819 of record CXYZ01003106.1, read on the forward strand.
CGATATTAATTCTTGAGCAAGAACGCTGCTGCATCTTGATCGAAGCCACGATTCCTTTAGGCTTGGTTTCTCGTTGACGCATGTTACAAGTATAATTGGAGATTTTCGAAGAAGTTATTTGTCGATTCGGCGGGGTCGATTTTTGGGTAGTTCCTTGTAATGCTTGCTAGCTATGATATAATTTCCGTGCCCAACTCTGGCTTCTAATCTTTGCTTTCATCATCCTTCAGGCCCACATATGCATAATGGGATATGAGAAGAGAGTGAAGATGTACTGAAAATTGCGTCAACGAGAGTGTGCTATGCTAGAGAACCTATTAATTTGATATTAGACCAAGTTAGTATTACTATACTGAAACTTCGTTTCGTTTCACCAAACCCAACAACCAATTACGACATACGCTCACAGTGATGACAATTCTCCATCTCCAGAATGTTGCTTTGAAAAAGTGGGTAACCACTCTATATCGTATTTTACCCAAACGGACCTTCGGATCTGTCCCATTGGGATGAGTTTCTTCTCCGGTCAATAGGAATACTCAATTACCAAGAGGGTGCAAGCGTACTGTAGCAATACGGAAAACCCATCGATCAGAAGGAAAATTATGACCGCTGGCTGCTTATAAATGACAGGTTGTTCTTGGGAAAACGAAAGGGGAAAGCACCATACCATGACTTGGATAAGAAGGAAGACACGGCGACCAAAACGTTTGGTGGTAAGCCACCGGCAATTTCCAGAATTTAATTCATCCTTGACCTCCTCGCAACATTATTCCTGTTTGGTTGACCTGTGATAACAACATGATCGAGACGCTTCCTTGATTGTGACCAACCAATTCTGGTAACTTGTGATCCCCTTGCAATCATCAATATTAGAGCTACACTTATCTCTAGTATCTGAGGGATCAGTGCGAACCCGAAAGACATCGGACGAGCCGTGCAGCTCCCAACTTACCAACCCAATACAAAAACATGTAATCAATATACCTCTTTGATCCAAATTCCACTTTAAAGTCAAATTAACTATAGTCGTGCCATGGACTTTTTAAGAGATCTGATCATATTCAACCAAAAATTTCAACCTGGTGGTTGTTTACTATCTTACATTCATTCATGGACCTTTGTTCCATTCTTCTGATGTCGTAAGTGTTCCTTTGACAGAGGAATGGACGCATCTCGGATTTCTCTTCCCTGTTTTCTGCCTACCAACCCGGTGGACCATAAATCGGGGATTTTCTACATGGACTGTTCCAATAGAGAGGTGGTGCAATAAATTGAGGTGGTTGAACAAATGTGCAAGTTCAGTTAAGTAGTTGGAACGTGATATGACGATTATGTGTCAACGAAAGCAGTACAGCGCCATAACTAATCTATTATTGGAACCGAGATGGATCTGGCTTGACCCCCTGATGGGGGCCGCATCTCAATAGTTCAATCGCTTACGGCGTAAATGAATTCCTCCATCGATTAGAAATTTGATCTATTAATCAGGAGCTCATTCTTGATGTCTGAAACAACTTCAATAGAATAGCAGATGGTCTGATCCGATAGAGCAATGGATGACTTGTCAGATAAAGAAGCCTGTCACTAGATCTATGAGAAAGCACGTAGCCGCCCAAGCGGTCTCATCGTTAATAGAGGTGTAGGGCGGTCATGCGTGATTGATAGTTAGCCGCTGGACACATCTCGACTATTCAATTCGTGGAGTCGCGACAACCAGGAATATTTGGTGTATTCGTCATATGAAAGAGCCGACCATCATATATTATCATAAATTTATTATAAGATAAAATGATAATATTTTTATAATTGGAAGAGTTATAGAGTTTTAATAGGATAACTTTATTTAAACTTAGAGTATAAATAATATTAATACACTTTTGGGTATCAAGTTATACATATTAGATGATCAGTATAGTATAAAAAAATAATATATAAATTTATGATATAACATGATATTCATGTTTAATGGCACCTTTTGACCGTATACTCTGCCCTCTCTAATTTATGGTTAAAGATGAGATCCACAAGAAACAACTTAGCGCTGCAAACAGTATATTTTAATATAATAAGATGACTATAGTCTCAAGAGATTTATTATTAATACTTAAACTATTCATATTTATTTAGTCTTATATCCGTCCGTCTACTCCATTTATGATTATTAAAAAAAGAAAGAAAGAGAACCGTACAATATTTTTATTTCCCCTAATAAGTTGGATGCGTCTACGTAATTGGGTCTAACTAATTGGACCTGGGCCCCATGGCAAGTCGATGGAACTTCATGGGGCACACCGAGTCCGCAATGCTTTGGATATGGATCAAAGTTGATCGACGATGCATGGAAAGTGCCTATGCCACCAAGCCGTGGCGTGCTCATCCAAAAGGACAGCAAGAACTACTGCAATTTCCCATTCTCCAAACTTTTTTCTTGTGCAAAAAACCAAAAGACTCCAATTTTGACTCTTGGCACAATTTAGACAAGCTCCTTTTCTTAATGTTCGATGTGAAAGTTCATATATATATATATATACATTTAATCACGGACATCATATTCCAAACGTGCATGTGATGTATATGTATATATATATATATATTCATCTTATGCCAAGTATCCGTCGATTGGACATATATACGTAGACCCCTGACGCGGAATATCGACCATCGGTCACTATAACCACCTTGTACATATGGATAAGAACATCATCCCACAGACTAGAGATTAGAGAAGGAGAGCAAGAGGGAGGAGAGAGGAACCTTATAGGAATTGGTTGGTTATGCTATTATTATTCATGAATTATTGTCCTTGTTGGTGTTGCATGGAAGCAATAGAGAGGCAATCCCTTCTAAGAAATGCAGAAATTTAGACCATAAAAAAAAAAGTGATGTGATATGGCCCATCAAATAAAAGAATGATCTTGCCATAAAGCACTACGATTGGAGCCAAAAACGTAATATGACTACGGATTTTCGAGGGAGATTTATGATCGTCTCGATCGGGATGCCATGGGGCATAGTCTTAGTTAGATAAGATTCCGATACCTGACATCGTACCACCACCGATCGTTAAATTCATTTTTGTGTCGATCGGTTGTATGACTGTAACGGTGTAGTTCCCATGAGACCACCTGGTGAACTGCAATTGCAATTAGTTGGCAAGCCAGGAAAGAGGGAAAGGAAGATGGATGGAGGCGTTGAATCTCTTTCTCGGAGATGATATATGGCAACTCTTCTTTAAAGTGAAAAGGAGAACGTGGGTGGATGTCGTTTTTCCGCTGTAGTCGGCATTGCCTTGTTTTTTCCGTCAATTGTAAATGATGGGTTCTGGGGAAGGGGATTGGTGCGGACTGCATTGGCACTAGAACAAGCCGTGGACTTGGGAATTGACTTAAGAGGCTTTAGGATTGATTGGTGTTCCAAGTCTAGAGAGTCCTGTCGTGTAGATTTCCTCAGATTCCTCGATCCACCATTGATCTCGAGCTGGTCCCTGCAAGTTCAAGCGTACCCAGAGGAGAGGAGAGGAGAGGGACCCTCCTCCTTTCGGCTTTCAAGTACGTGGCTTCATCACCGGTTTGGATGGCACTGAGTCTGGTCGATGCCTAATGGTCCATATCCTCGTACCAATATCGTTTCACAGGACTAATTGTTACTGCTTGGTCAACAACAGTATGCCCACTGCGTGGTGGTTCGGACTGTACCTCGAGAGAAAATATCGGGAAAAACGCAGATCAGATCCCGAAATGAGGACAGAGGACTTGCCGCTTGCTTCAAGTTCAAGCCGATCCACGGTGAGGGGGAAAAGAGTGAGAATCGATAATTGGGATTTTTTTAGTGCTGTAATGGCGGAAGACGTGCGAGGTAGGCAGATCTATCAGTATGCTTCCAGTCAAAGGTAAGTTAATTTTGTTTTAGGCTAATCCATTCTATCCCTTCTTCCAATTACCTGCCGAGTCAAAGTGCGTACATATATATATATATATATATATCCGCCCAATTTGTATAACTAATCATAATTAATAATTAAGGAAATATATAGGAGAAAAACAACACATAACTGTATGATACAATAATATCAATTCTCATACGAGGTCAAAGGGTTCTTTAGTCGAAATTGATCGGTGCGATTTGTGTGCGTGCTTCTTTTTATTATTATTTCTTCGAAAATAGTGAAAAATAATCCGTCGTAACCCACAAAGTATAGTGTGCTATTTATGACATTAGCTATTATATTTCTTGTAGCAATTTATTTTCTTAATTACTCTTTCTTGTTTCTAATTATGGCTAGCTGGGACTAATTATTTTGGTGGTTCGATGGTGCCCATCTTAGCTTGTAATAGGCACTTCCTATCCAAAAAAAAAAAAGAAAAAGGGAAAAAGAGCTCGTTTTAGGTGCTGAGGATACATCAATTTCTCCCAAAGTTTAAAAATGATATTCAACCACAGAAAGGGACGCACTCCATATGTCTTGGTCATCTCATTCGGTTGATATCGCTTCTTGTTTTTGCCCAATTCATATTCATGCACGACAGCATCTCATTATGTGGCTGTTGTAGTAAGATGAACCGAAAGGAACGCGTTACGAGATAATTAAATTAATGATTTAGGAATTTTCTTCCTATATATATATATATCTCTAATATCGGACAATATTTGCGACAAAATGTAATTGAGAGATGTGTACGGGTTCTTGGATTGATCTACCCAACTAGCATTATATGATCCACATTCCTTGTGTGGAAGACAAGACACGAAACTTCATTTTCAGTGACAATCATTGGCTTGTAAAAATTTTAAATAATATAAAAGAAATAGCACATGGATAATAGAAATACATGGTGGTGATCATATAACCAAATTCACTAAAATGTAATATTCATTATTTAGACTATCTCAAGAAATTATATCAACTAATTCGGCTATTTATGAACTTTAAAGTAATAGTAAATTTTAGAAATAAATAATATTAAAAAATTATGAGAATATTTAAATTAAATATATAATATTTTAATAATCTTAATTACTTAATTTATTTGATATCGAAAATCAAATTTCCTAATAATGATAAAATTGAATCTTTAACACTCCTCCTCAAGATAAGCACGCAGTTAGTAAAATACTTGTCTTGCATGATAAAATGTCACGCTGGTTTTGAGCATCTGATTTAAGTTGGTGATAATAACATAACTTCTTAGCCCGACAATAACAAGAAAATCGATTTGAGCATATATGGTTTTAGTAGTCGAAAAATCAAAGTTAACTTGAGATTTTTTTACCTTTAGAGATCTAATAAATCTGCTTAAATTTTCTCTTCTTTGACTTCAAAGACCGTATTCGGCAAATCGGCAAATCGGTGTCTTTACTAATGCATCATCAATGTGCTCAATCGTACTACTCTCTTAGAGTCTTCTACGCACCATACTTCTCATGATAGACATGCTCTGATACCATGTAAAAATTTAAAATAACATAAAGGAAATAGTGCAGAGATAATAGAAATATGTGATAAACAATATGACCAAATTCACGATAGTATAATATTTATTATTCGAACTAACTCAATTAATTACATCAATTAATTTGTCTATTTATAGGTTTAGAATAACAGTAAAATTTAGAAATAAATAATATGATATATGACGAGAATATTTAAATTAAATTTATAATATTTTGATAATCATGACTACGTAATTTATTTGATATTCAAAATTAAATTTTGTAATAATGATAAATTTGAATATCTACCATATATTCCCCAAGAAGTTCAAGATTATATATTGACTAGCCCAACTGCGGTTCAGGTTAACCGACGATGATTTCCACCGTCAGCTTAGTGGGAAAACTCTGAGGTCCATCTGAAATGCCTCCGGGTCGTTGATGCATATGGCATCACATAAGTAATTCGATGAACACAATGCATATGGAGGAGTGATGCACTCACGGCTTTTGAGAAATATGAAGCCATCGTGTCTAAACATGAATACATCGTATCTTGTTGCTGTATCCGTTATATTTCATGAGATATCAGATCCGTTTTTACATAAAATTGACATGAACCGATAGATGATGGTGATATACGGTCTTTCTATGAAATTATAATTATTTTTGAATTATTAGATATGATAGCGTATTCTTTATTTTTGTTATCCAATGGAGGCACGATTGTTACATGAGTGTATCTTATGCAAGGAAGTCATGGGGACCTTGCCACATTGACAGGTCATGAGATGAGGCCGAGAGCAGCACGGCTGTGGTTGATAGGCAAGTAGTTTACACACGGGAAACAAAGGGCAAATGTTCTCCTTCGTGGTAGCCCAATCTGTAACCTCGACAAATTTACAGCAGCTGAGATCGACTCGGTCGGGATGTATCATTCTTGAAACCCAGTTAAGGGATAAATCTTGCTGGTAGAATTATAGATTCCTACGACTGGTGGCCCATCCACTGATGATGCTCATGATCTCCCTAAAAGCGCGTATAAAAGGAAGCTTCTGCAAGACAGAGCTTCCCAAGCTCCCTTTCTTCTTTCTCAAAAGGAAATCAATACTTTATCTCCATTGGGAGCCAAATCCCAATACCAGAAAGGCTGCTCTTCCTCTTCCAGCTCCATTACACCTTCCCTCCCTTCTCCACCCAGTAGATTTGAAAGTCTTATATAAACACATGCTTCTGCACGTATAAGATATAGAGAGAGGCTCATAGAGGGATTGTCATTTTATCTCAGAATGACTACTTCAGAAGTTCAGGTGTGGAAAAGGAACGGTCTTGGAGCCAGAATGTTGATGACGGCAATCGGGCTGCTCATCCTCTGCTGGGTTGCCTCGGTTTCTTCTTCGGTGACTTACGACGGCAAAGCACTGGTCATCGACGGGAAGAGAAGGATTTTGATTTCGGGCTCCATTCACTACCCAAGAAGCACTCCCGAGGTATAAACACAGCTGAGGCCTGAGGTTCTGCAGTCCCATCGATAAATGACAGAGGTTTTGTGTGAAAGATTATCAGAAATTCCGAGATTCGTTTGTTCTTTCTCATCATTTCAAAAGCTCCTTTTTTTTCTATTGGCTTCTTCACCCCGCTGAGCTTCGGAAGATGCCAACCATTCCTTCAGCTCATTGAAGATTTTTCCTGAAATAAATTGATCATTTTTGTGGGTTTTAATTTTTGTTCTTTTGGATGAGAACAGATGTGGCCTGGCCTCATACAGAAGGCCAAAGATGGAGGGTTAGATGTTATTCAAACCTACGTGTTTTGGAATGGCCATGAACCTTCTCCAGGAAAGGTAAATCTTTCTATTTTCCTTCATTAGTGTCTTCTTTGGGCATAAATGGCATTATTTTTATGCTTAAGAAATTACTCACTAATGTTTATCTCTGGGGTCTGCTTGCAGTATTACTTTGAGGATAGATACGATCTAGTTCGTTTCGTCAAGCTCGTTCAACGAGCGGGACTCTTCGTTCACCTCCGAATCGGCCCTTATGTCTGTGCAGAGTGGAACTTCGGGTAATTTATGTGCATATATTTATTGTCATCCCTGCTTTTTGATTAATGAATATATGGATTACTGATCAAAAGAAAATCTTCATTTTTCTCATTTAACTTAGTAAAGATCAATGAGTGAGAGATGAAACAAAACGGTATGTTCTCCTGCCTCATGACATATGCTCTGTTCTTCATCCGCTGTCTGAAACAGGGGATTCCCTGTCTGGCTGAAATATGTACCGGGCATCGCTTTCAGGACAGACAATAAGCCATTCAAGGTTCGGTCTTTCTTTGAATAAAAACATAAAAGGGTTCAAACTTCAGTCTTTCTTTCTTTCACCTTACTTTAGAGTCTTAACTTACCATTCGTTTTGCTATCTGCAGGATGCGATGGAACGCTTCACCTCGAAGATCGTCAGCATGATGAAGGCAGAGAACCTGTTCGAGTCCCAGGGTGGTCCCATAATTCTGTCCCAGGTAAGACAATTTTCACGGTTCATGGTAAACTTTCCCAAAACAATGCTGTCAGTTACTACACCTTACTACTTTTGTAATTACTTTTGTCGCCCGGAATCTATCCTTGCCTTTCCTGATTGAATAACCTCAACAGATAGAGAATGAGTACGGGCCGGTGGAGTGGGAGATCGGAGCCCCAGGCAAGGCATACACCAAATGGGCTGCAAGCATGGCGGTCGGACTCGACACCGGTGTCCCGTGGGTTATGTGCAAGCAAGAGGATGCCCCTGATCCCGTCGTAAGCCTCCATCTGGCATCTATTTCTGAACTTCCATCCTTTGCGAATTGAGCACAAGCAGTAAAGCGGTAATTTTTCCGGGCGGACTACTTACGAAGTGCTACGAGAAAATCAGGGGGCCAAGTGTTCCCGCCTTACATTGCAGGGTTCTGTTTCAGCTAGTTTCTGGGCACTGTATCGACTTGTGTGGTCCCTCTCTTGCTGTTGTGGGACTATATTTAAGTCTTGTGTCCCCTTAAGTTGGTCCTTGCAGATATATGAATCCGATGTTAACAGATAACATTATCAACATGTGATTGTAGGAGTTGTTGATTCATGACCAAACCATGATCCATTTTTCCTTTTTCCTTCGATCTCTTTGCCATAGTGTTTTCTTGGTTTTTTTCTTTGCCAGATGTCTAAGATGAGCTTCTAGAAGTTATATATATATATATATATATATGAATGTATACATCTTTGACCCATTTGTCCCTTTCATGCACGACAGATCGACACCTGCAATGGCTTCTACTGTGAAAATTTCGAACCGAATGCAAAATATAAGCCGAAAATGTGGACAGAGGCCTGGACTGGTTGGTGAGTACCCAGTCGGTATGTTTAAGTGAAAGATATGTTGTCATCTAGGCTATGCCATCTAAAAATGACCCTTTTATCATTACCTTCTTGGTTCTTCCCCTCATGGCGATGATTACTGGTGCTCTCATTCTCAGGTACACCGAGTTCGGTGGGTCTATACCTTACAGGCCAGTAGAAGACTTAGCATATTCAGTTGCACGCTTTATTCAAAATCGGGGGTCATTGGTAAATTACTATATGGTAATTGAATGGTCCTTCTTTTGCAACTCTGCAAGGGACAGTTGTTCGGTTCTTTGTCTGATCACTTTCCTCGACATTTTTCCAGTATCATGGAGGCACCAACTTTGGAACATCTGGAGGACTCTTCATTGCCACCAGCTATGACTACGATGCTCCTATCGATGAATACGGTACTAAAAATTTTATGAGCCCTGTTTTCTTTCCCAGGAGCATCAAATAATCTGACAGCCTCAGGAGGTAGATATGAGGATTGAAAGCGAACTGCCACATAATGCATGAAAGTTACTTGTGTCCGTCTCATTTCGTGGCAGGATTATTAAGGGAACCGAAGTGGGGTCATCTGAGAGATTTACATAAAGCCATTAAGCAGTGCGAATGGGCTTTAGTTTCTGCTGATCCGACGGTTACATCCCTTGGGAGTAATCAAGAGGTAAAAATAGTTAGCCTTCGCTGTAAATTCCTCATACCTTTGTTGATTTTTTAAGAAAGAATTAATTGAATCAAGCAAATATGTTCCAGGCTCACGTATACCAGCCCAAAGCTGGGGCTTGTGCAGCTTTCCTTGCTAATTATGACCCAAAATATTCGGTTAAAGTCAATTTTGGCAACGGACAATATGACTTGCCGCCTTGGTCTGTCAGCATACTTCCAGACTGTAAAACTGAGGTCTTCAACACTGCAAAGGTTAGGAAAAACCTTGGTTGAGGTTACATTCTTTTTCATGAAAGTTGTCTCCAATCTTGGCATATTTAGGAAAGAAAGAAAGGGCTCTCCGGTATGGATGCTTTACATTGTTGACCAATTCCACTCGCTATATGAAAACATTTGGGAGGGAGGAACATATTCTTTGGATTATAACCAGGATTCTGCAAGGAAAATACGTCTGACACTCACTTCCGTAATAGGTGAATGTTCCAAGCTATAGCCCAAGGATGCTCGTCGTAGACAAATCATTCTCTTGGCAGTCATACATTGAAGAGACAGCCTCTGCCTTCAACGATGACACAACCACAATGGAAGGGCTCTACGAGCAAATAAATATTACCAGAGATTCTACTGATTATCTGTGGTACATGACAGAGTAAGTATAGTGTCCTGGAAGAAACTAACATGGACCCTCCTCCGGGAGAGAGTCTATATGGTGAAAAATGGAAAAGTTACTTAAACGTTACTAATATGGTTTCTCTCAGCATCACAATCAAACCCAATGACCTGAAGTCGGGGGCAGATCCTCTTCTCACTGTTATGTCTGCGGGCCATACCTTGCTTGTCTTCATCAACGGTCAACTATCAGGTACGTTGGGTTCTTGTGTGGAGCGACTCATTATAATTTGTAGTAAGTTTTCCATTTGAAGTATCATTTTATCTGTAATTGCCTGAGTCTTGTTGCAGGGACTGCATATGGGCATTTGGATAACCCAAAGCTAACATTCACTGGCAATGTGAAGCTGAGGGTTGGGATTAACAAGTTATCTCTGTTGAGTGCTGCTGTTGGGCTTCCGGTCAGTTTTCTTATTTCTCTTTCCTTTAATGATAAAGGCAAAGTGCTGATATATGTAATTGGTTCTTTGATGTTTCTTCTTCATTTTTTGACAAAACTGATCTTTGCCCTTCCTTCAAAATCATTTTGCTGCAGAATGTGGGCCTGCACTATGAAACATGGAATGCAGGGATTCTCGGGCCAGTCACCCTAGGTGTCAATTCTGGGACATGGGACTTGTCTAAATGGAAATGGTCTTACAAGGTTTTATTAGTTCTTCAGTTGTCTCTCAATAATTCGCAATCTATTTGATCAGCTCTAATGCTTGTGTGGCTTTGAGACAGGTTGGTCTGAAAGGGGAAGCTCTGAGTCTCCATAGTGTAAGCGGAAGCACATCTGTCGAGTGGGTTGAAGGATCTTTACTGGCTCAAAAACAACCCTTAACCTGGTACAAGGTAAATAAATCATGACCAAGATGATATTAGGGAAATTCTCTACAAAATGTTCCAAATAATCAGGGTATGTGGTTGTTCTTCGCAGACAACATTCAATGCACCTGAAGGAAATAGCCCAGTAGCCTTGGACATGTCGAGCATGGGCAAGGGTCAAATATGGATAAATGGGCGGAGCATTGGGCGGCACTGGCCCGCATATACAGCCGGAGGCAGTTGCAGCCCATGCAATTATGCTGGGATTTTCACTGAGAAGAAATGCCGGAGTAACTGTGGCCAGTCCTCGCAGAGATGGTGAGTTTAAGTTCAATGAGTTCAAGCTCTTCCCATGTTTCAAAACATTTTATTTTCATTTTTCTTTTGACTCTGATAATAATGTAAACGTTGTCAACAATTCATTCACAGGTACCATGTTCCTCTCTCGTGGCTAAACCCGACAGGGAACCTTCTGGTCATTTTTGAAGAGTGGGGAGGTGATCCAACCAAAATTTCTTTGGTTAAGAGACAGTGAAAGCTTGTAAGTAAATGTCCAGGTATGTATCTTAAACCCAATCTCCATAACACTCTTTCCATTACACTTGATTAAGTGAATACCACATACACACACGATATGATGATCATAAGTTGGTAAGCGGTGTACAACAGTTAGGATCTGGGCATCAGTGACAGTGTTTCAGGTCATTGGCTGTAGCAGATTTACCATCAGCTGAAGCTGAAAGAATAAATCACTTGAGCCACAGCATTTCAGTATAGATTGGTAGTTCTTGTTAGATTTTGACATCAAGTTCTCTTTCAGAGTTGCAGTTTAAAGAAGCTATATGGGACTTGCTGGAGGCTTTTCGACTGGCAACTTCTATTATTTCCTCTCCTTCATCCTTCACATATACTTCCCTGTCCACCAAAGGATATTTGCATACATTCAGCTTTTTCGAGCTTTTCGCATGCAGAGAAATCATTGCCACTTCTATGGCTTAGGCAAAGGGCTAGTGTTACAGCTGAGACCACACACCATTTTGCTCAAAGCTGGAAAGCAGGTGGTGACTGGTGAGAAATAACTGCAGAAGATGCTCTCCAATGTATTTGCTTGTGAGAAATAGCTCATAGTAATACTTCATGTGTGCTTGAATACGCAGAGTGTCATATAGCTAGCTAGCTACTCATTCGTTGAGGCTAAAATGCCTCTTTGATGGTTCATATCTGGACCTTCTTCCCTTTACAAGTACCAGGGAAGTCAATTTCACTGCCTTGTAATTGACACAATCGATATTCAATAAAACACAAGCCCTTCATGGCAATGACTTTTCCATGTTATTCAAGCATGTTTTGGGTAATTCCTAAAAGAAACAAGCAGAACATAAAGAAATTGCGGCAAACTGCCATTTCTGAATTTCTAACAGCAAGTACGGACTCTAACGCGACGTTCGCTAAGCTTGTGACAGATTCTGAAAGCTCGCAGTAAACATCCGTTTTCCCATTGGCATCAGTTCTCCCCCCGTCTTCAAAGTCCAAAGACTAGATGAGCGCCCGTTACTGCGTCCTCTCTATTACACATCGATCCATTCAGCTGACTTTCAAATACCTGTAAAGCCATTTCTCGAGTCCTTTGGGTGCATAAACCCCCGGTTTCTTCAACAGAGAACTTCTCCCTGCTGTGGCATATAACATAGCAGTTCACATCTGTCTCCCTTTCGTGTATCCATGACACCCAACCATAACCCCCCCAATGTGAAGGTTCTGAACATAACTCTGCTACAGCCCGGATCCCCCGAATTTTCAAAGTGTTGACACAAGTGGTTTGCAGATTCTTTTGCACGCAAGCGCTTCTTAAATTATCGTGGCTTCTTGAGTTTCTACCGCTCACTGCCTTCTCAACCCCGTCAGTGCAACCATGAACATGATTTGACTAAACAAGCAGCTACACGTTACTGTTGGTGTGTTGGTTCACTGTGATCAGATCTAGACCAGCAGTATGCAGTGTAGAGCGCATAGAACAAAAGCCATGGGAGCCATTTTTCCGCGTTCTCCCAGTTTGCAACCGACGTCTTGAAAGGCTTGTCCCTAGAATGTCATCAAGACGGAAGCATAGCATCACTATGATCGCATTGGTGGTTACCAGAACCCCCATACAGACAACACAGATACAAGCATTAGCACTTCGTTGTTCATTGTTTTATTATTATCATTATTATTATTATTGTTGTTGTTATTTTGTTTCTGTCTGACCCATTGTTCATAAGGGAATTCATGAATGGCCTGTTATATGGTCCTCAATACAGAAAGACAACACAATGGATCCTCCGATTACACACGTCTTAGTTCGGTTTTTTTATCCTCGAAATATTAAAGACCAAGTACATACTGGGGGAAATTCTAGCACCAGGGTGGGTGCAAAGGTACATCCCTGACTTCTACCAATGTTTACAGGGGCAAACAGCTAAACACACACACACAGCTTGTCACAGCTGCTCAGCTAACTTGACAGGCGAGAGTTCATGCTCTCTATCACGCCTTCGAGCATTCGAGCACGTGAGCTTTGAACTTCTCCAACTCAGCCAAGACCTCCTCCTCCGGCCTGTAGATCAAGTCACTCATGCGCCATATCTGCATAGGGTCCAACCAAAAGTTGGGGTCATCAATATGAAAACGAACCAGCCATTGACATGTGCAAAAGACATTTCCACCCACTTGGGTCTCTTTTCAGTCTCATTTTCTGCTATTCTGTTAAAACAATTATTTTGGTAACAAAAATTCCGAGTATGACTGTAGCAATAAACCAACAGGTATACCTGGAGTGTGCCACCCCCGCCAGTTGTATCACAGTCATCAGAGACACTGACCATAGTCCATGGGTCATATGCATTCCAGTGGAAGTCGACAACTTTGTCCCTGAGCAACAATGGCGAATTTAAAAATATTAGCTTTTCAACCTTCTAGGACTGGACTTACCCTGTAGAAATGATTATACACAGACATCCCTTAACAGACCTGCTCTCCCGACAATTTTTCTTCCACCCACATTAATACAAAGATGTGATCACATATTCCTATGAAACACTACACAAGGTACCTCAGAATTACCTTCAATAAGCCAAAACTTGCAGATGCATGTATTACTATGGTATAAAATTAGAGTCCTGGAATTCCATATGGAGTCACACGCTTGCTACATGATACTTAGTAAGACTACTAATCATCAGAACCTAGACTAGGTGACCTAAGTTTCATTTCCAGTTAGAGCTCTATAAAGGGAGATTTACCTGTGACCAGCATGTTGGAAAAACAAGCCTGCAGGAGCAGAAGATTTTGTCCCATGCTCAATCTTTTTCCCGACCTACAAAGTGATTATTTTAAACATCAAATTTGTGCCAACTAAATATTATTGCAATTTTGAAAAGACATGAGAGATTGCAATATATTTCAATAGCACATTGACATTAAAAGGCAAGGTCCCTTGCCTTCTCATAATCCCAGATGTTTAACAGACCATCCTCTGCAGAGCTCCCAAAAACTGATGACTTGTCTGGAGACCACTGGAACACAGATGTACAAGTATTAAGCACGTAAAGACACTAAAACAAGTTGAATTCCCTTTCCCTCCAACTATTAGAAGTGCCCACTGAATATCTCAGAAGCATGAGTCATCAAACCAGGAAGGTGAAAATGCAGATACCTGCACACAAAGAACAGCAGCCTTGTGTCCCTCAAATTTATAAACTGGGGACCCAACTCCATTGGAAGTAAGATTTCGGCGATCAAACATATGAATGGAGTTATCTGCTGACCTGGATGTATTTGAAGAGATAGGTTAGTCCCCAACTTGATGCAGAATAGCAGAAATCCATCACACGCATGAAGCACACAGCTTTTAAAATACATAATAGGAACATACCCGGTGAGAATCAGATTACTATCATGAGGGTTCCAATCAACACAATGAAGATCAGCATTATGTGCCCTTTCAACCTGTTGAAAATAAAATTAGCAAGTACAAATACCATGGACTGAAGCCTAGGGCTTAAAGAAAATAAAGACTGCTTATAGATCCATAGAAAAAGTGTAGCAGGAACATAAAAGATAAGATGAATCAGACAACACAACAAACTAACGAAATGAAAGGAAATAGCACTTACACCACATTATCAAATACTAAGTTAGAAGTTGTACCACAAAAATTTTTTTAAAAAAGGGCTTGAAAAACATATTGTCATGATAAGACGGGAAAAATCAAAACTGGAGAAGATAATAACAGATTGGCTGGAGGAGTAAGATTACATTAGGCACAAACCTTAACAGCTGGACTAGTGCCAACACGTGCATCCCACAATATGAGACAAGAATCATCACCAACACTACAAAACTCCTCCGCACTGTGACAAGGAGCAACTGCAGGTGTTGGACTTGCATGAAAACGAATAAACTATCGAGTTGAAAAGAAAACTGACTTCATAAATCCAGTGTCGGACCAGAAAAGATGATATAAAGAAAGAAAAGACAGCATGCATCTTAACTACGATTATCCCACCTGGATGGACAAAAAGCTACATCCTCAACAGTGTCCTCATGCCCAACATAAATGCCCCTTGGCCCAACAGATGCCCCACCTGAAGCTTCATCACTAGTTTGCTTAATGATCGATCCACCACATCCCGTAGAGTTATTTGTCGTTGGATCTGTTGCAGATGCTGTCATATGGTCTTGGATGCTCCATAAAACCACTGTCTTGTCCTTGCCTAAAATCACAGACCTTCACTTTTAGTTAGCTTACCAATAAGTAAATGAAATTCTCTTGAGCTTCGTAAGGCAGTAAAATCAACCTGTCTATATAGATATCACTTGTAATTACCATTGAAAACCAAGTTAGGTTCAACTTAAGATTATGCATTTCATGAAGTTTGTTCTTTGCACTTGTTTCATGAGATACAACTATACGCAGATGAAATTTGGTTTTCCATCTCTAAAGATGTAACATAAACAGTTGACTGAAAACTGGTTTAGTTATTCATGTCAGTTCATTTATGCTGCATGTTTATTATGAGATTACACAGCTAATTCCTTTCCACAACTTACATGATTGACAAAAAATTACCTCACCACATAACAATAAAATGAAATATCGATCTTTCTGATCTTATTGAAATCTATTAACAGTCCTTACTTAAGCCAAGTATCATATTACAATCTTAACAGATATTTTCTAGTTCTCTTCTCTGTATTCAAGATCAAGAATTGGAAAAAAGCCAGCACATCCCTTCAATCTTTCAAATTATACTTTTAATACATATACGCTTAACAGACAAACAATACCTGCTTACATGAATCCAGCATATTCTGCATAAATTTTACATGATTTTACAAACATGCTAATGGTAATTACGAACCAGTTCGTGAACGTATGAAGCCGTTTACAAATACTGTACTCCTCAGAGTATGCGAACATCATTAAGACAATATCAACAGAAGCAGACAGAAACATCTAACCTCCAGAGAGCACAAAAGGTTCAACTGGAGACATTGCAAGAGCAAATTCTGCATTATCTTGATGCCCAGTTAGTACCTGCAGCAATATGCCAGTTGTTTACCCAGTAATTAAAAGTTATAGCAACTAATTTCGACTTATGTTTAAAAATAAAAGTTCCAGATATTCTCTATATGTCATCATTTTCATATATTTGAATAAGAGACAGTTTGAACAATAAGATGCATAAGACTTTTACCTGCTGTAACAATCTATACTACTTTGGGAGATCTTAATGTTTGTCCTATATTGAGGAGGAAAAACAAATTGCAATTGTGAAACCAAGTTTTTCAGCCCAGCTCTAGTTTATTTTATGATTGCACGTGAGTGCCAGCATTCACTGTCTGACATTGGGTTTTCATCGTAATTTTGTGCCAACTTTTAAATGGATAACATAAGGAAAGTTACACTAGTAAGGAATATACCAGATCTGGGCGTGAAGTTGTGGCTCCATACACTGCATGCCGATTAGGTTGAGATTCCACATCCCAAATAAGAACCTGAATGTTATAGGAACAAATTGATGAACTTGGAAACCAAAAGGGAGTTCAAACTCACGAAATTGTAAAAGTACAAAGAGAATATGATATTTACATCAGGACTGTCAGTATGAGTTGCAACTATCTTAGGGTTAAGAGGTAGTTCTCGAATCCTGTTAACCTGCAGGACAATGTTAAATGATTAACTGAAAGAAATTTTGGCTTTACAGACAAAAGATACAGGTCTGTCTTAGCAAAGGATGGATAAAGGGTCTCAACACTTAAGTAGAACACCTGTAACAGAAACATAACTAGCTCCCTAGTTTCCAGGGAAATAAAAACCAGTATAGGATATCACTTTTCATACGAAAACAAAACAAGAGAAGTTCCTCAAGTCCCTCAATAAGCAAGACATCGCGGGAGCTGGCTATTACCTCTCCAGGATGTATGATAGTCTTGTACTTCTTTATAAATGGTGACCGTGCTTCTTCATTATACTGAAGATCAAAAATGAAAACATGAAGTTAAAGCATCAGAGAGTCAGAAACTGTTGGTAATTATAACGCAACCGAAAAGCAAGGGATAGAAAGAATAACCTGAGATATGTGCTCTGCTGCTGCAACCCTAGGTTTCACCACATCGCATGTTGCAATAACCAAAGTGTTTGGAACACTACCATCAGTCTGGAAAAGGCAAAGGAGAAATAGAAAATTAAGAGAGAGAATATCATAGAGGTATAAATTCCTCTTGCATGAAATGTAGAAACCTTTTAGAAAATGTTGCAGGGCATTGGCAAAATATAGCAAAAAGAATATTTCAAGACATTACTATACAGTAATGTATTTTCTCAAGTTTCGTGTATTGTTGACTCTATCTCAAGTTCTGAAGTTCCATTTCTTGATGTATTCTGTATACGCAAATGGTCTTGCAGTCTCTTGGTGCCCTAATTTACGACACCTATTAATTTACCAGTCACAAGAGAACTGGAGGAAGAGATATACACATCATAACAGCTAATACAACCAAACCAATGGATAGAAAAAGGAAAAGAAATGACAGGCAGCAATGGTTTAACTCATTACAATCTTCATTCAGGGTTATCATATTTCTCACTTTAAGCGGAGAAAGCAAAGGTGAAGCTACCAAAATCATGAGTGAGTTGTCCAAAAAATTTTAAAATTTTTCGAAAACAAGGTACACTTCTCAGATCGCCAAAACGCCAACTAAAACCTTCAGCAAGACCAACTCATTTCTTGAAAATTTATAGATCATAAGAAGAAGTTTCGAGGCAAACAAGGTATACCAAGAACTGGATCTCTGGTTAGAAAGACAAAAGGCTGCACTAAGTAAATAAATCATGCAGCATTAGGTGAGCCGAGGGAATCATACCTGCTCCGATATGTACAATCGCTGCCTATTCTTGTAAGTAGCTTGCTCAAGCTGAGGGCCCCACCTACATTCACCATAACATTGATAAATCGATTATTAATACCACATCCACCAAAGAAAATTTTTTGAAATTTTAAACCAACACCGGGCCAAATCCATTCAAAAAATCACGCCTGGTCTATTCGGGCAAGTCGCTTGAACCATAGAAACAGCTCGTAAGAAAATCCAGATTCCATTTTTCTTGCTAATAAGTAAGATTTAGCCTCAGCCCCGAGAGCCGAGGAAGTGACTCCACTTCTAAGGAACCAAAAAACCCTAAATTTAACCCTGCAGAGAGGAGTCCTCGTGAACCACGAGAAAAGCTGAGAGAAACAGGCACAACTAAAACGCAAATGGAAACGTGCAAAAATGATAACAACATGCTTACCGGCAAGAAAGAGAAGGCCAGACGAGGTTGTGGTTAGTGAGCCAGTCGTAGAGCACAGGAACAAGAGACTTCCACTGGATATACTTCTCGTCCGCAGCGTGAGAGTGCGACCTCCTCCCGCTGCTCTCCTTGGCTGCCTTGCCCTGCTCCTCCTTCTTCTCCTCCTTCGACTTCGGCTTCCTCCCTCGCTTCTTCGGGAGCTGCGGTTGCTGCTGTTCTGCCTCCATTGTCTACGTCTCAGAGCTCGCTCCGGCCGCAGGGGAAGAACACGGTGAACCGGAAGTCAACAGGAAATGGCGAGAAGAGTGGTTTAGGGTTTCTAAGGAGTGTGATATGAGCTTATAGGTTGAGGAGAGAGTGAGGAGAGAGCGGGGAGCGAGGACAGTGAGAGCGGGCGAGTGGAAAGAGAGAGAGAGAGAGAGAAGGAAGGAAGGTGAGGAATAGAACTACGGGGAATGGCCATTCCCTTCGGACAATTATTGACAATTCCGAAAATACCCCCAGAACTGTTCGGCAATAACCCCCCCTCCAGTGTGCCAGAAGTTTGGGAATGCCATCCTTCTGTTGCTTTCTACTGTTGTTTTTTGTACTGGATTCGAAATCCAGAAGGCTGGCCTCGACGGTGATCATATGCAACTGGCGGGTTGAAATCACCACATCAGTCGAAGTCTGTACTATTGCTCTCTGATCCCGTGATGAATTTAAGTTGAATCAATCTGCTAAAAAATAAATCTTTCATTCTATTTTGTTCTGATATGACAGAACAAGTTTGGCTGGGCATGAATAATATCCTTAGCAAGCCCGCCCTGTCTCTCAATTGCAACCGAGCATTTCATTAGGGTAGCCTCCTGTCTTGTGTCTGATATCCCGAGATCAAGCAGACCTTGGATTTCCCGAGTAAGTTGCATGACATACTCTAATCATCTTTTCACTGTGATCTCCAGACCTCGGTCCAAAATACTGGTTCCTCATCCACATTGTGCCGAAATGTTAAGCTACCCCTTAGATGAAATTTCCAAACAGAAAATACTGTGGAGCTAGAAGAGCAGACATAAACACCAGAAGAAAAGTAGCAGAAGAAAAACCCGAAGCCCTGCACCGAACAGGCCGAATAAGGTAGGGAGACATCGAGAAGACGTACTGACTAGGTACAGCATTCAGGTTCAAGAAGTTGTTTAATTTGTCGAGAATATTTTTCGTTTATCAAAAGCAATATATATTTTTCAAGTAGAATTTTAGTACTTACTGGAAACATAGAATAAGGGAAATAAAGTAAGGGATGAAAGATTGGCAAAGTACTTGTTAGAAGATTTTGTTGTATTCATAAATCACATAAGTCGATTATGAGAAACTAAATAATATCAAGCACACTTCTGAGTTTCACTCGACAACGTAAAGTCTATTTATTCTGTTCTGTTTTGTCGATCATGTAGTGAAGCGTTACAATCAACCTAACACTCCTCACAGGAGGTGCTGAAGAGCAATCTCATGCCCAGTGTCAACTGTTGCTCTTTCATCCTTGATCAGCAAACCTAGCAACAACAGCACTGGAGGTAGAATCAAATCTAGACCGGACAACACAACCTCTCTGTGACAACATTTGAAGCCACGAGCTATAACTTGTCCGTCCAAAATCAATTCAGGGAACTTACGTTGCCACATAGTCAATGGACTTCTAGTCATGGCACAATGTGAAGGGAAGAACAGTACATGAGAATGTATACTCTTCCTCGAATCTTTCATACATGGTGTTGCTGGAGAGAGTTAGCTGCCCATATTTCAATCAATTGACACATGAAACGTCTTCAAATATGGACTCGATCACCAGCAAGCGACTTCACCATGTAGCTCTGCATTAATCTCCAAAGTCCATGACTCAACTAACTTAGAAAATTAAGAGTGTGAAAATTCATCAGCATCAGCAGGATGGGAAGGTAGCAAAAAAGGACGGTCAACCCACCGGCCTCCTGCCCAACCCCCATCAATACATGTCTAGCTCTGAGTTGGACAGTCAACCTCTCTCTCCCTCCGCGTAACACATGTGGCTATGTAGCTAATTCCTCCATATGCACAAACAGTTGTCCCAACATTGAATGGATTTTTTGCTCCTGAGAGTGCATTCTATCTCCAGCAACAAACTCCTTCACTCCACCATCAATCTCAATGACGCTACAACCAACCTCCTTGTTTGCACCCTTTTCCCTCATCAAGCTCTTTATTTCCTCGACATCTCTCCACCTCTTCTCCATTGCATAAAGGTTTCGCAAAATTATGTAGTTCCCATCATTCCATGGCTCCACAGCAGCAAATTTCTTGATCACCTTCTCGGCCCTTGTTGCGTTCTTATAGTAACCACATGCAAAGAGGAAAGAGCTTAGTATTATTCCATTAGCTTTATAAGGCATAGTGTTGATCAAATTCTCTGCTTCATCCAAGAGCCCTGCCCTACCTAATAGATCTATGATGCAACCATAGTGCTCTATCTCAGGCTTAAGACCAAACTCTACCTCCATTGCTCCAAACCACCTCTTTCCTTCCTGCAGTAGACCAGCATGATTGCAAGCAGATAAAACACCTAGCAGTGTCACTTCATTGGGCTTGTACCCATCATGCTGCATTTCCATAAAAACCTCCAATGCTTGCAGCCCACATCCATTAACTGCCAACCCATTGATCAAGGCATTCCAAGAAGCTGCTTCTCGCTCAGACATCCCATCAAAGACAATTCTGGCTTTACCAATCTCTCCACATTTAGCAAACATGTCAACAAGTGCCGTACATACATTGCTTTTCCTGTCAAGTTTCTTCTTCTGAACAAACTGGTGGACCCAATTACCCAAATCCAAAGCACCAAGATCAGCTATTGCCGGAAGTATGCTCACAATGGTTACTTCATCAGGTTGTATTGATGTTTTCAGCTGCATTTCATAGAACAATCTCAATGCTTCTTGAGGTTGTTTGTTTTGGCAAAATCCACTGATCATTACATTCCAAGAATAGAGACTTCTATCTGGCATAGACTCAAAGAATGAGCGGGCAGATTCAATATCACCAATTTGGCAAAACCCATAAATCATACTAGTCCAACTGATCACATTCCGCTCTGGCATCTCATCAAATAGATGCCTAGCTGATTCCATCTCCCCCAGCTTAACGTACCCATCAATCATTAAATTGTATGCGGCAGGATCCTTCATGGGCATTTCATCAAATAACATCCGAGCGTTACTTATACCACCTGACTTCACATATCCACCAACCAATGCAGTCCATGAAACGATGCTTCTCTTAGCAATTTCGTCGAACACCTTCCTGGCACACTCCACTTTGCCCAGTTTGGCATACATATTCACATATGAAGTCGAGACATACGAGTCCAACCACAGCCCAATCTTCATAACGAGACTCTGCGTCTGTGACCCTTCCCAGATGGACATCCCAGAAGAGCATGACTTCACCAGCGCGGTAAACGTATAATGGTCAGGCACAAAGCGAGTGTTCCTCCTCAGGTCTCTGTACAAAATCAAAGATTTCTCATATTGATGTTCGCCCACATAGGCTCTGATCAAGACGTTACACAGAAATGAGTCGTCCCTGTGGGGACTAGTATCGAACAGCCACTGTGCATGCCCAAGAAGGTGAGAGGAGGAGTAACAGGTGAGAAGCTTGGTAAGGAGATTGACATTCGTGTCGAGGGCGTTTCGGAGCATGAAGGCATGGATTTGGAGGAGGGAGGACTTCGAGGGCCTTCCCTGCTGGAGAAGATGGAGACATTTTCTCTCTATCGGAGTCCAAAGGGACCGTTGCATTGCATTTCAGCTGCAAAATTGGATTTTTCTTACGGATATGAATCATAGCTAAACTACTTTACGGAGTAACATTTTCAGCGGCAGAGTCGCAGACATATGGTCACTAGTATCGCCGCGACCAGGGCCCGAACATGACGGACAGATCACTGTAGCAAATAATTCCTTGCCAATGAGTAAGTTCAATTCCCAAAACATTGATTTATTCATTATTCATCAGTATAATCTGTACATTATTAGCTTCAGCTTCTTCCCCCAGCCTTCTCTACGAGTACTCATCACCCCCAGGGGGAAGACAAAATTTATATCAAAGAAACGAAGGAAATCACCCAATCTCGGTACATAATATACCTGGCATCCGATCTTGTGAGCAACCCGTGCCTTATTAGCAAGTGCCCGGAGAACCCCAGTTCAAGATTCATCCCCTGTGCAGTTACTTTATTTTCCGAGTACACCTCAAATTGCATTTACACTGCACCGAATTCAAGTAGGCTGTACCGGGGTCCCGACAGAAGGTTGCACTTTGATGCTGCTGTTTGTTAAGAATCAGAGGTCACCAAACAATGAGAAATTTGATTTTTGTAACCTCATTCCGATTAGTGCGAACCCGGCCAGAGTGTCGAAATGATGCCATGCTCGCTCATGCTTCCCCTGGATAGTTTCCTGATTCTCTGCCAGAAGTGCCAGCCTCTTCCTGTTCTCAGAGGGCCTGAGCTTGAGTGCCTCCTGAAGGATCCTGACACCTGCCGGCCATACCAACCCGACGTACTGAACAGGTCCGATATTGAGAGCCCCCTCTCAGTGTCATCATGCCCAGAGGAACCATAGTGTGGATCCGAGTATCGGCCAGGGAGAGTACTCGGGCCCACACTGGTCACCTCAGTCTCCTCCAGATCTATTGAGAGATCTTCCCGGCTCGAATTCCTTGATCCAGTGCTTACCCTGGCTTCATCGCACTCTGCACAGATGAGCTTCAGGGCTTGCACAACCTCACCCATGAAAGGACGGTGAGACACCTCAGGCTGCACGCACATCGAGGCAATTGCCGCTACTTTTCCTACATTGTCAAATGGGACACTGGGGCCCAAAGATGGATCAACCAGTATCTCCAGGCCCTCATTGACGGTCAATAGTGGGCGTGCCCATGTCACAAGGTTCTCCTGACCAGGTGGTTGAGACATGTCCACCGGCTTTCTCCCTGTCATAAGCTCGAGCAGGACAACTCCATAGCTGTAGACATCACTCTTTACAAGAAGATGCCCTGTCATTGCATACTCTGGGGCTACATACCTGGAAGGGATTGCCAAATGCACAATTCAGAAAATGAGTAACAACATCATCTTTTTAACAAACACAAAATGGTTTTGTACACAAGATTAGATTTTACAAGAAAAAAGGCGGTTTTCCAGTAAACCTGTCCTGTTGAAAAGCCTGGGCAATAATTAAAATGCAAATTTTTACGAAAGGAAGAACTATACTCTATAGTTCATTTTTCATGCTCCAAATAGAGGAAATTATATCTAGATATTTCATATACCCAAAGGTTCCCATGACGCGTGTGGAGATGTGCTGACTTTCCTCGTCAAGTGCAGTTCTCGCAAGACCGAAGTCTGAAACTTTTGGAGTAAAATCGTGCTCCAGCAATATGTTGCTCGACTTGAAGTCCCTGTGAATCACACGGGGGCTTGAATCCTCATGCAAGTATGCCAGACCACGAGCAGCACCCAGGGCTATTTTCATTCGTGTGGTCCAATCTAGTGGAGCTGTTTCCTTATCGACTCCTGGCATCAGAGAAAAGACCAATGGTCATTATTACTTCAACCAAATGAGCAATGACAAAACAGTAATGCACTTAATATCAGTGACTCTCCATGTTTTTGAAGAGCAGTTCTAATTTTCTTTTAACTGGCTTGATTAATGCACTTCCTTCCCTATTTGTCTTCAATATCCCTTTTTTTATTTCATGAAGACTCATTTCATGCTTTCGCTAGTATAAACATCATCAGAAGGCAATCTAACACTTACTAGCTTATATTTATCAAGAAACAACAACAGTTTTCCCTACAAAGAAAGCCACATTTATAAGAAGCTATTATTGGTATACCATGTAAATGAGACTCGAGACTTCCATTTGGAATGAGCTCATAAATCAAGCACCGCATGCGTTCCTCAATGCATATTCCTATCAGCTTGACCAGATTTCTGTGGTGAAGTCGACTGAGCATCTCGACTTCAGCTAAAAACTCCCGACCCCCTTGCCGGTCGTCTCTCTTCAGAATCTTGACTGCAACTCTGCTTCCATCATCTAGAGTTCCACTATAGACTCGCCCAAAGCCACCTTCTCCCAGAACTCTTGAAGCATCGAAATTATCTGTAGCCTTCTCTATGTCACTTGCAGTGAAAGTTCTAGCAGATCCTTTGTAAGTTGCAATGCTGGACCCAAATGACAATGAGGCAGAACTGGGCCCACTTCCAAGCGTAGATCCTCCCATACCTGCAGATAAAAGAGATTCAATCCAATCATGGGTTCAAAAACAGATTATAACCATAGTACTCATTAGATCGGGGCTTCGGAAAGTTGTAGGCATCATCATACTATCTAACATGATGAAGTAACAGTGCCAGAGTTAAGAATCACATAAATGAGAATAATAGAAACAAGGAGAAATAAGAATGAGAAGAAATTAGGAAACTAATAAGAAAGTCTATTAGACATTGAAATCAAATGTTTCATCATCTTACTTTCCAAAGAAATTTCTCGTGGAGCAGATTCTAATTCCTACACATTTTTTCCTTTTTTTCAATTTTCCAAAATGAGCAAAACAAAAGAACTGCAAGCCTGTGAACATCCTTTTTCAAAAGCAAATAACTTTTCCAACACCTAGAGCAAGGCTTGATCTAAGTATTCAGGAATCCTCAATCAGTCCTGCATCTTACTGGCTTTACATGCTGTTATCCATAAACAACACAAAGGCCTTCCCATTTGTCACATTGGTAGGGTAGACTTTGGGTTACCTGATGATTTTGCACCAGATTGAATCAGTGCTTGTGGTGCTGGTTCTTGTTGACTGCTATGCCTTCTGTGCTTTATCAACAGAATCCAAACAACAGCAGTACACAAAACAGCAGCAACAATCGTAGACAATACAATAATTGCCAATAAGCCAGCACTTAATCCACGTTTGTGCTGCCTCCTTGGCAAATCAACACCAAGAGGCTTATTGGTCCTTGCATTGTTATCATTACCCGAGTAGGGCCCATCATCAGTTATCGTGACATCAGAAGGCGGCAGAGGTGGAGACGGAGGTAGCCCTAAATCATAACAATTTTGAATTAGAGGTCCAATTTGGATAATTTTCCAAGAATAAATGTATGGAGAGACTACACAAAAGATGGAGCCAACCCACACAAATGGACAAGTGGTTAAAGGATTGGCTGGGACGTCATCTTAGCGTACAGTCCCTTACCACTGAGTGGCCATCCATATTAGCTCTATGAAGAGCTTTCTGTTTCCTGACTTCATAGGTTTTTGGCATCATGGGACAACTAAGCCGGCTCCATAAGGAGTCCCTTGTTTCATAACAAATGAAATGTAAGCATGAAAAAGGATGGGCTTTAGCAGACACCTGGATAGCGTACATAAAGTACTTCATAGTCGCCAAAATAAGATGCATTTATAGCAACTTTTTTGTTCCAAAATCTGTGATCAGTTAACAAAGCGGTGGCGTCATCAAATTTCTCCTCCATGGGAACTAAGTCAATGAGGACGACAGTTTTCTCAGGCTGCTGAGTGGTAGCATTGGCCCCAATAATTCGCACTTGGCTTTGCTTCATAAATACCCCAGAAGCAATTTCTGCTGCAAACTTTGAAACCATGGGGAAGAAAGTATAGAGATCAACAGTGAGGCGGAGGCCTACTTGCATAGGCCAAACACAGCCACAAGGTGATCCAGGAGGTGTGTTTGTGTATGGTTCAGTGCATACGGTTCCCGAGCAATCTGAGACAAGGAATAACCAACTTGTCACATCCTGAAGAGACATCCCAGGAGAAAGAAAACAGTTGATTTTGAATAGAAAATTTTAATGATTCAATTTGTTCCCTAAAATTTCAGTTGTCTCAATCTGTCCCTTGTATTTTTTGGACCACTCTCTATGCAACTTGATGAATTGCTAGTGTTGTCAAACTAGATTAGGAACGTGGACAATATGGAAAATATAATCCACTCTAATCTTCGCAGGAAAGTACATGGTGCACCCTTCATATTTTGAATCAGATTTCAGATGTACTTAGTCTAGTTTATACTTTTGGAATTGACAAATAAGAAAATCTAAGGCCCTACTTTTGACCGGATGATGCTCTTCTATTAGATTTTCCATCTTTCCCTTCTCTGTAATGGTCATTTGTTCTGTTCCATCAATTTTTTTGTTGTTTACTGAATTCAGGTCTCAAAGAAATCAAGTCAAAACAACTATAAGTAGATACATCAACTAAGACAAAAAGTAAGCTTTAGATCCAACTGAACTTAACCATAGGGAATAAAGAAGAAGGAAAATAAATAAAAAGGAAAAAGAGAGAATAAATAAGACACAGGATCCATGTAGTCTACCTTTATTTGGAGGGGGAAGAGGAAATGCAGGCATCTTTGGTAGAAGAGGTACCTTGGGACTGATTGAAGGAACCTTGGCAGAAGGAACTGCAAATATAAAAAATTGAGAATGATTTACGAATGAAAAAAACAATCTTGAAACACTCATTGTTCTAAACGATCCATGATCAAGAAATTTAAAGATTTTATTTACTTTTTGGGTGTGCACTAACTGTTGCAGGAGAAGGTGATGGTGTGGGTGAAACATTAAGGGATGGTGCAGGATTCACTGAATGAGGAGGAAGAATCAAAGATCCAGCGATAGATAAGAGCAAAAGAACATTTTCAAGATTCAAATCACATAATAGGACTGAAGAGACCAAGATGAATGAAAATAAAGTTCCAGCAGAGTGAAACCTGGATCCATTGGTGAAGGAGCATTGTATCTCCACATGCTTGCTGGAG
Organism: Sonneratia caseolaris; assembly: GCA_900006705.1. Lineage (NCBI taxonomy): Eukaryota > Viridiplantae > Streptophyta > Magnoliopsida > Myrtales > Lythraceae > Sonneratia > Sonneratia caseolaris. The sequence continues at coordinate 215,464 of CXYZ01003106.1, forward strand.
CAGGAATGGGAGGAATGCTGGGAGCTAAACATATTATATAAAAGATAACTGAACTCTCCAACATAAAAATGATATAAAAATGAGATAAAGGAATATTTTTATCTGAGATCGGTTGAGTCTAAGTGTCATACATTGCCATGATGAAGAGGGAGAGGAAATCGGGTATGATGGGGCTGGTGCAGGGCTGACTAGTTTGATTCTTTGACGATGGTGCCTCGAGGCGGAAGTTGAAGTGGCATGGGAATGTTGTTCATGAGGAGGATGTGAAGGAGGAAGAGGTAAGGGAGCAGGAGGAGGGTTGACAGAGTGCCGTGTGAAAGGAGCTGTAATCACAGAAATTCAAGATCTAATATATTGGTCCTTTCCACAAACTTAAATCAAATGAGGAAAATTCAATTTACCTGGAGAATTGTTTGCAGGTGGTAATGAACGGGGAAGGCGAGTTGGAGGAGCAGTAACAGGAATCACGCTTCTTTCATGAAGAGGAGCTTTAGCTGGGGAAGCATGGCGATCTGTTTAAGGGAGACCAATTGCCAGTTACCATAAGAAACATGTCATAAAGATCTATAATATACCTGCTAAATCAGGTTATCCGGAATGGACATGGAATAGGGAGATTATTGATGGAAAAGGAGTGCAATAACATGAAACTATAACCAGTATTTTTATTCCACCCCATACCTTGCCACTCCATCATATAAATTGCGTCACAGAAGAAGGAAGATCAGAAAATTGAAATCAAGACCAGAGTTCTCATCCACTACGGCAGTACAATTAACAGTTAGAATAACAAGCTTTAGATTTGGATAATTGTTCACTTCCATGTGGTTTTTCTTGTGAAAGCAAACTTCTGGAGGAAAAACCCCAGGGCTAACTTCTGTACTTCTAGGGTAGTACGTTCAAAGCTCATGATTGGTGAGAAGCGGGTTTATTTAGATCACAGACTGGGATTTTATCCTGAGAAAGATATAAAAAACATTGATAACCAATTTGAAGTCCCAAGCCTTCTAACAGTAATTTTCTATCACATGACCTTTTAGGGTTCAGGCCAATGTCCAAGCGCCAACATAAAAATCAAAGTAGAAGTACAAGGAGAAAGGAGATAAGACCCTTGATATACATGGTTCAGGACAACAAAATCTGGTCCTCTACTTATAACAACTAAGAGATCAAATAAATTGGGGAATATGTTGATAGATATACTGTATGCAAGGAAATCCAATACAAAAATGGAAAATCACCAGAGTTATCGCTGATTTGGTGAATTAGGACCACTGTGACCTAGGATGTATATATCTTACACGTTCCTCAGGGGCTTTAACTCAGCAAATGAGTACTCTAAAAATGGTTGGTTGCTTATCAACTTCAGTCCAAGAGATAGAAGAGAGCATAGGACGAGACAAAACAGATGTAGTTAAGATGTTCTGATCATATTGCTTTATGTGATTCTTCAAGGTAAGATATTCCATGTGAATATCCTGTCAAAAATCTAGTAGAAAAAGAATAAATATACTAATATTGTTTACCTGGGGTGGCCAAGCTTGGTGGTGAAGATCCTCGCACGCTTGGGCTAGTGACAGGACTGAGAGGATGCAGAGGTGGATTTACTGAAGGTGCAAAAATAGGAGCTGCAAGAAGATGAAAGGAGCTTGTTATTGAAAACTGTCCCCTACCTATTGCATGAGTCATTAATTAGACTAACAGGAAGAAAGTGCCACTCTGGGACTCTCTAAAGTTGGTGAAGCACCAGGGGCATCGGGTGGATAGGAAGAAGCAGAACTTGAGACAGTTGTGGGTGGGGAAGCCAAGCTATCTGGCGGTGGTATTTCTGTTGGAGTGTCTGGAGGTAAAGATGGCACAATGCCTTCGGGTGAAACTGGAGAAGATACAGGAGGTGGTGGTGCAAGTGGAGGAGGAATCGTCGACCCTAAGTTGCAACACAGAAGCATTAGAAATTTCTATGCTCAATATAAAGTCAACTACTCAAGCGTCGTATGAAATAAAGGAGATGAAGCAGGACACATCACAGAAGAGCTTTGTAATGAGGCAATTTCAGTTTTGGTAGCTTCCACCATTCACACCAAATGTGACCTTCATTAATGTTCCATAAGAAGGTGGCGGCATAGAGTTAATCAATCTATAAATGAACATTTGCATATGGCCTCTGCATTTTATTCCAATTCTTCTTCCAGAGTCCTTAAAGAGCTAATGCAAATATTACCATTCCATCGAGGGAGTGGGCTTTGTGCACTTCTTCCAGATGGCTTCCCTAGGCTTGAGGGACTGAATGCTGATCCTTCAATAGGAGATATTGGTGGGGAGCCTTCTGGGGAAAAAATGTAGCATTGACAGTTAGAGGAGTAGAATGTTGATTATATCAAGCTGAGCCTCATCACACTGAAAAAGTTCTGCTGCTCTTTACTGGAGGAATGCGTCGTACGGCTCAGTTGTCATCTCAACACATAAAATTAAAGCAGTGTCTGTAAAAACCGACAAGTACATCCATGATTAATGGGGTACATAAGTCGTCTCCTTATCACATGTCAGTTATATTTGAAGATGGTGCAGATAGTATACTCGCCAATCACCACCATTCTAGCCAGCACTACTTGATAAAGTTTGTCAACAGAGATCATCTTCTCTAACCAAAGTTTCTAGTTTGATCAAACTTGGCAAGCTCAAATCTTAAAAAAGCATGATCTATAATAACTGAGTAAGATGCAACCATTAGTTTCTCTGGTAGATCAAGATCGATCAGGGAACTAACATTGCATCAGTTCTAGCATCCTAGCACCAAAGGTGCTAATACTGGAAGCATTCTCCTATTCTTTCTTCTGCTTTGAATCCAGTTTGAACCATTAGCCAGGATAGACGTATATAATTTAAAAATGAAAAGATTGAAAGCAGAAAAACCAACCAAAACAGGATATGAAGTGTCGCATTATCCATCAGGACAAGACCCAACTCGAGATTTTACAACATGATCAGGGAAACATTAAAATAAGACAGGATTTGCAAGCTAAAGACAGCGCTCAGGCTGTTGCATCTTCAAAATCAAACGTAAAGAACCAAATCGCTCCTAAGTAAATCAGCCGAATTTTCAACTGCAAATAACAAAAATATTGCTAAATGGGGAATGAATCTACAGCATCGAGCTCAAACCAACCTGTAGATCCTCGAGCATCCAAAGCAGCACACAGTACGAAAACCACAACCAGCCGAAGCATCACTTGCATCATCACCCCCATCTCATATTTTCAGTCTGGGTCAGAGCTCTTCAACCAGACCAAGAAGCCCCGGACGAATGAATAAAATTTTTCAATAAATTAGGAAACTTGGGTTGCTTTAAGCAAGAACAACGAGGAGATGAACGGAGTCGGATTAACAAGAGGCGCGCGTACATTGAGAGCAAAGCAAACTAACATTAAAGAACTCCATTGAAATCCCAGGACTAGACTTGGGTTTGGCGAAAGGAACAGGAGTAAACAGGAAATTTCCTCCTTTACTATTTTATTCTCTTTCTTTTTCTCCGGTAAGCAAACACATGCACCGGAATCTGCTGAGCTCTGTGACTCAAGAAGCGTTTTTCCAGCTCCTGTGACTGTGAGGTGAGAGTTAATGCCCGCAATTAAAAACACAGGCGCAACCATGGGAGAAAAATAAACTATGTACCGCCCCGCAACTGTCTCTCACCTCTCTCACGGAGCCCAGCAGTAACAGACAGGAGACAGCTCTAGACAGAGAGAGAGAAGGTGGGGAAGTGCCGTGGGTGCAGACAGAGAGATTCTTGAAGCAGTATTTTATTTGAATGAGGTCAGATGTCTTGATCCATAGGATGCAGAGCTGCTCTACGGAAGATTTGCACGAGAGATGCTACAGATGAATACCCGGTTGATCCTTTTAGCTTCTCTCTCTCTCTCTCTCTCTGAGATATGGCTCCGAGGCTCATTACTTTCGAGCTAGGCCGACAGCGAGCTCAACTTGGCGTTGTTTTCAGCTGTCAAAACAATACCAGTTTCTCGATTTTCTCGGCGGGGTATGATGACCTGTGATGTCCCTAAATAACTATCATTCATCTACCTCCTTGTCCCATAGGCAATGTGATACGCTGAAGATTATCGGCTTCACAGCTGATATCTGTCAAACATTCTGAAGCCTAAGATGATCCCCTCCGTCCCATGAGTCATGATTTCCATTAGTGAATAGATATATGGAGAAAGAACCAAGTGGGGCATTTGGGGTTGAAATCTTGGTGATCTGTGTGCTGATGAGGTTGCTTGACTTTGTGTAGTAGTGCTTCTTGCCCTACCCTGTTTTCATCTTGACATTGGGAGGGCCCACCCCTCAATTGATAGTATGATTTTTTTTTCAAACTACTTACTATCTAAAAAATTACGTATAAACAGACATAAAATTTTATTAATAACTATCAAACTCAAATTTACTTCACCCTTACGGTAAGATGATATCACTGTGATTATCAACAGTTGGAGGATAGAGAGAACAAAGTGGTGGAAAAGTGTCATATCCATTATCTGACCATTTTGACTCAGCACCCACCATTCTTCCTTCCACAATCCTTATTCACAAAATAATTACCCAAACGTCCCTGAACTCTCTATCATTACACATATCCACCCGATACTATGCATTGATTCACAACTTCGCCCAGAGAAGCATCTGTAGCGAAATGGCACGCTTGTTCCGGGCCATCCACGGGACTCTACGACACAACCGCTGACTTTATTATTAAACATATAATAATAATAATAATAATAATAGTAATAGTAAAAAGCATGTTGGTGTCAACATTTGAGGCTTCAAATCGATGATGCTCTACCGATGTTCGACCAACATAACCTCAGTTGATATTTGGACAGCATAGCAGGGTCGCTTTCCGAGTCGAACTGTATGGAGCAAAAGAAGTGCTTGATGGGCTTTAGGCAGGGAACTTTAGCCACCCATTCTTTTGGTGCATCGGTCGCTACACGTGGCTGTGCAGTCATAATCATCACACTTAAGAAATTGAGAATTCAGCCGAAAGAAAGAGTTGAGAAATTTGAGAAACCTCCCTCTCTTATTTTTGTTTAAATAAAAAAAGTGTAAAGATAAGTTTCTTGTGAAATTAGGCAAAATTCCACCTCTTTTTTTCTGGGGGGTGGAAGGAAAAGGAATTCGATTTGGACTTGGTGGTAATGCCAAATCCAACTATTCACTTACATGTCGGTTGCAAATTAATAATAAAATCGGGTGCGATAGAGGAATAGAGTTGAATCTTAGGACCCTCCTTGTCAATTTGTCAACTCTCGATCTACATCGATGTAGATGCAATTGATTAAATCGATGGGGGTACATTAAATCACAATGCTCAACTAGTGGTCAATAAATAGCACCTGTTGTTAAAAGTGTGGTCCCACATGTTAAAATGGGCTCATAACCATTAGATTCGGTTATAATTTAGTCCCCTTACTTAACGGGTCGATCCAATTACGGATCTCAAGCAAATATGAACCGACCTAGTTGCGTTTATAAACGGGCCGGTTAACCGTCCAAACCAATTTGGCTAATGAATCATCCATTTTTTTAATTTTTTTAAATTTTAAATTGATCCGACAAAATCCGAACATTAATTTGAAGGATTTTTGCCGAGTCGGGTCAGATCAACAAAATAACGGTCCATACCGATTACGGTTCAACGGGTCTATATTTTTCCGAACCGGCTGACCCACAACCGACTCCAACCTAGTAAGAACTGTTATCGGCCATGTTAAGAGTGGTCCAGTTATGGGCCAGCATGGCCCGTTTAACATCTATGCTTGTCATCGTGATCATGTACCATAGATTGATCCTTCTTGATTGTTATGTTTTTCGATTTAAAAAATGGTTCATGAATCCAAATAAAAATTGAAAAAAAAATCGGTGAATCGAAAACCACCCAGGTGGCATAAAAGTTTTCTTTCTCCATCTTCGTTTCCAAATGAATCAGATAATCTCTAGCCATCGGGACCTAACTTCTCAAGCCAAAAAAAGGAAACCCTAATAAGACTCTTTATTTTCAATATCAACGAAAAGAGCAAAACCCTAACACGAACAGCTAAGGCACCGCCACCCTCGTGAATATTTACGGCCGTACAGAATTAAATTTCTGAGGTAAACGTAAGAAGAACATTCGGAACCCATGGGGCTGTCAACATTCATCGGCTTCCATCTCACATACATACTCGAACGATTATTCAAAGATTAACCGCTAAACTTATGCCGAATTGCGAATTTGAATAGCCAAAGATAGTGGTATTAAAAATACGGTCTGAGAAAGTTCAAAATAGACTTGAAATCATTTGATGCAGTTACTATTCGATTCATTTATTTAACGAATCGATCTGATTACGAATTACGATTTAGACAAATATGAACTAGGATGAAACTTATTTTTTTCCTCGCTTTGATATTCACGGTCCTATGTATAAAAAATACGTGTCCAAGAATAAATAAGTAAATTTACAAGAGAGGATGAGGCTGTGTTCTTGACTGCGGCACGTGAACTCATTCATTCACGGTTGAAGTCAATACAGACAGCTTTGTCGGATTATTCCACCTCTCGGTTTCATCGTACGCCCATTTTGCCAAATTTCCTCCCCTTTTTTTTGGGCGAAATTCATAAACTTAATTGAGTAAATAATAATTCAATTCTAAGACTATGAATCCATTAAACATTAAAAATATATATATAATTTTTATTTATATATTCAAATTTTAAATTACATCTAATAAAAAATATATAAATTACTTCAACTAATTTATTTTAATTCATTAGCATATTATTTTAAGGTTTTATTCATAAATTTTCTCAACCATTATAAAATGTTATAAACCCAATAGCATTTACTAACTTAGGGTTAAGTTAGCGATTCTCTCTTTATGCCCCAAATGAGTGATCTAATAATCTAATTTTATAGTTAAATGATTAACAAGAATTTTTTCAGGGATATTAACTCGACTGTAAATTAGTTTCAAATACGTTTCGACTAATCTAAAAATATTGTATAGTGTAAATAAAAAAAATATAAACTCAATAACACATTATAAAGTGTAAAAGCCTTCTTAAATTTAAATTCAAAACCCTTAATTTTAGATTATCCCGTCCTCAATTAGAAGGTTAAAAGAAAAAACATGGACCGTAGAATCATACACATAGACTTTGTCGAGTATGTTGTCTCGTGACACCAATCGCCTACACTCCTCGCTCGAGAGGCAGCCTATTTACACAATCACACTGAGGCTACTTACTGTCTACATCGCAACCCTTACTGAAACTAATTCGACATTTTCTTAGCAAAATAGTCCACGTGGCCATAAATTGCCGCATCGAAACAGAGATTCTCACAGCTCGAGAATCAGAAAGATGCCGAGGAATTTCGATAAATTAATAAGCAGATTCCATTTTTTTTAAAAAAAATTGGGCAATAATTATTCTCTGGAACTCTGTCCGTCATCGGAATGCACGTCCTCCCGCCATCTACACATCCGTATGGCAACTTACGAGGCCGATTCAAGAGTTTTGCAGGGACCGCGGTTTGTCCTGCCTGTGATCTTTTTTCTTGGAGAAATAGGATTTACTGGGTTACCCTCTGCGGTATTCTGGCAATCAGGGTGACCTCGAGAATCTGTTTACATCATAATTTTAAAAACGGGGCCAGACCAGAAATCGATTAAGGTATGAGTTCACGAATCGAACCGGAGGTTCAATGGATTGAATTGTATGTTTAATAAATGATATTAATAATACAATATTATAATAAATTGATATAATATTATAATTTAACTATAATTTATAATCAAAATTATTAATATAATTATAATATTATTCACAAATTTAACATAAAATATAAA
>CXYZ01003106.1:223517-472330 GCA_900006705.1 Sonneratia caseolaris
AACATAAAATATAAATATAAATATAGTAAAATAAAATAAGTATATTATAATATGTTTTTATTTTTATTTTTATTTTTATTTTTAAGTTGATCGGTTTTCTTATCGGTTCAATTATATTTATTGGTTCTAGTGAGAACCGGCCGGTTCAATTAGATTTGACCTCATTTAAATTATAATTGTATTTTTTTTGTAAGAACTGGACCGGGTGAGTGGATAGTTCCCGATCGAACAGGCCGGCCCGATCCGGTTTTTAAAACTATGGTTTGGATGTCCCGTGCCGAGGTTACGATGAAAGACGTCGCATGTGACCTCCGTTCTGGACCATCGGTAAATTCGTTTCCCATGGCGAGTTCGATCGAGTTATATGATAGGATGGCAGGAATGAGCTGGGCCAGCCAGAAGTAAAGAGGAGCTTCCTCTGGGCCCAAATGGGTTTGATGAGAATGGGTCGGCCTGAGCTCAACCCGACTCGATTCATCTTTCAAGATTAGGCACACACAGGTTGACTCTTCCTTCCAGTTGACCTAGTCTGCCCAGGGTCATCGGCAGAATGGTTCATCGAAGTGTCCGGTTCCCAACTCCTACAAGAAAAACCTACCAAATCCGAGAGAGACTTTGACGATATTTCGTCATTGGAAGCACTGCTTATCGTCCATCGACATGATGTATACGTCTCTTATGCGATTGCACAGGATCCAAAACTTTCCGCTGTTACCATCGTCTCGTGCATGTACGTAAGCGCCCATAGAAAGAGAGTCCCTTTGACTGAATCTTGCAGGGTCGATAGAGTGGAACTCGACGAGCCCGTCCGTTGACAGGTCTCGTCTTGCTGTCCATTGGTGGCAGATGGCACCTTCATCGACATTATAATGTTCAATAAAAATTGATTTGAGTGATAATAAATTGATTATAATTACTCAAATTAATTATGATCCGTCGTCACTCTTGCCATGGATAAATGGTATATACTCTCATGAACGGAGAGGAGTTATATATAGACAGATTATGCATATTTATATAAGTAAGCAGGGAAGTAAAATAATAGTCGAAGCCCAAGTGGAACAGAAAAGCAATGATAGACAAGTCTAATAGAGATGGTCAACGAAGGGACCAGTTAAACACCAGGCCTACCAAGTCAACCGCACTGGACAAAACGATATCGCGCCATCCGGTCCGAATCTAAAGCTCCTCGGGTCAGGCCGACAGCTGTGTGTCAATCGGGCGGACTAGTGACTACCGACGGAAAAATCGAAACAATAAATGGAACCTGTACTTTGTGAATTTGTGGTCGTTAACCCGCAGCCGATAGTGGAATTAGTCTGACCATATTCATTGGTCTGTCAGTCAGTCAGTGACATTCAAAGTAGTTTTCAGAATCTTAAATGTTTTTAAGTGTAGGATACGATTGGGGTATCTCGAACCATTCACGAGTCAATACTCCAACTCTATGCTTAACATCGAATCCCAGCCGGACCTGAAAAAAAAGGGAAGCCAGACGGAGGGATGATGATCATAAAAGATAAAATACCGAAAGTTTCGAGAGGGAAGGGTTTGCCAAGTTTCAATGGGTTGATCGGCGATGTGCAGGCACTGATTGCGGCCTCGCCGTTGAAAAAGACAAGCAGACTCTTTTCTAGCAATGTATTTAATTGGCTAAAAGTTCAAATTAGACCCTGAACTTTTCCAGAAATCTCAAACGAGGGTCTATTCATTTTTTTTAACCGCAAAAGGGCCAAATATTTTCACGTTGGCTCATTTAAGGGCTTCTTTGGGCAATGAAGCATATGTGCCATTTAAACTGACTCCGTCATACTTGTTTTATACAGTAAACTCCTTGCGATAGTGTTGCAGCCCTCCATCAAATTTCCTTCGATATATGACATTAGTGGATGTGATAATACATATAAACTAATAAGCTTAAGTTATCCAATCAATGGAATGATGAATGAGTGCCAACAACCGTCAATTTGATTTGTACTAGCATAATACGAATTTATTTTTATGCTTCAAGCCGCCTAACCCAACCTCAATCAAACAAAATACTTAAAAATTTTTTTTTAATACTTTTATATCTCAAAATGAGTTTTATATGATATAATTTATTGATTAATATAAATTTTATATTAATTTGAAAAAAATATTGAAACAACCACTAAATTGTAATTATTTGTATAGGATTTGTTTTTCAAATTTCTCATAATCTTCCTTTTACTATAAATATTATTTTCATAATTCATACCAACATAGCCCAATATGTTGGGTGGCCTGAAAACCCTAATGTAGGCATATTGTTTTCGTGTTGTGCCCAAGTTGGGCCAATTTTTGAAAAGTTTAGAAGTGCCTATTTTCAATTACTACAAAATTAAGGCTCCTAAGGATTATTTTTGGATTGTTGCAAATTTAGGAAGAAGATTTTACAAATATCACCACTGTCATGGAAGTGATCGGTATGTGTATATTGTGTCTTAGCTGACATGAGTGTTAACTAATATGCCTTTTGTTTGCTATAGGCTTATAATTGTGAATTTCATTGATGTTATGATCCGGTAGTCACGAAGAGAGCAAAGGGGATCATAAATGAATTGAGAAATATAGAAAGAACATTATATGATACAATGAATAAATTAGAAAAGAGATTGTAAAGATGCAAACTAATGACAAAACAAGGTTCGAAGTAGAACTAACTTGGGAAAATGTGGTGTTGAAGAAATAAGTTACTACATTGATGGTGAAATTAGAAGAAGCACTATCGGAAGAGTTGTTATGAAGTCTCCTAGGTATAAATGGAGCATTTGGATAGTGTTTAAACCATTAATAGTAATTGTCCTAATTATTTTCTTATGTAATTGACATTTGGATAGTCATTAAACTCAATTACCAATGAAATTTTGTCTTTGCAGCTTGAGGCAAACAATGACTAAATTTCATTTATAATCCGAATATAATTTCATTATTGAAGGAAAACACAAGTTGTGTCTCAACTTAAATAAACAAAACAGAGGTAACAAATTATTCGAAAGCATAACAATCAAATCTTCTATAGAGGTTTCTCCTTTCCCATTTTTGCCTTAGCCATGGTGGAGTTTCTTGATTCTTTAGTAACTAGATCTTCATTTTATGCCTTTCTTTTTCCCTCACTTGATGCGTTGCCTATGAAGATAAATCTTTGACTTGATCTTCTAGGCTATGCGTACTTAAAAAAAACATAGTTCAATGCCTAAATGAAGAATTTGATTTGTCAATACTAAACATAATTTTAAGAACTAGTGGTAAGGATTTACTCGCTAGTATTCTTTGATATGTAACCCTATGTCTTCCATTGGCTTTTTGTCCCTATTTCTTGTCTAGAATAGAGGGACAATTGGAGTGCTTTGGTATAAACTTGTGTGAGATAATTGAATTGGAGCGGAAATGGTGGCTGCAAATAGTTTATTATTAGGTTATTACTGGTTAAGGAATTTGGCACTTGATTTTGGGCTTGTTCTATTCCCTTATTTTGTGCTAGCTTTAATTCTTCCATATTTATCAACCCAACATACTCTAGCATTTTATAAAAATGGACATATTAGACAGCCAAACATAATAGCCATGTAAATTCACTTGTAAATAGTGTTGTTGTTGTAACTTTTAATTGAAGACAAGTGATGAAACTTGACTTTTATTTTGTTGCATCCTTGAAGGTCTTCTAGATCTTGATATGGTAGAGGTTTATTGTCAATTTGTAAGTCTTGCATTTTGTGAGATTCCAACTTCTTCAGTATACTTACAACACTTAACCCTATTTTGGAGGTAGAGGAGTTTGTGGCCGTACCTTACAAAAGAGTGAAAGCATATTAGGGTTATGATAGTTTCCACTATACTTAAATGAATTGGAGTAAAAGACTAACCCATGTGCTACCACATTTACCTTTTTACCCATACAATGACAACTTTTTTTGTTGTTGTTGTGTCATTTTTCATAACAAAGCTGATATGTTATTACTATCCCTTTTATGGATACATGAGTCCCTTCACTACATGATTTCTTTCGTGACTTATTAGGTCTTTACTTCTTGTTGTCCTAGGTCTTCATGGCATTTTTCTATGTATTAGTGGTTAGATTTTTGGGCTAGCAACTTTCCCAAGTTGAGACCAATCATTCTTATCTAATGTTGGTTCCAATGAAAACCCATAAGCCAACATGTAAATATTCGTATATACCAACTAAACACATCCTCTTCAACATTGGCATTCTTATCTCTTATTGCCAAAATAGCATGTGGACAAGATATATATGGAATGGTATATTTTTTGTAACTACAAATTTTCTTTTCTAGTAACTTTTGGATTTTTCCTCCTCAATTCTTCAAGCCTCTCTTTAAAAACTCTCATATTTGCTACTTTTCCAATAAAAAAGTTAGCTCCTCACCTTTATCTTCCATTTTTTTTCAACTGACATACATGTATTTAGTACAGAATCTATGCTCTACCAGAGAAAGAAGTTCTCTTATTGCAACATCCAATCATTGCATATGATAATGTTGGACAAAATTAACAGTAATGTAACGTAGTGCTACCCCAAAAACATGCCATCAAATGAAAGTAAATAGGAAGATAATAGTTTTTGCTAATTAGTCATTATAACTCAGCCCCTCCTTTCGTTGAAGTTAATCTCTTCTATCAATCTTCCTAAAAACCACATCCATAAGTCTGTTTATTCAAGTTCAACTAAAACCAAAGCTAAAGAAAACATTTGGTTGTTTTCATCTCTCCTAAAAATGCCAACCAACAACTCTCCCTTTGTCAAACTTTTCAACCAACAATCATCTAATCCTAGAAACCACCTACATTCAATTGTGAATCCCTTCTTTAAATTTCTAGAACATATGTAATATTTTTGGAATGCGGGTGGACTATCAATTGAACCTATAACACATTGCATCCACATAGAGTTACCTGGATTGGTTTGCTTGATGGTAGCAATATACACATTTAAATACCCAAATTCTTCCTCATAATTGCTTAACATCTTATCAAGCACCTCTTTCTTTGCCCTTTTAACTATACTAATATTCACATCAAGTCCAAATTTGTCATTTACTAATTGAATGATATCAGCGTAAGGTTTATGTGGGTTCCTCTCAATGTTTGTCCTTGAAAGTTCAACAAGCACCTTCACTAACATTTTGTTTTTGAAAACTATGTCACAATCATGTTGATTCTTAAATGTCCTAACCGGAAAAATCCTAAGAGAATTACTATAGGCAACATGAACATGCCAAGGACAAGTTGAATATTTACATTTACCTCTAACTCCTGTTGGACAGATCTTAACCCAAACAACTAACCGCTTACTCAAAATGGCCATCAATGAAACTGCATACTTGAATTGGTTATAGTCTTTGAATAATATCTCTATCTCAATATGTGGGTTGGTTGTTAAATGGTTACCAGTAAGGAATATGCTTTTCTTCCTTATTGCATCATCAACAATTTCATCCTCATTGCTAACGAAATCCCCTAACTCATTAGAAGAGTAGTTTTTGACCGAGTTGATTGCTCTCCACTATCATCCCTATAGATAGCCTCATTATTTGCACATCCAATGTATGCTTGGTTTCAAACTCCTTCAACTTTTGTCCCTACACAATCAGCATGCGATTGAACTCTAGTTACAATCCTAGAACTTCTGAAGATCTCTTCCCTTCCCTAACAACATTAAACTTTGACCTAGCCTCCATTAATTCTTTATATTCAACCTAAACAAAAAATCTACATTCCTCAATTAATTCATCTCTTTGTTGATCATTTCCTTCATCTACTTCTCCTTCTTCATCTCTTTCCAGATTAGTTCCCCTACCTCCATCTCCCTCTACATCCATTTCCTCATCAATTTTCATGTTTGCATATCTCTCTATACCTATTTCCTGATCAATTACCTCATCACTATTTTATTGTACACTTATTTCCTCAACAATTGCCCTACCTCTATCTCCTCTAAACCATTTTCTAGATCAATTCCCCTACCTCCATCTCCCCTCTACACCCTTTTCCATATCAATTGCCCTATGTCAATCTCCATCTCCGTCCATCTACTCATTAGATCACCTACCTCCGTCTCCTTCTTTATCTTTTCTACAATGACCATTCTCACCATCGGCATCTTTTTCAGCATTGGTTCCCTTATCCATCATTTGACCAGATATATCAATTATAGACAATTCTCGGGGAACATCTATACCATACTCTACATAAATATCAATTTCACCAACATCCAATAACTCAATTGTCATTTCTAAAATGTAAGCACCTTAGCTGATCAACCTTAATCTCTTGTACAAACTTCTACCTAGCCTCAAGTAGAAGTTCTTACCTATATTTTTATATCCTACAATTTTAAAAATGCCTAAAAACTCAAAGTAGCTTAGACAATCTAGATCAAGACGTAACTCATCTACTGAGCCATTGACATAACGTAATTTCCTCCCTTCACCTTCGAACTTACTCATGTAAGAAACCTAACGGGGAGGTAAATGAATGTAATTTTGTGATAGAAAGGGGGAAAAATCAATCAATACCAGAGCCAGCATCACAATAAAATGCATAAACTTAACATTTCATTCAATTGCAAAACAATCCACATACCTTCGGTGCACCAAAATGTAGTCAAAAGATAATTTTTCCATACTAAAATGACAAAGAATGATCTTTGGGTTCGATGGAGTAGCTATTCTCATCTTATGGGTTTAGTACTTCTCTTCTTTGATAGAGAACCACATATCAGGGTTTGACATAAGGGAATTTTGCCTTCATTTGATTCATCGGCTCAAATGTTTTCTTAAAATATGTAAGACGCATGTCAAAACCAAGTTACTTAATGTGCTTGGGCATGCAGTTAATCACTCTGTTAACTGCGCAACAGAAGCCATTAAATGAGCCAACGCAAAAAGACTTAGCCCTCATGTGAGTCGAGAAAAAACCAAAAAAAAAAAACAAAAGGAAGGAATGGGCCCTCATTTGAGATTTCTCAAAAAGTCTGGGGTCTGATTTGGACTTTCAGCCAACTTCATTGTATTTTCTTATCAAGTGGATAGTTGCATTGTGATCATCGGCTGACGTCCATGAGGAACCTTGTCCATTTCGATCCAGTCTCACTGTTTTGCCGCAACCATTCTAGCTTGACCATCACCGAACCAATCATCTCGGGCTCTCAACTACATATGTACCAAACACTTTTAACAGTGCTTGGCAGATTTAGCCAAGTGTAAGATGAATGATCTCTGGATGCCCCGTTTACTCAGTAATTGATGATGAGATCTGGGCCTTCTTCTCCTAGCTCTTGTTTGTCCATATGTAGATTCGTACAACGTCTCTTTTCCATTCTAGAGGGCTTGTATCCACAAGTAAGAAAACCCTAATAAATTTATATTCTAATCCAATGGACGGTGCTAATCTGCGGCACAGTATAAGTATATCAACGGTGAGTCCTTTTTATTCTTAAAACTCAAAGTTTTGATACCCTTATTTTAATGGAAAGAGATATTCGGAGAAAAATATAAAAAACTTGAACCAAACATATAAGTTGTGGTTCGTTCAATCTACAGGACTGTGATGAAAGGTTTGAATGTTCTTCGATTTGAAATTTTCTCATATGACAATGGAAGCCTATGAGATGGAAAATAGGTTGGTCGTGGAGAGCCAGTTCAAAAGAATTTGAAGTACGTCAAAGGCAAATTAAAAAAGTACAAATCACTCCATGACGTCATAAGTCTCTTTAAAAAGTTATTTATTAGATAAGACATTATGTCATTGAGAACAATAAACAATGTCGTGGACCAATCCCAATCTGAAAGCAAGAGCTAGCCCATGCCATTAATTGAAATAGAAAGGGTGAAAAATTCGAATCAGGGGACCAGTCAAAGGACATTCGCTTGTCTTCAGGCAAAAACAATGGAACCAATTTTCCAATTTCGGGGGATGCGAATCTTTTACCACACACCAACTAATTCTTCGAGAAAATGTTGTGTCCTGATGGGTCTCGTACAATAATGGTCATAATTATGAAATCGGAGGATTTCAACAACTGCACATGTATGGTGAGAAAACTCATATCTTTCTGGTATCTCCAATACGCACACGCAGAAAGAAGCAAGTCAATCGACCGGGATCGGGCTCCAATATGAAGTTCGGCCATACGATGCCTGGCTTGGTAGCTGGCAACATAAGAACATGATTACTTCGAACTGATCATTCCTATTAACTCGTTCACAGAAAAATCAAAACTATCCACATCGATTGTGCACTTAACTCGTATGTAATATTATAATGAATCTCATGGGAATGCAGAACAAACTTCACAACGTGAGATTTTCTTATTCATTTGATCAAATAGCCAACTTGGATTCCTCCAATCCCACGGAAATGTTTCCTGTTTGAACATTATCACGATGAGAAGAATTTTCTTTTCCTCTTTGAAGTCAGAGCTGACAAAATATATATATACACACACATACACATACCCATAGTTACGCACACATAATCTGTATTGATTTGAACGAGTATAATGTTCTGGATCCTTGACCTATGTAAAAGCTACGTGGGAAGCCTCATCATCATGCATCGGATTATCAATTAATGTATATATATATATGTAATAAATATTAAACGTGTTCACATTCATGTCTTATCACGTAACCTTTATTCACTTCCCTTAATAATTATATGAACATTCCAAGTCCAAGTCTTTCTTATTAGTATTTGTTTTTTGGAATATTATCCTAACTTGAGCCAAAAAGTGTGTCAATTCGCGTACACACATATATAAAGGTTCAAGATACCAAAAACCCTAAAAAAAATCTCTCTCTCTCACACACACACACACATATATATATTATGCTAAATCTTATATAACGAACTCGTTGATATATCATATGCTCGAAATCCAACCTTGGTGAATTTTCCCATCGTGTATGTATTAACAGTTCTCGATTTCAATATGGATATATAATTGGAGGATGATTGAATATAAGATCAGACTTCTGTTTGTTCTGAGCATTGGGATCCACTGATATTGATATATATTGATACACGTGTGTACCGAATAAAAGTCCATCGGGAGAAATAAATATTTTTCACACACACATATATTTGACCAGTGTGAACATGCAAATTATCTAAATTATGGGGTGTGGAGAGTGGGGTCGAGGGGCAGCCCCGTAAATCTCGTAATTAAGAAAAATATAATTTTTTATATTAAAAAAATTAGAAAAAGGTAAATAAAATTTTAAAAAATACATTTAATTAATAAGAGTGAAATTGATTAGATCTTAATATGGGTCGGGAACATGTAGTGCGATCGGATTTCCGAATATCGTTTCATTGAAAGTAGAAGAAAACATTAAATGGTAGAAATGCTAGGGAAAAGGACACGCTGCCTTCCGCTCTTGACTCTTTTCAAAAGCCTCACAGCCGTGGACTTTGACCACTACTTTTCTCTGGGTTCGGTGGCTGGCTGCCACTGTCCCTGCGGCTAATAATAATACATACCACTTTGACCCCCTCGAACTTTTCTCCCCTTCTCAATCTGTCCCTCCCCCCAGCATGTGATCGTCACTGTTAAGTTTGGAGCTTGCTTCCTCGGATCAGAGACTCCGTCGAAACCCTTGGCAACTCCATCGATAGTTTAGTGCCACTGGCGGATGGAAGCTGTGTTTGTGATCGGTGCCTGGCCTATAAGTGTTCAAATAAGAAATCTAATGGAATTTGTTATCAGCTGATTGAATCATACTATATTACAGTTGAGATACCAGAGCCACTGTATCACCAAGGTGTATGTTGGTCCAGAGCCATGAAAAGCGATGAAGGTTACGGTGAGTAACCAAGACGGGTAAAAGACTTGGTCATTTTCACATTTTTTTTCTCTTTAAATAAAATATCGAATTAAAATTTTCTAGTTTAAGAAAAGTTCTAAATATACAAGTTTTTCTCGAGTGAATTCATCGAATTTTCTAAGTATTAAGTGGTTGTACATTAGAAAGAAAATAGTCTACAGGGAGCAAGTTGAGAAAGGAATCAAACTTCTGGGGTGCAATCTAAAGGGAGCATTATTTGCACCACCCTTCTACTTTTCAGCTCACACATAGTGAATCTTCCAAGGCGTCTTGTTTGTTCTTATTATATTGCCAGCCCCACTGCGTCCCAAGACCTCAATAATATATTCAGCCCCACCCCCATACTTTTCAATCCCCTCTACC
Source organism: Sonneratia caseolaris (assembly GCA_900006705.1). NCBI lineage: Eukaryota > Viridiplantae > Streptophyta > Magnoliopsida > Myrtales > Lythraceae > Sonneratia > Sonneratia caseolaris. The sequence goes on from CXYZ01003106.1 coordinate 233,750, forward strand.
GTTGCTCTTCGTCAATTTGAAGAATTTTCAAAGCTAACATGCCACCCGAACCCAAGACCATAAAGTTTCAGGATTTAAGCTGATTGTATTGACTGGTTTGCAGCCTCCACAGCTCTCTCTCTCTCTCTCTCTCTCTCTCTCTCTCTCTCTCTCTCTCTCTCTCTTCCCCTGTGATCATTTTTCCAGACCTTTCAGAGATGAGCTTTCCGCCATGGAAGCACCTTCCTGAGATGAGAGAGAGATGACTAATATATGCAGATGAGACTAGATGGACACAGCATTCCATCTCCACGAAGATGGTCGGGCCAAATTCCTGCAGATCCTCGTGCAAACCACCGGCTGCTCTTACGTCTGCCTCTGGTCTCGCTTAACTCTCCCCAGGTGAGGTTCTCCCTCTTGCAGAAAATTCCGTCGGAGATGTTACCGTATTGATATTAAGTCGAGCTGCATAGTCGAAACTCACACTTATACTCTCATGCTCCAAGTTTATCTTTCAGTAAACATGGGTGTAATTCTAGGGAACGAAATGGTGTTTTCTTCTTCCTGCAGTTGTTTATGCTCCCTTGACGGGTTCTACCAAGAAACTGGAAACAGCACGCAGCCTAGCTCTTCAGCTGGAAGCCTTGCTCAGAGACTCTTTGAGGAGTACAGAAAATCCATGTTCATCATCGACAATAAGTAAATGAGATGCACAAACACCCGAAAAATATTATCGTTAACTTAATCCATCGCCCAAATCATAGAGCTCCTCCTCCTAAACTGGTCTGTGCTTATTCTCCTCTTAACAGCCACATCACTGTCCCGGGATTAGCTTCCAAGACCAACCATCCCTGCATCGAGCTGAAGGAAGAGGATCTTCTGAGACTGGCAACGGAAGGTGCTCAGCGGCATTTCTATCAAGTAATGTCCCACATTTCTTCCCATTAGATCCATATTCGTGTTGTACCAAGTAGAACCTGACTTGATAGTGGTTTTGTGTTTTTTCCCACCATAGCAGGAAGCGAAGATTAAGGTATGCATTTGCCCTACCCCTTTTCCTGGCTTTGGGCCTTTCCATATTTTCAAAATCTTAATGTGCATCAACCTCCGTAATTTCAATAGAAAGCAATATTCATGGGTTGCCAGAGCGGAGAAATCGAGCTTGGCTTTTCCAACGTGTTTCCTGTAAGAAATCTTGTTCCCTCATCTGTAACTTAGTCCGTTGCATCCAAATCAGTTATCTGCAAATCTATGGACCAAATATGTTCCTTATGAGATGTTGCACTCTAGGATGATGTTCAGACGCTGGTAAGGACTTTATTCCCAGAAGATTTCTCGAGACAAGTGTCGGCGGAAGCGCTACTTGCGATCGAACAGCAGCTCAACCCTCCGCCATCGTCCTCCTCATCATTGAGATCACTTTCCTTGGATGGCCCCGAGTATTCGTCTCTCTTGCTCAACTTACCTGGGAGTTCTTTAATCCCAGACTCGCTCAAAGAGGTATCATCACAAACACCTGCCACGATGACAGCCCCCATGATTGCTATTCCCCAGCAGATGCAGGCCCTGGACGCGCTTTCCAGTATCTTGAATGTACAGTTCCTAACTCCAGGGAGCGAGCATGAGGCGATGACGAAAGCTTTCCTCGCTGTTATAACTTCACCTTCTTCCTCCACTTCCTCGTCGCAGCAGCAGCAGCAGCAGCAGCAGCAGCCGCAACAAAATTTGCCTGGTGGTAGCTACAAGGCTAATAAGAGCAAAAGCGCATTCAGGAGGTACTCCTCAGCCTTACTCCCGGTGACTGCCTGGATGAAGCCAGGAGCTCGCAGACATGATAGTATGATGAAACGAGCAATTGCTTACTTTAGACACTTAAATCAAGTGCGAGTTCGTCAGACAGTCCAAGCACCTGGCCCTGGCAGTCGTCCCACGAGCACCCAATTGCACCATGTGATGTCCGAGAGAAGACGGAGGGAGAAACTCAACGAAAGCCTCCAGGCTCTGAAGGCGCTTCTTCCTCCTGGAACCAAGGTACTGACCCTCGATCTCTCGGAACTGAATGTTTCACATGCTTAAGATAAGAAAGTGAAACTCATCCCAAAAGTAGACAATCTCTAGATCGATCTATTAGCTACTATCATATTTGATGTTTACCATTTTCTATCGGAGCATTGCAAATGCTTTATAATTGTTATTGATTTGTGATGGTTGATATATTTCAGCATTATTGCATGTAGTGGGAGATGATCATAGATTCCGACCTTATTGTTTTTCATTTCATGTGAAACTGAGCAGAAAGATAAAGCGTCAGTTCTTGCGAGCACAAGGGACTATCTGACATCCTTGAAGGCTCAGATTGAAGAGCTGCGTCAAAGGAATGCTGCTTTGGAGGCAGAACTTCCTCCTGTCAAAGAGGCAATCGAGGAGTCGAGTTTGAATACCACAGAAAGCAATCCAATCCATGTTCGGGTCAGGCAGACCTCCGAATCCACCTCGCAGGATCGAACGGTGGACCTGCAAGTGATAGTCAGGAGCAAATGCTCGAGCACACAGCTGGTAATTCGCATCCTCGAGTTCTTGAGGCAACTCAACAACGTTCACCTGACGTCCATGGACTCGGGTACTCGTGTCACAGATGCGGGAGCCGTAACTCAAGTAAACCTGAGGTTGAGGATCGAGGTAACAATCACACAATGAGCACATTTCGTTAATCTAGTTCTTGAGTTTACTTTGTATTTTATGCATTATATATCACTAGACTTGTACAACACCGATTCATATTTGAACTTATGAGTTAAAATCGATATATGATGATTTCTAATCTTGTTAAACAGCTTTTTTTACTTAAAAATGCAATTTCTGACGTTTCCTTCGTATAATATCGGTCATTAAATTAGAATAAGTCAACTGAGTAGAAAGCAATTTCCAGTCCGTCCGGCGTGCGACTTACCGTCCTTGATATGTCAGGATGGAAATTTGGTCTAAATACTCTATCAACGTCAGTTGATGTGGAAAATATTCATTCATTCAAAGAAGCAATTGAATATATTTATATGCATATATAATTTGTTTTATATGTATACTTTTGATGTAGGGCAATGAATGGGACGAGTCGGCCTTCGAGGAAGCAGTGAGGAGACTGGTCTCTGATGTGGCAAATAGACCGTTCTGACAAGATTTCCCTGAGAGGTTGCCACTTTCCTCTCTGGCGGCTCCCAGTTTAAGCCCTCAATTACGCTCTTTTTTTTTTCCCTCTCTCTCTCGGCTATACTCCAGTCCGGTGGGTTTACAGGAGGAGAGAACGAAGATCAGGAACAGCGGGAATACGTGGAGTTGATCGATAGGAACAAACCAGAAATCCTTAAAAGATTGACTGTTGAAATAAATCCTTTTTACAATAATTAAATATAAATCAAAACTTTATTTTTAATTAATCTAATATTTTTAATTTTATATTAAAATAATACTATTATATCCAACCCAAGCATTAATGGCGACCACCAGTTTTGGTTTTCCTTTATTATTCACTTGTCTTTCCAGATGATATTTGCCTAAGGTTATCCTCCTAGGGTTGTGTTTTTTTTTTGGCTATAAGTAATTATTTCTATTTTAGTAGCTAATCGAATTTTGTATTCCCACTAATAGATAGTGTACGTGTCATATAAATTCATGGTCCATGGATTACTACTGTTTGATGTCTAGTTCTCTTGTAGACATTATCATGTTTGTCGCCTATGTTGACGGAATATTTTTTTTATTTCTACACTTATGACCAGAAAACAACAAAGCCGACAGAGAAGAGGAAACAAAGAGACAAGAGGACATTGATATCGTTTGCCAATGAGAGACCATGGTCCAACGTTACATGTATATGTATATATATATATATATATATATCTCCAAAAAGATAATTGGTACAGATGCCATCGATCTTAACTCTAAATTATGCGATTATTTATCTCTCCATTCATATATTTCTATCCATATTCTCAGCTCGTTTGGTAAAAAGATATTACATTTTTAAAAGAGGTAAAATTAAATATACAATTTTATATTCTGGAACCGAGGAAAATACCACTGCAATGAACTTACATGTCTAGGAGCCGGTTGTCATGGAATCTTTGATACTTGGTTTGTCTTCATTTGGCCTAAGATGCTTGGGTATAACTTTTTCCCCCTCTAGATTCAGTCCTCTCGAATTGGTCCCTCAAGTACTCTAGCTACTACAACATCAATATTGCTCAAGTCTAGCTAATCATCGAATCGGTGTGAGACCATATATTAGATGCATCATGACATGAAAAGGCCACTTCATATCACTACACATTATATCGTAGTTCATTTTTTCCTCTGACGATGATAAGAAATTATTATTTAGTAAGAGATTCTATCATATCGATTTTTTTTGTTCAACTTATGCTCTGGCATGCTCCTGTGCTCTCATTGACTTTACGCCAAGCTCAGGCCATGCCTCGAAGTTTCCACAGCCAACGTACATGCGGATCATACGGCCCTATCTCATAAGTCGTGAGCAACGAGCCTATTTCCTATGTAATCGTCATGCTATCGCACCAAGCACAATAATCTTCACATTATTGGCAATTTTGCATCTCTAAATGAGACAAATCACCCAACTACGGGGTGCGAAGGAAATTAACAAACCGAGCACCGTGCAGATTGAAGCGCAACAAAACTCTGGGGGCAAATCGGAATTATTGCATAGTACGAGGCCACTCATTAAAACTGCGAAAACGCCGTCGTTGATGGGCCCCAATCATCCGAGCCCTCTCTCCTCCAACCAAGAAATCAAGCGGAACGGTCTAGGGACGGCGGGATTGACTTGGCAATTTACCTTTGAGGACACCTAATCTCTGTATTTCAAAATTCTGCGACATTAAACCTTTTATATAACATATATGGTATATTATCTTGACCCAAGATAAAATTGTATATTAAATACATCTTTACCAAATCCACTGACAGTCCCTCCGATGGAATGGATGGATGCTTCCTAAAATATCTAAGACGACAGGCTGTGGCACCGTCCATGCGAACCAGCCCAAGTCTAAAGCGGATAATCGTCACAAGATTTTATATCTTTATTATATGTAAAAGGATTTTTTTATATTTTATTTTTCGATTCAACATTGTCATAGCATGTCCGCACCATTTAAAATTTTGACGAAATTCGTGATGATAAATTTTCCCATTCCAGTAGAAGGCCAATAGTGTCACCTTTTTGAAAAGCAGAGGCCCTATCACTATTGCATTATGGACTTTCCCGCCAGCAGCAATACATGAACACATAAATATCTATATGGTTACATTTATAATTTTTTAATTATATATTAATCTGAATGTTATTACTTTCTCTTAACAAGTTTCCTCTTTTATAATTGTGGTCAGTTAATTATGTTGTGAAATTAGGCCCAAATAAATAATATTGGTAAGTGCAATTTTTTTTTTCATTCCTCTTATTCAGAGACATTGAAAGACACTAATAATTGTTTTTTTCCTGATGTTCTGTGGAAAATAAAAAAAAATTCAAGTGAAAAGAATGATGAATTATTGAATTATTAGAAGAAGTTGGTAGAAGGCGGCGCCTAGTGTATAGAGAGAGACAGAGAGAGATAGAGAGAGACCGTATAGCTTGGCCTGCTTCCAGGAAGCGTCAGTTTACCCAGGACAGGTAAGAAAATTCTTCAACTAATCTTTCTCGATGGGACCCCAAAACCCGAGAGAGAAAAAGTCTGTTTTGGGACACCATTACGTCCCTTTCCCACTCCGTGGAAGAGTTGAACGGGTTCACCTTTTTAATATGCCGGTTCGGGTTGGAGCTAAATCGGTCAAGAATCGTCATCCATTAGATTAAGGATAACTGGGTGGTGCACCACACCGGAGAAGAATTTACCGATTCATCGAGGCTGATGTTGCGGTGCTGGGTGAGTCCCAGGATCGAGTTTGCATTAGTCGATGAGCTACAATATGTGCAACGTTTTCCGAGGATTTGGTATGTCCAAATAATCTCTGTTACTTTCAACTTCTGGGTCAAACTTTGCTGATTCCTTAGTGCCCCTTCTCTTTTACCTTCTTCATACTTTTCCACCTTTCCACAGCGGGCTCTTCCTTTCATAAATTCAATCATAGTTGAATCGGACCCAGCCATAAGACACGGCTCACGATCCCAAGTGCATCAGCAACTTAATTTAATTACACATGTGACATGCCGAGCAATCATCGTGTTGTTGACATCTGAATATTAGTAGTATCTAGCAAGATCCGAAGAAGGAAAATTAGTGTTTAACTGCAGCAGACGGCAAGTCTCATCCTGGTGCAGCCTCACCATCCGCCTCTTCCACCACAGGCTAATGTGCCTCGGTTTTGGGTTATTGGGAGGGGTTATGGTGAGGTATTTGTTGCAGGAGAATTGTGACTGAGAGCAACAGCAACTCAAACTAACTTCAGAGTTTGTTAATCTTGCAGCTAAAAAAGATAAAATGCCAACCTTTTTTCTCTACTCACATTGATCACTTTGCGTTAATTATCATGTGTTCTTGACAGAGAGCAAGCTTGACTGGTCGAAAAGGACATAGATCCGTAAAGGTAAATGAAGTATGAGGAGTGTCAAACAAAGATCAAAGCACATGTTGCTCGTACTTGAGGTATCTGAAGTGTTAAATTTGACAAATGGTTGATACAAAAGCTGGGAAAGAGGGCACTCTTTTTTTTCTGGGAAAATATCAGCAATTGCAGACAGTTCAGCCCTTTGTCAAGAGCGTGAGTAGATGGTTTACACTTAAAATTGTTTGATTTCATGGCCAATATGATCTGAATATACATGTGATCCTTGATGCAATTGGTTTCGGATTATTCTTGATGTTTGTGTCTATACTCATCTTTAGAGCAGAAAGAGGTGGTAAGGGACAAACACAGGAAGCACAAGTCGATCATCATTTGCTGCACCTGTCGAAGTGTATGCTAGTTTAAGGAAACTTGAAATATTACCATGTAGTCTTCCAACCTTCGAAGAATGAGACCACTAAAAGAATCACGTAATCAATGAAGAGACTCCACTCAACGGACATGGTCATTCTTCAGTAAGTCAGTCAGTCCTGTAACCTTCATTAAAATGACTCTGTTGAAGACCGCCTTCATTCTTTTCAACTTACATTACTTGTTCTCTGGGCATTTTATTGAACCAGTTTGCCAAACACCAACTACATCCCATGATTTTGGAAGCCAGTGATATTGACTAAGAGCAACTGTTAGCTCAAGCATGCCAACAGAATGGCAGAAAAATGGTATCTGAGATCACCCAAGTTTCTAGAAAGATCGATTATGGCTATCTTCACCTTTACAGAGATACTGAGGTATAAGAACACTCAGCGATTTCAGATGATCATCATGCATGTTGTTTGTGGGCATTATGAATGGAATTGACAGCACAGGCTACACACAGCTTGGTTTTTGATATGGGGTTCTATCTCAATTGCAATTCACAGACGAAAGCAGAACAGAGTTTCCTCAAGTTGAAAGACCCTTAACGGTTACAGTACATGCCAGGCCATAGATGAACAGAGTCAAATAGATACTGACAACAAGGGCAGATAGTCAGAGGGCATTTTTTGCTTGACCAAGCCGAAAAACAGTATCTAATGGTTATTTTGACATAATAGCTTGCAAGTCCGGTTGAACTCTGGTTCATTTAGGCCCAGAAAGGATCGGAAGGGATACAAAATTATTCTGGACAGTAATGCAATGCAGACTCTTGCGCAACGACAAGAAACTGATATGGCGCAGGAGCACTCCTTCAGCTTCCGCAGCCATCAATGAAGAATCTAAATGCTGTTCTTAGTCATCCACATTCTCTCAGATTTTCGACAAAGTTGACAATCGCATTCCCCTGCCCCAACTCTGAAGGCAATCCTCCTTAGGAATTGACTCCCGATAAACTGTCTCAAATATAACTTACCTAGCTTTCCACTTCCACTAACTTAGTCTGCTGTGCCCCCTGACATCGAAATTCTGGTTCGATTTCCATCATTACAAGGCATCATAGAACCGGCTACACCAAATGAAAAATCAAGAATTTCCTGTGGAAAAAAATATCTAGAGACAGAGCATATCGACAACATGATTAAATGGATGGCCCAACATAAAGAAAAGAAATTGAGAATTCTATCAAAACAAAACATAACACAATCTCAACAGCTTTCAACTTCTCTGACAGGCGAAGTGAGCAGATCCTCCATGAAATCAAGCACCAAATGGATGAATTGCCCAAAACCTTGAGAGTGCAAAAATGTAGAAATAATATCTCACAGACAAGAGGGTGGCAATGCATAGAAAAATGGAAACATCAAATACGGCTGAAAACTGGGAGAAACTAAACTTTTCCTTGTTCCCCTTGAAGATGATGACACCTGGCAATGGATTGGAGTTAGCCCAAGACCTCGAGGTGGTTGCCGTCTCCAGGGGGGGCCTGCTGTGGGCCGCCATGACCCGGTTGAAGGGCTTGTCGCTGCACCCAAATCTCGACAATCTGATCCTCACCGCCATGGTTCTTTCCGCCGTCTCTGCTCCCAATCTGCAACCAGCAAGAATCGAAAGAATTGAGCCCAACGAGCTGCTTCTGCTTCTTCTTCGAGCACCAGGAGCAGGGTATTTGGCTGACGGAGTTCTCCACATTAACAAAAATTTTTGCTCCATCTATTTAGAGGGAAGTCTCACATTGCAGCGCCGTAGCTCAAGTCGTCTCCTGAAGTACCCAATTATCCGGCTAGGTTCGATATATTCCGCTTCCACTGATCACTGATCTGGGAGAGATCCTCTGTTCCATGTCCGTCACTCGTTATGCAGACGGCAGTATGATGGGTCTGCCTATGCCTATGCCTCTGCCTTGCGCAGAGCTGCTATCATCGAGCCCATGTTGCGACAGTTCCTTCACCACTGGAAATGGCTGTGAGCTCCCCCATTAACTTTCCTCTTTACAGTGTTCGATAGGCAGCGGACAAGATTAAAAAGCATTGAGCTGGATTTGGTTGCACGCAAGAGGTGTGCTTCACAGCCTGAGAATTCCCGAACATGAAAAGGGTGAGACTCTTTCTTCCTGATATTGCACCCTGCTTGGGCTATTCGATACGTTTTTCCAACGAGCTGAGATGGCTCGTGTGGCCTGAATACATTTCACCATCCCTAACATTTGCTTGGGGTCGGAAGAAGCTTGCTGGACTATGCATAATTGGCATCCATACTAGGGGAGGAATTTTTGGGTAGTATACTTCATTTACGAATCTCTGTTTGGTTCTTTGAGCACATTTCCAGTGTCCTGGATTTCTAAGTGAAATTAGGCATTTAAATTCATCTTTTTTTTCACTATTTTGATCCGTTTTATCAGTAGCATGTCTAAACTATTAACCCTGTTCAAGCTCCAGCTTCACAGAAATCTGAGTTTTGTGAACTGCCTTCTTCTTTCGGGTATCTTATCGGACTGAAGGAGTTGCAACTCAAGACCTGCAAGAAACCTGAATATATTTGTGGTTGCATTTACCAGTTCACAAACTTTTTCTGTGTTGTCGCCTTCACAGTTTTTAAAACCGGACCAAGCCGGGAACAGGTCAGGGTATGGGCTCATGGGTTTATGGGTCGGACCGGGGGTTTGATGGATTGAACCGCATGTTTAATAAATAATATTAATAATATAATATTACCAATAAATCTACATAATATTACAATTTAACTATAATTTATAATAAAAATCATTAATATAGTCATTATATTAGTTTTAGATTCAACATAAAATATGAATATAAGTCNAATGGTTTTCTCATAAGTTTGATTGGGTTCACTGGTTTGACTGGGAACCGGTTGGTTCAACCGGATTTGACCTAATTTAAAGTGTAATTGGAGTATTTATGAGAACCGGACCGGGTGGGTGGCCGGTTCCCAGTTGAACCGGTCGAATTGGCCAGCCCGGTCCGGTTTTTAAAACTATGGTCGCGTTAATCGGAAAAACTGTAGGCTCCACGTGTCATTCCATCAGGATCTGCAGTCAATTAGTCAAAGTACGGAGGCAAGCTTCGCTGGCTGGCATTAGGATTTAAATCAGGCACTGAGCTCCGATTCAAGAAATATATTTGGAGCAGCCCAGGAAGAAGGAAATATGTTCAACCCGCTAGCATGGGGCATTAGTGTATGAGTTTATCTGTCCTTTTAAGTACAAAAACGCCATGGGGAGTGACAATTTTAATTCCTGGACAAAGGGAAAATACCCATGGACTTAAACTTATCTTTACGTGCCAAATTCGGCGCTTCCAAATATGAGTACATATTTGTGCATCTTCATTGTTGGTCTTCTCGTATAGGAAGGAGTCAGTATGATTTGAGACCATATGTAGCTGTGCGCATGTAGAAGTTGATACAAGTAGTGTATCAGTGACAAAAGGGCATCTTAGCTGCTAATGTTCCTATGGTCTTAACTCCGCAGCTGTTAAGTCTGAGTCTCAATCTATGTTATCGCTGAATTTGTGTCATGAAGTTTTTGTAGGTTCATGATCTTGTGTAACTATCAACTACTGGATATTAACCAACCCTCAGGCTTCAGGTTCATCAGTGGCTGGACAGGTTGCGAAGGTTAATTTTGGCGAGATGAATTGCTTGGTTCTACATAAACAGTCGATCAATGAACCAATCACCTGAGGAAAGTTTCAAAAGTTTGACTTTTATCAGGAGAAAAGCTCAGGTCCCTCTAAGATGCGACAGATGATTAAGCTGGTGAAGCTGAATGTGGTTCACTGTCCCAAGTTTGTTAATGAGATCGCAGGTTCATAAAAGCTTCAAGTCTGCTATTTAAGTTAGTTGAGTTCTAGGCCTTTTGTCCGGTTTGTTTTTACTTTGGATAAGTGTAAGGGATGCGCCCATGTACCCAATTCCCCGATGCGTTCTTAGAAAATTTCCATATTTCAGCATTTCAAACCAAGATCTCCTAGTTCTCTGAAGAAAGTGTTTAGGTACTCATTATTTCTGTTTGACTGAGTACATCAGCTAAAAGAGGAAACTTGAGCAACCAACATCAGCAAAGTCCGGCAAAGGTAAATCCGCATGGAATCATCAACATCACAGACAAATATATTTCAATTACCATTGATTTCCATATGCATACAGCCATTGTTTTAGAAGTTGTGATCTTTCATAATCAAAGACTATCAAATAAGATTTCACACAGAGACTCCAGTTGTGGTTGTGGGCACACAGCTCAGGCCACATATTGCACCGTCAGACCACTAGAATAAAATCTAAGAAAGAATCCTCGGGGGAAAACCCAAAACAATGAGAATGAGAAACAAACAAAGTGTTCAACTTCAGGGTGCTCATTGAAAGCGAAGTTCTCGGCCATCAATGAAGTAAACTTCTCTCTCCTCCACCTCCAATATGTGGAGACTGAACTGTATCTAAAGTTGGAAGCATCTGCAGTAATGGATCCAGCTAGAGAGGATCTTTCTTTTTTCACCAGATTTGTGCGAACGGCACAACCTTTGCCTTGGGACAGGCTATTGGAAAGTATTCTCACATTCGAAGGTGATGCTGTGTCTGATTTCCTCAACTCTGAGGCTCCTGTTGCCACCAGAAACAACCGTCAATATAAGCACGATGTCTTCTTGAGCTTCAGAGGTGAGGACACCCGTAGCGGCTTCACCGGGCATCTCTATGCTGCCCTGCGCCGAGCTGGAGTCCTCAACACCTTCATAGATGAGGCTGACCTCAGGGGAGGGGATGAGATCGCTCCCTCACTCCTGGAAGCGATCGAAAGATCAAGGATCTTAATAGTAGTCCTGTCACCGAACTATGCCTCATCGGGCTGGTGCTTGGATGAGTTAACGAGGATCCTAACGTGCAGGAAATCGACCGGCCAGATAGTATTGCCGATATTCTACAAGGTCGACCCCTCTGATGTCCGCAAGCAGTCCGGGAAGTTTGGAGAGGCCCTGGCATTTCTTGAACGCAAGTTAGGACAAGAGAAAGTGAAGCGTTGGAGGGAAGCTCTTACAAAGGCTGCCTCCATCTCGGGCTGGCATTTGCTCCCCCATCAGTAATTATATCAATTTCTGATTATCCACTTTGTTCTATCAGTGATTTTCTTTTCCGCTAGCTTAATTTTTAGTCCACGATGTTCTTTAACTCATGCCTGATTTCATATACAGTACTCAATAGTTTATTGTGCACCAGCGAGAGTCTCATTATCCACTGAAATTTACAGGAGTGAGACTGATTTCATTCAAAACATAGTCAAAAGGGTGCTGCAAGAGCTAAATCGCAAACCATTACATGTTCCCGAGCACCTGATTGGGATGGAACATCGTGTCAAAGTACTCCTTTCCCTTCTAAATATGGCATCGGACAATGTTCAAATGCTTGGGATATGTGGAATTGGAGGTACTGGGAAGACAACTATTGCCAATACCATTTTCAATGCAATTTCTGATTGTTTTGAGCACAGCATCTTTCTGGGAGATGTTCGTGAAACGTGTGAGAAATTCTCTCGGTCTGGCCTACTTCAACTTCAACAGATACTTCTGTCGCATGTTGTGGCAGATGTTCAGTTGAAGCTCGGAAATGTGGATCGATGTATTAACGTGATAAAAGATAGCCTTTGCTGTAGAAAAATTCTCATGGTAATTGATGATGTGAATAGCTTGGACCAATTGGAAACGCTAGCTGGAAGACATGATTGGTTTGGTCCTGGAAGTAGAGTCATCATAACTACAAGGGACGAGCATTTACTAGTAGCTCATGGAGTGGATGAAGTATACAAAGTTCGGACACTGTCCCTATGTGAGGCTGATAAGCTTTTTAATTTAACTGCCTTTGGAAGTATGATTCCAGAAGAAAAATATGTGCATCTCTCTTTTAATGTAGTAGATTACACAAGAGGACTTCCACTGGCCATTAAAGTTTTGGGTTCTTTTCTCCGTGGTCGAAGTGAGTCTGAATGGAAATGTGCATTGAACAAGTTGAAGAAATTTCCCAATGGAGAAATCTTTAGCGTGCTTAAGATAAGTTTCGATAGTTTGGACGATTCTGAGAGAGCCATTTTTCTGGACATTGCGTGTTTCTTCAAGGGAGAGAGTGTTAGTCGTGTGAAAGGGATACTAGAGTGTTGCAACCTCTACCCAGAGATTGGGATGCGAGTTCTAGCAGACAAGTCTCTTATAACTATCAGAGACGACAGGGTGCTGATGCATGACATGATAGAAGAAATGGGTAAGGAAATTGTTCGACGAGAGTCCCCCGAAGAGCCAGGTAAGAGGAGCAGGCTTTGGTTCCATGAGGACATCCTCCAAGTATTAACTGAAGGCACGGTATGGGAAATCCAAGGACTTTTCTGTTTGGCAAGTTTTCAATATTAACATTTGATGATTTTAAATTTCTTTTTCATTCTTTTCTCCCTTTATAGGGAACTAAAAATATCGAAGGGATTAAGCTAGATTTGGTTGCACCACAAGAAGTTTGCTTCAGCTCCAAAGCATTTACGAAGATGAAAAGACTCAGATTCTTCATAGCTCGTAATGTGTATCATTTGGGCGATTCAATACGTTTCACCAGTGAATTAAGGTGGCTTGAATGGCCTGGATACACACATTCAACCCTGCCGTTTACTTCAGGTTGGAAGAAGCTGTATGGACTAAGTATACCCACAAGTTGCATCAGCCTATTAGTATTAGGAGAAGAATTCCAGGTGGTTAAAATTTTATTTACTTGAGCTGTATTTGGCTTTTGCAGAATTCTATTGATCACTCGTCTCTCCCTTCTTAATTAAGAACAGTCCAATCTTCTGTTTTTTCTTCCATAAGATGGAAGTATATAACCATAACAAAAACTGAAATTATGTTTAGTGAAAATGAAGATTTATCTTTGGAGAGATAAAGATAAGTTTTCATGCTTTCGCCATATAATTTCATATGAAACGCAACTGGACATTTGTTACCTTGAAGATGTCTCTGTTTCCAAGAAAAAGGTATTGCACAACCAGAACAGGTCGTGATATCTCCTACTGCTGCATCATTCTGGGATTTGTAATGTATCCATTAGCTAAAGCGTCTTACTACTGCTTTGCAGCTTCTCCAAAATATGAGGATCATTAACTTCCATGGATGTAAACTGTTAAAGTATATTCCAGACTTATCTTCAATTCAAAATCTCGAGCATTTGGATCTTGGAGAGTGCAAAAGTTTAGTGGAGGTTCATCAGTCCCTAGGACATCTCCAAAAGGTGACCTATGTGAATTTTCTGAACTGCTGCAATCTCCAAGGATTCCCATGCAGCTTTGAGTCGAAATTCCTTCAAAACCTGATCCTCAAAGGATGTTCAAAACTCTCAAGATTTCCTGATATTCTGGTGGAAGTCAGGGGGATGAAGGAACTCACTCTGGATGAGACTGCAATTCACGAGTTGCCTCCTACTTTTGGGAATCTTGTTGGACTGCAAGAGCTGTATCTAAGGAATTGCAAGAAACTCAAGAACATCTCCTGCAGCATTTACAAGTTGGAACAACTTCAGCAAGTTGTTCTAAGTGATTGCCTGGAACTGCAGAAGTTTCCTGAACTACTAGAGGAAAGAAGTGATTCCTCAGTTCTCTCCCCAGCATCAGCATTTCCGAATCTGACTTACTTGGATTTCTGCGGCTGCAGCTTGTTGGAGGTTAATTTCCTGATGGCCCTTCATTGCCCTTCTACATTGGCCTACTTAAATCTGTCAGGAAACAAATTCACCAGCCTTCCAGCTTGTGTTGGCAAATTTGCTAGATTACAACAGCTTAACTTGATGAGTTGCAAAGAGCTTCAAGAAATTGTGGAACTTCCACCTAACATAACCCATTTAAATGCTGAAGGCTGTGAATCTCTACGCATCCTCCCATCATTATCCAGTGTATTAGAATTTAATCCTGATGATTCCCCTTGGCTGCGGCGTATTGACTTCTTGGGCTGTCATGGGCTCCTTCAGAAGCCTAACATGACAGATATGCTCTTAACTGAGGTTTCTCTCTCTCTCTCTCTCTCTCTCTCTCTCTCTCTCTCTCTCTCTCTCTTCCCTGTGCTTAGACTAGACTATGCTTGACTTAGGATGTCGTCTGCCTTCAAAACATACTGAAGTTTTATAAAAATGGGTCCCCGAGCATGCTGTTTTTGTTGTTCTTTTCCAATTCATGTACAGGGAGAGATAGATCATGCTTGATATACATTGTATTGTCTATACATGTACAATGGAGAGATTTCCCTCGCACTACTTCTTCAAAGATTCTCTGTTAAGCATTTTTTTTCTTTTATGTGAAGGGGCTGCTGTGCAATACCCGGTTGGACATTGTGCATCCAGGAAGTGATGTTCCAGACTGTTTCCACCATCGAAGCATTAAAAGCGTAATTAGCTTCCAGGAACCAGCAGATTCATGCCCAAACATTGTAGGGATTGCCTTCTGTGCTGTGGTAGGAGTACCTGAGGGATCCCAGAGGAGAACCAATGTTTCATGTGAGATTGAGGTCTTTGTCAACAAGAAGAGAACATATGGTTCCATGGAGCAATTCCCTTTGCTGCAGTTTGACCACAGGTGGCTGCACTACATTCCACGGCATAAAATGTGGGGACTGGACACAAAATTAAGGAGTGAAGGGAGTCAGTTTTTGGTGTTGTTTGCAGCTCCAGCCAATGCAATGAAATGCTGCGGAGTGCATGTGGTTTATGCCAAGAAAAAAGATCCAAAATGTTGAGGGTGAACACAAACATCATATTGTGCCCACTATCAATACTGAGGAAAAAGGAATTAGACTGCAGCTTTCTCATCAAATTGGGCTGAGAAGGACTTCAAGTCGTGTCGGTTTTTCGGGCTGACCGAAAACATTCAAAAGAGTGGGCTGCCACAAGCTTCAGATTTTCAATGGCCCAGCAATAATGAAACAATAATGGAAAGGGATCTATAGCAGAATGCAAGATTTCGAGTAATCATGATGACAGAGACGCATGAAGCTCTCAGCATTGTCAGGAAGCTGAAGATTGGCCAACAGACATGCTCACCTCCAGCCTGACCTTCTGCAAGCCTCTGTCCTTCAAAAATATAAAAAAAGAGAAAAGAAAAGAAAACTCGAGATGTCAATTGAGAAAGTTGTGTGCTGCTGTGTGTGTGTTATACTACTCTTTGGAGAATGGCAACTCAATTGGGTGAGGCTCTTCGACAAGATGAGATGCAAGGAATTCTTCACTGGTTCTCTTATTACAGCGAGCAGCAAGGAAGCTCAGGAACTCCTTTTAGTACTGTCACTACTTTCAAGTCCGAGCACCAACCTGATGGTATCCAATTAGCCAAGGAGGGCCCATCCATGCCCCACTCTCAGCCATGAATCTACTAGTCCGGAACTGTCAAGGAATAGAAGGAAGCCCAATAATTCATACACTCAGATTCCTTTTGAAGAAGTATCACTCTGGTGTGATATTTGTTTCAGAAACCAAGGCCTTGGAGGCAAGATGTGCCTCATAGATGTGCTTCGATGGCATGTTCTCAGTGAATGTGACAATCTGAGTTAATTGTAACCATTGTTAATCGTTCTCACAATATGATTCATGTGCCATAGTTAGTTCTCTCTCTCTCTCTCTCTCTCTCCCTCCCCGTTATACCTAGTCCTTTGCTACTTACACGTGTCTAATGGCCCACCCTATATGCACTTCAGTTTGGGAGGAATCGACACACATCAGAGTCTGTTTTCTGATCCGTGGGTGATATTGAGGGATTTCAATGAGATCAGCTGTTGGAGAAGACCAAGCAGTATGTTGAGGAGCCACTCTGTAAATGTTCACTGTCTGCTAAAAGTTGCTTGCCTGCTGAACCCCTAGAGCTCCTTAAAAATGAGAACTGACTCAATCTCATGAGGTATATCTTTGACTCTGTTCAGCTTCAGCAGTCCGCTTGTCTGTGGAGAGAACATGGGCCCTTTTTTTTAATGAAAGCAGAAACTTTTCTTTTTCAATAGAATATGAAAGTATGTATAGCTTTACAATTTCTGGATACTTTAACATGCAGATTTTTATTCCATACGCTGCGAGTCTTATCCAACTGGTTTTGATTTGAACGGAGGAAAAATGATTGTTTAGATCAATGACTAACTGTACAGTTAAGCTATCTGTTGCTTCTGGGTTATGCAATTTATGCTTCTTTACTTCATGTACATAAAGTTCTCTCGATAACAGAATTTTCAGTTGACAAAATTTGAACCCGAGATTAAATGGAATTGCCCATAAAAAGGACTCGCAAGCCCAGAGAGCAATTGATATGCCCAGCTGCTGCTGCTGCTTCTACACAGGAGATGGCACTTCAGCTGGGGATTCGTAGTTTCCCCTGAGCTAAGAGTTTTTTATGAGGCTCTTTGTTAGTTTTCTTCCATGGGTCGTGAACTCCCAGTATTCTGCCTTTAACTGCATTTTCTATCGCTCCCCATAGTCGTCTTTCTTCTGGGGTAGTTTCATGACAACAATGGGCTGAATTTGTTTCCTTCCAGACAAAATATATGTTGACATGCCACGATGCATTGTAGCATGTAGTCTGCACATCCTTACCTTGGGCTGTTTGATACACCACTCTAGCTCATCTGACCAGTTGCTTGCCTGCCTCGTGCTTCCCATTTTCTGCAGAACTCGAGCCCATAAAGGTTCGTTGAAGGAATAAGGGAAAAATACACACTATCTAGATCGAGACTTCCTTCCACTATGAGACTCAACTCGCAAACTTCGTCCATTCCAGCCTTCCATTGCTTGACCCATGTCTATAGTAGCCAATCTATTGTTTATGGCTAGCCAAGTGATAATACAGTGCTTCAATCCTTTTATGGCATAGAAATCTCTTCTCTAGTAGCTACCACTGAATATCTTCCACAGACGTTGAAAGAGACTGAAAGTTGCCTATTTTCTTATCGTTAAAATAGGCATTATTTCTATGACGTTAAAGCTTTGGACCATGTTGTTGCTCGTATTTCACATCAAGACCCCAAAACAAATACTGTCACTTAGACAACTGAACGATGTGAAGATATCGCTAGAAGCACCCCCCACGATGGCCCTTTTCGAAGAATTTGTTGGGTCTTCGAAGATTGGTATCCCTTTCATCCGGGAGAGGATTCAGTGGATGCTTCCATATGCCGAATAAGGTTTCCGATCATAGAGGTAAGAGGGTCTATGAGATGATGGGCATGGGGAGCTTGTTTCGTGAAATCATCTGGGATATACGGAGAGGATTCACCAAAGTTCTTCGATACAGAGTATATTCGACAAGAAACGTGTTAATTTGTCTGCTCTGAATTTTTAGTATTGAAGCTGCTCTAGTCTAGTGCTGATCATCCCGGAAAAAAAAAAAATTCAATCTCCAATTGCGGAATGGTCTATATTTCCTATTCTGAAAGGATCTCGAGTTCCTCCGGATCATGCCATGAGCTTCACGGAATTTGAATCTTGATACGCTCTGTCCCTTTCTATCCACGAATGATTTTAACCTCTTTTTTTTTTTTTCCTCGTAGCGGTACCATCTAATAATCCAAATACTTAAAAGCTTACGAATAATGCAATTTGGATTGGATCGGTCCGTTAAAAAATAAATCTCAACTTGGTTGCCTACGTTACACTGCTCTTGATTCAATGGTGTCGAAGCTTCATTCAACGAAATCGAAGAAGAACCAAGCTTCCCAGTTTGTTGGGGAACGTAGCATTGCTTAATTATAACCACTTGTTGGAGGAGAATAAGCAGCAGTATTTGAACCGAGATCTAGGTTAAAGGAGCCTATATGTTCTTCCAGTTGTGGTCAAATATCCCCTATGACCGTAGTTTTAAAGATCGGACCGGACCAGCCGGTTCGACCGGAAACCAGTTACTCATCTTATCTAGTTTCTAAATTTAATCAATTTGCAATTAAAATGTGATCAATTCTGATTGAACTGGCCGGTTCCAGGTCCGATCGGTAAACCCAATTGAAACGTGTAAAAATTGGTCCACTTAAAATAAAAAAAAATATATTATAATGTATTTATTTTATTTTATTGTACTTATATTTATATTTTATGTTGAATTTGAGGTTAATATAATGGTCATATCACAAATTTTGTTATAAATCATTATCAACTTATGGTATTATGTCAATTTATTAGTAAATTATATTATTAATATTATTTATTAAATATACGATTCGACTCATTGAACTCCCGATCCAACCAATGAACCCATACCTTGACTGGTTTCTAGTCTGGTCCGGTTTTAAATACTATGCCTCCGACAACTAATCACTAGGGGTAAAAACAGTCCGGTCAGGTGGTTTTTTTGCACAGATTGCTCGGCTCAACTTTGTCATGTTGGTTTTCTCCAAAGGAAAGAATCGTATCAAAACCATTTAAGTAAATAAAACACCGCCCGCTGCCGGATGGGCCTTTTATGGGCTCCGACTCAAAATATAAAAATGTAATTAAAGTATTATTATCTAAAAAATATTGAACGAGCAAACAAGACACAATACGCTTAAAAACGATAGGATGTTTTTGCGGTCAAGGAGGCAGGAGGGTTGCTGTGCATAGGATGGGGCAAAAAATTGGTCTCGGCCGATTGCTCATTCGGCCGGGCCAGAACAGCCCAATATTTAGATTGGACCAACGTGGCCCGAACAAATTTTACATCCGGCCTGTGCCACAGACTTTTAGGCTGGCCTGGCCCAATAGCCCTTTAATCTTCTTAGAAAATTCATTTTGGGTCGGCCTGATAAGCTTTTTGGACCGTGCCCGAGGCAGTGCCTATTGGGCCCGATAGTACTTTCGTGCCGCGCTGGCCCATCCCGAGAAGACTCTGCGCTTTTTCGCCGTTGCGCGTTCAGAAGTACGGACTTTCGTCATTCCTTCCACGGATGCTTCCTAAACATTTGAAATGCAGAAATTTGTATTATTGGGAATATTCACGGTCAAGAAAAAAAGACTATTGACTAAAGAAGATAATTTAAAGGATATTGAAGCTCAACTCACCATATACGGGGACTGGACTGCAACAGTAAGGGTAGTTAGAAGTGAGTGCAGTGATGGATCCAATTGAGGATGATCTTCGTTCTCTTCTCATCAGTTCTCTTCTTCAGGGGCTGATCAGCAGACCATGCTCTGGGGATCCGCACACCTGGCTTCCAGTTCCGGATGAAAGCGCTCCCCAAGATGATCTCTGCCGATCTGTAAACGGGAACTATGATCTCTTTAACAATAAGGCTCCTGTTTCCAGCAGAAAAAACCGTCAGTACAGGCACGACGTCTTCTTGAGCTTCCGAGGCGAGGACACCCGCACCAGCTTCACTGCGCATCTCCATGCTGCCCTCCGCCGAAATGGAGTCGACAGGACGTTCATGGATGAGTCTGGCCTCAGGGGAGGGGATGAGATCGCTCCCTCACTCCTGGAAGCGATCGAGGATTCAAGGATCTCAATAATAGTCCTGTCGCCATAGTATGCATCCTCGAGCTGGTGCTTGGATGAGTTGACCAAGATCCTCGAGTGCAGGGGATCGACTGGACAGCTAGTAATGCCGGTTTTCTACAAGGTCGACCCATCTGAGGTCCGCAGGCAGTCCGGTAAGTATGGAGAGGCCCTGTCCAGTCATCAATCCGGGTCAGAACAAGAGAAAGTGAAGCGTTGGAGGGAAGCTCTCACCGAGGCTGCCTCTATCACGGGCTGGCATTTGCTCCCCCATCAGTAATTCTATCAATTCTTCTTTATCCATTTTGTTCTGCCTATGATTTTATTTCCCACTCGCTTTAAGTTTAGCACACGACATACTTTCATTAATTCCAAATGTCATCACCTGTATTAAGTAGTTTATTGAGCGACAGCTGGGCCTTAGTGCTGATTCTCACTTTCCTTATTCGCTGAATTTTACAGGAGCGAGGTTGATTTCATTCAAAAAATAGTCGAGAGGGTGCTATCGGTGCTAGATCGCAAGCCTTTACATGTCCCCGAGCACCTGGTCGGGATGGAACATCGTGTCGATTTTCTCCGTTCCGAATTGAGTGTGGAGTCAGATGATGTTCGAATGCTTGGGATATGTGGAATTGGAGGTATAGGGAAGACGACTCTTGCCACGACCGTTTTCAATGCAATTTTTGATCGTTTTGAGCACAGCATCTTTCTAGCAAGTGTTCGTGAAACTTGTGAGAAATCCTCCCGGAGTGGGCTACTAGAGCTTCAAGAGAACTTCCTTTCGCAGATTAGGGCAGATGTTGAGCTGAAGCTCAGGAATGTGGATCCGGGTGTTAACGTGATAAAGAATATCCTTCGCAGTAGAAAAACTCTCATATTAATTGATGATGTGAATAGCTTGGACCAATTGGAAACTCTAGCTGGAGGACGTGATTGGTTTGGTCCTGGGAGTAGAGTCATCATAACCACAAGGGATGAGCATCTACTGGTAGCTCATAGAGTGGATAAAGTGCACAGAGCTTTGCCGCTGACCCCATCGGAGGCTCGTAATCTTTTTCATTCCACTACCTTTAAGGATGTGGATCCAGAAATCGAATGTATGTGGCGCCTCTCACGTGATATAATAGATTATACGAAAGGACTTCCCCTGGCAATTAAAGTTTTGGGTTCATTTCTCCGTGGTCGGGGTGTGTCTGAATGGAAATCTGCATTAAAGAAGTTGGAAAGAGTTCCTAACGGGGAAATATTTAGCGTGCTTAAGATATGTTTCGATAGCTTGGAGGACGACGAGAAGGCCATTTTTCTAGACATTGCTTGTTTCTTCAAGGGAGAGCATGTTCATCACGTGAAGGAGATACTAGATTGTTGTGGTCTCTACCCGGAAATAGGGATGCGAGTTCTTGTGGACAAGTCTCTTATAACTATCAGAGATAACAAGGTGGAGATGCATGACATGATAGAAGAGATGGGCAAGGAAATTGTTCGACTTGAGTGCCCCCAGGAGCCAGGTAAGAGGCGCAGGCTTTGGTTCCATGAGGATGTCCTCCATGTGCTAACCGAAGGCACGGTACGTGGGAGATCTGAGCACTTCTCTCATTGTCAAGTTTTTTGAATTAATATTCTACGATTACAGATAGATTTTCTTTCTTTCTTTCTTTCTTTCTTTTTCCCCTTTGCTTCAGGGAACTGAAATGATCGAAGGCATTAAGCTAGATTTGGTTGCACCAGAAAAGGTTCACTTCAGCTCCACAGCATTAACCGGGATGAAAAGACTCAGAATCTTCATAGGTCGTAATGCAGATTATACGGGTGATTCTATATGTTTCCCCAGTGAATTGAGGTGGCTTGAATGGCCTGGATTGACACTATCAACACTACCGTTTACTTCTGGTCAGAAGAAGCTATGTGGGATAAATATGTCCAGAAGTCGAATCAGCCTATTAGGAGAAGAATTCCAGGTAGTTGACTTTATTTGCTTTGAGCTTTATTTAGTTTTTGCACAATTGGATCAACCATTTCTCCTTCTCTTCCTAAACTAGAAACAGTCCAATCTTCCTTTTTTCATGCGAAAGTGTATAAGAAAACAAATCTCGGATTATGTTTTTACTAAAAACGAAAACTTGTCCATTCTGAAAAAGAAAATTCTGTTTTCCAAGAAAAAGAATTACACAACCGGAATTGCCCGTGATATCTCCTATTGCTGCACCATTGTGGGAAAGAAAATATCCAATTGCTCAAGCTTCTTCAAATTGTTTTGCAGCGTCTCCAAAATCTGAGGTTCATCAACTTCAATGGCTGTGACTTGTTAGATCGTATCCCAGACTTATCCTCAATGCAAAATCTCGAGCATTTGGATCTAGGAGAGTGCAAGAGCTTGGTGGAGGTTCATCAGTCGCTGGGCCGTCTCCGTAAGGTCACCCATTTGAATTTTATGAACTGCCGTAGTCTCCAGGATTTCCCGAGCAGCCTGGAGTCGGAATCCCTTCAAAGCCTAATTCTGAGAGGATGTGTGAAGCTGTCTAAATTTCCAGATATTCTGGTGGAAGTCAGGGGTTTGAAAGAACTCTCTCTGGATGAGACTGCGATTACTGAACTTCCACCTTCTTTCGGGAATCTTGCTGGACTGCAAGAGCTGTATCTAAGGAATTGCAAGAAACTGAAGAAAATCTCCTGCAGCATTTACAAGTTGGAGCAACTTCAGCAAGTCGTCCTTTGTGGTTGCTCGGAACTACAGAAGTTTCCCGAATTACAAGAGGAAAGAATTGATTCCTCAGTTCTCTCTCCAGCATCGGCACTTCCAAAATTGATATATTTGGATTTCCAGGGATGCAGCTTATTGGAGGTTAATTTCCTTATGGGCCTTCATTGCCATTCTACATTGGCCCACTTAAATCTGTCAGGAAACAAATTCACGAGCCTCCCTAAGGGCATTGGCAAATTCACCAAATTACAACAGCTTAACTTGATGAGTTGCAAGGAGCTTCAAGAAATTGTGGAACTTCCACCCAATATAACTCATTTATACGCTGAAGGCTGTGAATCTCTACACAGCCTCCCATTATTATCCAGTGTATTAGAATATCATCCTGATGAGTCCCCTTGGCTGCGGCGTATTGACTTCTTGGGCTGTCATGGGCTGCTTCAGAATCCTAACATGATGGATATGCTCTTAACTGAGGTCTCTCTCTCTCTCTTCCTTGTGCTGGTTGTCTTAGGGGGGGTGTTGTGTGCCTTCAAAACATATTGAGGTTTTATTTGTGTCCCTGAGCACGGTATTTTTTTCTCAAGTCATGTGTAATGGGAGTGATAGGCCACGCCTGATACATAAGTTGTTTCGTCTGTCCATGTAAAGTCAAGAGATTGACCTTGCTCAAATTTGTTTTTCGAAGTTTATCACTTAAGAATAGTTTTTTTATGTGAAGGGACTGCTTGGCGATACCCGGTTGGATATCGTGCATACAGGAAGTGAAGTCCCAAATTGTTTTCATCATCAAAGCACGGAAACCGTAGTGCGCTTCGAGGAACCAGCTGATTCGAACCCAAACATCGCAGGGTTTGCCTTCTGTGCTGTGGTAGGAGTACCTGAGGGGTCCCCAAGGGGAACCAATGTTTCATGTGAGATTCAGGTTTTTATCAATAAGGAGAGGTCATACGGTTTCGTGGAGCAATTCCCTTTGCTAGAGTTCGATCACATGTGGCTGCATTATGTTCCACGGCGTAAAATGTGGGGACTGGACATGAAACTACGGAAGGAATTCAATCAAATTGTGGTGTCATTTGGAGCTTCAGCGAATGCAATAAAATGCTGCGGAGTGCATGTGGTGCAGTGCAAGGAATTGATCCAAAATGCCGAGGATGAACAGAGGCATCATATTGTGCCTGCTATCCAAATTGGGGAGCAAGACATTGGACAGCAGATTCCTCATCAAATTGGGCTGAACAAGACTCCAATCCGTGTCGATAGTTTGGGCAGACTGAAAACATTCAGGCAGAGGGGGCTGCGACTAAAATCACGACTTCACAAACTTTCAGCCATGATTGCAACATATACAAAAATATGTCTGAAGCCGCTCAAGAAGTAGGACATGTGTTCGACTTCTTAGCATGGGGGATTAGTACGTATAGGAGTTTTACCTGTATGGTTTTACGTGCCAAGTACTACAGTGGAACGTAAGTAATGTTAAATCAAGATCTACAATAGAATACTTCAAGCATGGATAAAAGGATAGTTCATAAGTGAGGGCATTTTGCTCATATTTTCTGAGATCATGTAATAATGATTGATTGGTGCCTTCCTTGTTCTCACCTCTGAATTGGATAATACTCTAGTAGATCTTATGTATATTTACAGAGGTTGACTAATAAAGATTCAGTGGGACTCAAACATGAAATCTGTAGTTATCAGCTGTGAGTCAATGAGCTTTGATTTCCTTTTCAGTGGTTTAGGCAATTTTTGCTTCCCATTGGATGCTGGAATTCTCCAATAGTTCTCGCGCAAAATCACGATCAGAGTGTGAAGTCTTATTCATCGGGGGACTACCTTACTGGAAGTCCCATGAGATTGCAAGTTTGTAAAAGCTTTAGTCTTGCTGATCCAATGGGAGCAACTATCCCGGGTCACATTCTCGTCGGTCAGACTGTCAGAGGAAGAATTGCTCTGAAGGAACATGTGATCTTACCTTTACCTCCTGTTTCTCCCTCACAGATAACTAAAGCTTATTTGCAGGTGTGTGTAGTCCATAGTTCTGCAATAGTGTTGGCACATACTGTGAAGACATTTCTTATCTGGAAATATTGCTATTACCCTTTGGGTTAGGAATGGCAGAATCCCACACTGTGCAGTAGGATTCATACCAGGGATTCCATGGCTCGAAGAGTAGGATTGCTCATTTTCCATTATATATCTCGTCTCCAATTCTCGAACCCGTGCATGGCAGATTCTCCATGTAAACTTTGACCATTCAGACTGCCTTGCCTGCAGCAGATGCAAAAACAAAATGCTATGCAACTTACCAGGATGCCGTCCTCCAGAGTTTGTTCTCTTGCTTGACGTCGCACCTTATCAATCATATTTGCAATTTTGACGGTGTGTCAACACCGAAAACATCATTCTGCAAGGAAACCTCCGGAACTCCACCATTCAGTAATAACACATGCAGTTCAACTATAGATTTGACTATGAAGACTGTTCAGTATGAGAGTACAGTCCAACATGTGTTTCTTCTCCACGTGACTTTGGGCTAACATTTTATGTCTGGGCCCGGAATTACTTAATATGTGGGCCTCGGGTTGAGATGCTGGGCCCAAAAAAGATTCCAATTGGCCTGGGCCTTTAGGACCCATTGGACATTCAAATCCTACGGTCGAGTCTCGGTCACCTGACCTGTCCGGTTCTCGTCTTCTCCCTCCTCCAGCAAATGACCGGCGCAGGGTTTTCTGCTCTTCTCTGCTAAGCTCAACGGAGGGTTTCGATTTCAGAAATACCTGTCATATCCTTCGTGTCAGCTACCCATCCCTGCCCTTATTCAATCTCCATTCTTCCGCGAATTGAGAGTTGGCTCCGTGAGTTCGAAGGCTCGGCCGGCGCTCTGACCCGGTGTGATCCCGCGGCTGCTCCCGGGATTCTGATGGGTCTCAAATAATCTGCAATGCAGAATCTCCGAGTTTTTGTTTTCCATATCCACTCTTTTTCGTGCTTGTACCGGGATTTTCGGACCGCCTGATAATTCAGCCGTGCCGGCCGCAATGGTTAGTTCTACATGCTGCAGATTAGGGGTGAAAGGAAAAACCGAGAACACCAAAATCCGAAAGATCCTACCGAAGGCCGACCCGAAAAAAATTAGGTTTTTTTTTAAAGATTTTATATAAAAGTTGGACGATTTTTTAGATTAAGAAAAGTCCACCCGAAAAAATTGACCTGGAAAAAATGGGCGGCTCCGAGACCCCCACGAATCATGTAATTACATTTAAATGTTTATCTTATTCATCATAAGACATTTAATATTCATTTTTAATGTTAAATTCACTAATTATATGCTTAATATTCACACTATCAATCTCTAATTATGAAATTTAGTAGAATTTATTGCTCAATTATTCTATAATTGCTCTAATCAATTCCAATTCTTAATTAATTATGTGTAATAATATTATGATTATTTTCTTAATATTTAAAGCTGGGATCGAAAAAATACTGGGCTGGTAGGGGATGATTTTTAATTCACCTAAATGGTTTTGGTACAGCCTTCTTTGCCTGGGAAAATCGACCTGATAAAGTCGGGCCGATAGTTTTGTAAAAAAACCTGCATTATCTGGACTATAATTGTCTGGAATCGATCGTGTAACCGTTCGGCCTTTTTTTAAGTAATATTTTCAATTTCGACCCCCACGGCGCAGCCAGTCGGTGGTGTCGACCGGAGAGAACATTATGGAGCCACGAATATTCTACGGCTCAGTAACTGAGTATATTGCCAAGGGATAAATTTAGTACTAAAAGTGCCCCCACCACTAGTTGTGAATTATTCGTTATCTAGTCGTGGGCCTCGAATGATTTATTGGGCCGACCAAGGATTCCTTCTTAGTTGGGCCTTCAGGGCCCATTGGACACTCCAATCTTACGATCGAGCCTCGGTCTCCCCTTCGGTTCTCGTCTTCTTCTTCTCCTCCAGCAAACGACCGGCGCAGGGTTTCTGTTCTTCTGCTGAGCACAACAGAGGGTTTCGATTTCAGAAAACCGGTCGAATCCTTCATCTCAGCTCCCCATCTCTGGCCCTAATCAATCTCCGTTCTTCCTCTAATTGGAAATTAGTTCCGTGGGTTTGAAGGCTCGGCCGGCGCTCTAACCCGTAGAGATCCCACGGCTGCTCCCGGGATTCTGATGGGTGTCGAATAAAGCTGTAACACGGTGACTCCGAATGTTTCCATTTCCATGTTTCTTCGGTTCCAAGTAGTCTTAAGGGGAAGCCTGGAGAATTTATGCGATTTCATGCGAAGCTTGTTCCTTCCCTTCCGTGGTTAGTTTGCGGTTCCATGTGGAATTGCTGTTGATTCGATAGTTTCTTCCCGCTGGTTGTCTGGCTGCAGAGGTGGTGGTGCTGTACAATCTTCTGTGTTGGACTCATTTGTCTTTACCTTCTGGAGGTCCACTGCATTAAGTAATGGATTCTCCCGGTGTTGGTCAGACCCATGGGAGGAGAGACAGGGAGGATGGCAGTGACCGGAGGAGTGATAGGGACAAGGACAGGGATAGGGAGAGGGAGAGGGAGAGGGAGAGGGATAGGGATAGGGATAGGGACAGAGATAGGGATAAGGAGAGGGCTAGAGATGATACTGAATGGGAGGAGAGTGATAGGAGGAAGCACAGGTCGAGCAAATCCAAGAAGCCAAGTAGTTCTGGAGATAGATATGAGAGCCGGAAAAGGTCGAGTGATGAAGATGATTATGATGTCAAAAGAGATTCACGCTCTAAGAACTTGAAGAGAAAGCAAGAGGAGGGTTCTCTAGAAAAACTGAGCACTTGGTACCAGGACGGTGAGTCAGAAAGCCAGCAAGATGGTGGTGCTGACAAGTTGGGGAGTAGAGGGCATGGTGGAGGAGGGGATGATAGCGATCATAGGAAACCGATCTCCAAGGTGTCAGAAAGTGACACTTCCCAGAGTCGGAGTAAGGGCAAACAGGACAGGCATCATGAGGTTGAAACAGAAAGGATGTCAGATAGGGATTCAAAATATTCAGAGAGGAGAGATAGCAGCAGAGAGAAGGGTCATGGATCATCCGACTACGCAAAGAGTTCAAAGAGGAGGTGGGATGATATAGATACTGGGAGCAGGGAAGAAGAGAGTGTTTATGAGAATAATGATGGCAGAGGCAGCAAGGCATCTGATATTAAGCACGATAATGTTAGAGAGAGAAGTTCATCTGCTAGGAATGAATTTAGTGACAGTAAAAGCAGAGGCACTGATCCAACCCCTGACAAGGGCATCAGATCCAGCCGCAAGGATGAGAGGAGGGTTGATGGTGAGAGAACTAAGAGTAGAGGCATTTCAGAAGCTGTAGTAGAATATAGTAAGGCAAATCCAGCTGCTAACGAGGAGATGGGTAGGGAGAAGTATGAATTGCAGAGAGAACAGAGAACTCCTACAGGGAAAGATGATTGTGATAGTAGAGAAAGGTTATTCCATGGGGATGAAGATGGAACTTCATGGTCGAAGGAAAGGAGTAGTGGCAGAACTCACCGTTCTACGACCCCTGATCAGGAGGGAAGATATTCTCGTGATAGACCTGACAATGAAAGGGCTCGTGGACGTTCAGGTAGGAAAGATGGGAGTAGAGGCGAGGCAGTGAAAACTTCTTCAAATTTCGGGATTTCAAACGACAATTATGACGTGATAGAGATTCAGACCAAGCCCCTTAACTTTGGGAGAACTGAACAGGGATCAAACTTTAACAGGCGATATGAAGCCAATCAGCAATCTGATGTGAAATCAGTCCCAAATGATGAAGAGTGGAGGAATTCACGGGAAGAGAGGAGGTCTGTCGCATCTGGTGAAGACTCAAAAGAAAGATATAATGAGGATGACAATCAAAGTTCATGGAGGGATGAGAATGGTTCTCAGGGTGCAAGAGGAAGAGGGCAGAACACTTCAACTCCTGTAAGGGCTCAGAGTTCTAGCAGCAATTTGCAGTCTCCATATGGCAATCAAGAGCCCGGGTCCTTTAACAGAGGTCCCATTCAAGGAGTTAAAGGTAATAATAGAGCCGGTAGAGGTGGGAGGGGAAGGCCCATGGGCAGGGAAAACCAACAGTTAGCAATACCACTTCCTATGATGGGTTCCCCTTTCGGACCTCTTGGAATGCCACCTCCAGGGCCCTTGCAACCGCTCAACCCGGGTATGTCTCCTGCCCCAGGTCCACATATCTCTCCAGGTGTCTTCGTTCCATCATTTACTCCGCCTGTTGTTTGGCCTGGAGCACGTGGCATTGATGTAAACATGTTAGGTGTTCCTCCGACCCTTTCCCCAGTTCCTCCAGGTCCGGCAGGCCCCAGATTTCCTCCCAATATGGCAGCTCCGCCCAATCCTGCAGGCTATTACAATCAATCAGGTCATGGAAGAGGGGCACCATTAAGTGTACCAGGGGCTGGATTTAATCCAATGGGAACCATGGGACGAGGAACTTCTTCTGAGAAAACATCAGGGAATTGGGTTCCACCTAGATCTGGCGGACCAACACAGAAAGCTCCTTCTAGAGGAGAGCAGAATGATTACTCTCAGAATTTTGTGGACACTGGTATGCGCCCCCAAAATTTTATTAGAGAGCTAGAACTTACCAATGTGGTGGAGGACTACCCAAAACTTCGTGAGCTTATACAGAAAAAGGATGAGATTGTGGATAAATCTGCATCTCCTCCCATGTATTATAAGCGTGATCTGCGTGAATTTGAGCTTTCACCTGAGTTTTTTGGAACAAAGTTTGACGTCATTCTGGTGGATCCTCCTTGGGAAGAATACGCTCATCGTGCTCCAGGTGTTGCTGATCACATGGAGTACTGGACATTTGAAGAAATACTTAATTTGAAAATTGAGGTACATTATTTTCATTTCTCTTGATCGTATTTTTATATGGGGATACCTGACTCTATAAATGAAATGATACTGCCCTTCAGAACTTGAGTTGCAGCTGAAAATCACATTTCTTCATGAGATTATGCATAACTAAACAGAGAAGGAAAAGAAAATATCTGGCAGCCAAGATTTGATATTACGAGGACAAATT
Organism: Sonneratia caseolaris; assembly: GCA_900006705.1. Lineage (NCBI taxonomy): Eukaryota > Viridiplantae > Streptophyta > Magnoliopsida > Myrtales > Lythraceae > Sonneratia > Sonneratia caseolaris. The sequence goes on from CXYZ01003106.1 coordinate 263,970, forward strand.
AGGAGTTGCACTTGTAGGTGTACTCATTGTTTTCCTGATTACTTTTGGTTTAATTGAAATCCATGTCTTAATAAATTAGTGGTTGTTCTACCTGTTTCTCGCTCCTTTAGGCAATTGCAGATTTTCCTTCCTTTATCTTCCTTTGGGTTGGTGATGGAGTTGGCTTAGAGCAGGGCCGCCAGTGTTTGAAAAAGGTACAGAGTTCAGTCATTTCCCCTTGAGGTTGCCTGTCACTTTTAATCATAGATAGCTTTGGATTGGATCCTTCTTTCACACACATGAATATATCTCACACATGTTCTCCCGGGATACAGTGGGGATTCAGGAGATGTGAGGATATTTGTTGGGTGAAAACTAACAAAATGAATGCTACCCCAGGATTGCGCCATGATTCTCATACATTGTTTCAGCACTCTAAGGTTCATCTTTAATACAGGCTTTACGGCTTCATGTTATATTTATTTCTTACTTTGGGGCATTGCTTTCAGTGATTTTTCAATTTACTAATGCCACTGTACTAATGTCTTAAGGAGCATTGCTTGATGGGCATAAAAGGAACAGTTCGTCGCAGCACTGATGGTCACATAATTCATGCCAATATTGACACAGATGTGATAATTGCTGAGGAACCTTCATATGGTTAGTTAGTTAATCATCAACATTGTTGTATATACTTATCTGGTACAGTGAGATCCAACTACGGTATATCATATATATGTATTACCTCATTGAATGATGAAATGGCAGCAACAGCTCTATGATTTACAGTTCACTCTTTATACTGAATGAATGTCTTGTCTATATTTGTAATTTGACTTGCAGGTTCAACCCGAAAGCCTGATGATATGTACCGGATAATTGAGCACTTTGCACTCGGCCGGAGGAGGTTAGAGCTATTTGGTGAAGACCATAACATTCGTTCAGGCTGGCTCACTGTGGGAAAAGGACTCTCTTCCTCAAACTTTAATGCTGAGGTATGGTTTTCTGATTCTCCTCCTCTAGAGTTCTTTTGTTTGGTTGTCAGATGTCTGAGTGAACTCTATGTACCCCATTAGCCGTTTGAGATGAACAATTGGACATGCAAAAGGATACACTACTCATAAGAACAAGGTTTTTTTTTGGTGAATGACAGGCATATATTAGGAACTTTGCAGACAAGGATGGGAAAGTTTGGCAAGGAGGAGGAGGGCGGAATCCTCCACCCGATGCCCCTCACCTTGTCCTGACAACCCCCGAGATTGAAGCCCTGAGACCCAAATCCCCAATGAAGAACCAGCAACAGAACCAGTCGGCTTCAATCTCTCTCACAACCGCCACCTCTTCCAGCAGAAGGGCCGCTGCGAACTCTCCGCATAACCATCTTCCATTGCCTCTCAACCAAGAGGTCTCGAGCTCCAACCATCTTGGACCTGTTCCATGGGGCCCGCCAATGGAGGGCTTTGAGGGACCCGATGGCAGTGGTTATCACATGGAGGATAGGGTTTTTGATGGGTATGGGTACGGCAGCGGACCGAATGGGGAGTTCTTTGATTTGGATCCGCATAGAGGGATGAATATGAATATGCTGTAACGGAAGCTTTCCGTGTACTCTGTACTCTAATCATTGCGTATTTGTTCATTGTTAAAGTTTTGGGGTGAAATTTATATGGGAAAGCAAATGAAGGCTTTCCCTCTTAGTAGTGATACTCTACCTCCTTCCTCAAACATGGCATTAGGATTCTTCTTTCCTGAAATGAACAGGGGAGCTAATGCAGCTTTGTCATCGCTGAAGCCTGAGTAGGATTGTGAAAGAATCCGTCATCGAACCAGATGTTGTTTGTGGTCAATGACTAGGAGTAGGGTCCTGTCGGTTTCAAGCCACAGCTGGGATAGTGGCTGGGTTTGTGGCCACTCTCCCATCTCATCGCCACTGGGATCTAGACCTTGCCAAGTTCGAGTCTCAGCCGAGCTTAATGCAGAGTCAAACTTACTGGTACATGTAAAACGAATTCTTGCCCGCAATTTCCTTGTTATTCTGTTAACTTTTTCAGCGGTCAGGAAAAAGCCTTAGCTGAACTCCCCCAATACTCACGTCACCAGCTTCTCTCTCTCTCACTGTCACAATCATTATCTACTAGTATCAACGGTGATCCCTCTGCTTCGATTTCCAGGTACGAATTTTTGGCATGTTCGTTTTGCTTTTTTGTTTCTATCTGATCTTGCCTTCCGCAGTCGATACACCGCAATTGTACTAGCTTGAGCTGCGAGGAGTTGGTGACTGCGCTGGGCTATCTTCTGTTCTGTCTCGAGATCATCAACTACTGCTGATAGCACGAGCCCTTGAGATTTATTTATCCCATAAATGGTTTTTTTTTCCAGCTCCTTAAGGAAGTAATTCAATGGGTTAGGGTTCGAGTTGCATGTTGGACCGTGGGACTGTCATGTTCAACTTTTATACGATAAGGGTGAGGAATTGTCCAGTGATTGGTGATGGTGAATCGACTGAAAAGCTGCTATATTGGCAGGCCGTGGAAACTTCCCCATTTGTTTCATCATACAAGTTCTTTGTGGCGCGTATACAGAATTGATAGTTAAATGAGTTATAATGTCTTCCAGGTGGTTTACTTGAACGGTTCTTGCCCATGCTTTCGAGCAATAAAATGGAATTTACCTGATGTTATGGATTTATAATCCGTTGGGGCTGCTTTCTCCAGGTTCCTTCAGATGGCAGCAGCATAGGCCATCTAAACCTAAAAGCTGTTGACTGTGTGTGTGGAAATCATTTTAGGATCTGTAAATCGAAACAAAACTTATTTCTCTCATCTATTCTGAAATAGTATTTTTGCTCACAAGCAATGTCAAAATTTTGGGGCCGGCCGGCTGAGTTGGTGGGTTATTGTGAGGGGACAATGACCTGAAGTCCTTGCCTCTTTGACCCGGTTGAGCTTGTTGCATACTTTGATTGATGATGTTCAGACTTCCCTTCGACATGATCACAGAAAGGAGATATATTATGTATATATATGTATTTATATAACAACTGCACTGAGATATCAATTAAAGTATATGATAAAATTAGCATATTTAGCATTTTCTTTTCTGACACTGAGCGTGTTTGTTTGCTTAGGCTGGTCTTGTGATAGATGGCATCAAAGCTTCATCAATTGACATCAAAAGCCCATCAAGCATCCCAGTTTGTTGCCAAACATGGCACTGCTTATCATAAACAGCTTCTGGAGGAGAACAAGGAGTATATTCAGGCGCCGCCTACTGTAGAGAAATGTAACCTATTAGCAAAGCAACTTCTTTACACTCGGCTTGCCAGGTAAGTGAGCAGAATTTAAAATCTAATATTTGGTTGACATGTGTTTCATGCATGCAGCATCTTAAAGTAGGCGCTGCTTCTGAAACTAGCTGCTAAATTTGTTCTATTCCGTTCTTTCAGTAAATGTTAATTTCTGTTGAAATTTGTTTGCCCATTGAGCCTGTAGAGAGCTCCTTAAAGAAGATAAACCATTTGATTCTATTTCATGCAGTGTGCCCTTTATGATGAGCTTCTGTTGCTGCAATCTTCTCTTGAAGAAAAATCTGCAACTTATCAATTTCTCCTTTCTATCATACATGTGCAGTATCCCTCATCGTTATGAGTCATTCTGGAGGGAACTCGATCGCGCCAAAAATGCCTGGAAGAACAGGAAAGATCTGAAGGTTGAGGATGCGGGCATTGCTGCATTGTTTGGCATAGAATGCTTCGCGTGGTTCTGTGCAGGCCAGATCGTTGGGAGGGGATTCACTTTCACTGGTTATTATGTATGAGATGTGCTTGCAGCACATTAAGTGGTGGTCCATTCTAATTTCACAGGTCTGAAATCGTGAGCTTCCTCTTCTTAACTTCTCTTCTCCCCTATCAACTCATCCATCCACTGTGTTCAGACTCATCATATGCAGATTTTTTGTTCCATCTGCTGAGAAATCATTCTCAGTTGGAATAATAATATAGTCGGGAATTTCTCGGATCTCTCTTCCCTTTGTTTTCGTTCCGATTTTCCTTTTGGAGGAAAATTGATCCATCAGGCCAATAACTTACTTCAGCTTCTGGGGTTACCTTTGTTTAGATGAAAAAAAAGTGCAGAATGTGAATGAAAGATGAAACTTCACATATACACTTATTTACTTAATTTCTTGAACTTACATTGATTCAATATAGAGATGTTAAATGGGTTGGTTTGCCCTCGAGCTGGCCTGTTAAAAACTCGTGACTAGTCTCGAGTGCTCCCAAACCAACTTGCAACTACTCTTATTCAATTGAGGGGCCATTATGAGATAAGTTAAAGAAATGGGTCTGTTGAATTAAAATTGACATGAAACGTTTTCTTGTTAAACTGGTCCATGAATTGGTTTGGAATCATTGTAAAATCGACTTGGACGGTTAAAAATTTTGTAAATTAAAGATGGGTTCAAATTAAAAATTTTAAGATATTAATTTTAAATAATTTGGAAAAAAAAAATAAAAGAATGAACGGTTCTAAACTAGTTCATATATTCTTGAATTATGACTCAAAATCAAATCGGTCCGTTAACTTAATGGTCGAACTGTAATTGGATAAAATGTTTTTAGGCCTATTTTGAACAAGTTCGGACAGTGCGTTTCAATATCTCTAGTCCAAGTATAATATATACATATGTACGGACGGGGACAATGAGCAATATTTTATCCATATTCTGTCAATTGGTCAGTTTAGCGCATATAAATATACATTGTATAGATGCGTCCACTCTTGCAGGAAAAAAAACATTCAATTAGGAGATGGTAATATCTAATAATGATGTTTTTTTTAAAAAAAAATTATCAATAAAATTATTCTAATTAATCGTAATTATAAAAAAATCGTGTTTGTTTACTACAATTTGATTGATGTTAATTGCGGCAGATGATGAGAAGAATTCTTAACCGTGAGAGCTTTAGCCGGGCAGTGGTTCGAACCCAAACCGTCCAGAATTGGCCTGCATAAACCAGGTGGTCAAGGGTCAACGATGAAGGATCATTTATTTTCCAAGAAATCTCACTTCGCACTATAAAGGAACTGTGGAATCGACGCGCAAAGGCTAATTTCGTCAAAGCCCCCGGCGGGGGCGTGGGGGTGCCGTACGGCGTCCCATTCGACGAGCCTTCTCAGGTGGGGATGACGATTCCAAGCTCATTACCGAACACGGAAAGGCCGCATGCCCATCGATCTTGTTCCTCTCGCGGACGCTTCATTTCCATGGTCGATTTACTTCCTCTGTAAGATCCCTTCGCAGCTCGCCTGCTTTTTCTTCCTCGGTACCGAGTTCCTTTTCCAGCGCTCTGCAGTCGCTTCTGTTCGCTAGCTGTTTTCTGTCTGAGTCATTGCTTCAGACTGCACCTGGAAGAGTCAGTCTCGCTGTAAACCCGAGAAACATGCTGCACAAGAGCTTCAAGCCCGCTAAATGGTAAGGATTTCGCCACCCCACCCTTATTATTATTATTATTATTATGGTTTATTCTGCCATGTCCTCTTTGGTCTCCCAACTTCTCCTTGTTCTTTTTCTCCCTGCTGATCAGGAAAACTGTATTGATATGTATGTTGATTGGTGTTTCCTTCTTGGCTCAGTAAAACGGCTTTGAAGCTAGTGGTCTCACGGACGAAGCTGTTGAAGAATAAGAAAGAGGTGCTGGTGAAGCAGCTAAGGAGGGACTTGGCCCAGTTGCTTCAGTCTGGTCAGGAACAGACTGCTAGGATTCGGGTTAGATATAACTTTCCTCTCTTTATACGACTTGTGTGTTATTTGATGTTGAAGATCATTTCTCTGGTTTATCAGAACGTGATCAGAAAATTTTCATTTCACTTTTCAAGTTTTTGCTCGGTTTAACTGTCTTGTTTTGGTTCAAATTACCCCCTTATGAGGTGATCGGGGCGCATATCCTTTCATTATTCTCTAGCAGTAACGTTTTGATTGAGTACGCACTCACAAGCTCGAGTGATGCTTGGTTGCTTAATGACGGGGAAGAACACTTGTCGAGATCATTGCTGTGGCCTATGTGCTTAGCCTGAAGCTGGGATTTTTCATTTCACCATTGTAACTGGTCATTATTATTATTATTTTTTGGATGGAGAGTCTTAGTAACTTAAAAATTGATTCTTTTGCTTCTCCTTCCAGGTTGAACATGTGTTTCGGGAAGAGAAGATGATGGCAGCCTACGAACTTATTGAGATATTCTGTGAACTTATTGCAATTCGCCTCCCAATCATTGAGTCACAGAAGTACGTAGTTATTGAAAATTTTACAACCTCAGCATTTCCTGCCGCATTTACTCCAATCAATCTGCTGCATTCTACCTTCTGGATTGCCTTATTTATTCTGTAGCCTTTTACCATGTTTTAAAATTTTGCATATTGAATCTCCTCCCTCCCTCTGTTTTTCTTTCCCAGGAACTGTCCAATTGACTTGAAGGAAGCTGTTTCAAGTGTCATATTTGCAACCCCAAGATGTTCTGACATTCCTGAACTTACTGATGTTCGCAAACATTTTACAGCAAAATATGGAAAAGAGTTTGCTTCTGCTGCTACTGAACTTCGCCCAGATTGTGGTGTGAATCGTACTGTGAGTATCTAAATTGTCTTAAGCTGTCATGCATATGTAATATAATGATCTTCATATATTTCTGTTATTCACTTTTCAGCTGGTTGAGAAATTATCCGCAAAAGCACCTGATGGTCCAACTAAACTCAAAATCCTGACTGCAATTGCTGAGGAGAATAATATCAAATGGGATCCTAAATCATTTGGGGAAAGAGAGTCAAATCCTCAAGAAGATTTGCTTGTGAGTACGGTTTATTTTTGTTAGCCTATTTCATCTAGTACAGAAGCGCTTTGTGAGAGAATTTAGCTGAAATAAAAAGTTTCAATCACTTTATGTTTGTCAAAGTTAACTATTTGATATGGTAAGTAAATTGATTCTTCGTTTTGCATCTTAAACTCTTTTTTTTTTCCTTTTGCGGGGCCCAGAATGGACCAAATTCGTCAGAAACTGCCAGTGAAATGCATTTGAGCTCTTCAAATGTTCAAGCACCTTATCATGGCAGATTATCTCCAGACATCCATATTTCTACTGATAATGAAGCAAAGCAGGAAGCCCCCATCAACTATGACGGATATGGTGACAGGTCAGCATTTGGTTCTCAAACCAAGACCCCTACATTTATTTCACCTGCTCCAACTCCAACTTTGAAGCCTTCAGGTATGAGAACATTGAGTAAGCTCTCAGATTGGCTTGAAAAGGAATTTGAGAAGTTTTCATCAGTTTATATTAATTTGGTGCACCGTTCCTTGTTTTCATGGATCATTATTGTACAGGAAATGTAATTGATAGGATGGAATCAGGCAATTTATACTCTGAGGATCAGAGCTCTGAACAAAACTGGAATATGGAATTCAAAGATGCTACATCTGCTGCTCAAGCGGCAGCTGAAGCTGCAGAAAGAGCGAGTATGGCTGCTAGAGCAGCTGCAGAACTTTCTACTCGTTCCAAGATTAGCAACCAAAATTCCACTGGATCTGAAAGCTCTTCTGCTTATGCTTCAAGAGATGCAAAAGACGGAACATCCATAAGACATTCTGGATCCAGTTTTGATAATGAAGCCTTTGCGAGAGGTCAAATGAGTAATACTTTAGAGGAGAGAAGTTCCAGACAACAGAATGGGGAAATAAGTGCTAAAGACTGGCATGATTTCATGGAACAAGGTGAAAAACTTCATGGAGATGTTAACAAGAGCAATGACAGACCTAGTGAGATACCAAGTGCAGCTTCTACTGTAGATTCCTCTAAAGACAACAACCTCTTAAGGGGGCATCCTAAACAATTGATGAGTGATGAAAGTCCACAAAGTTTTGGTGGTTGGAATCATCAAGATGAAACTTTTGTAAATGAAGGTGAAGAGGAAGATGTTTACCTTGCAACATTCACTGAAAGACTTAGTGGAGGCAGCCATCAAAGTGAAACTGGATTGCATCCTTCCAACTTTAAAACTAGTGGAGATACTTTTAGTGATAAAGCATCATTCGATACAGGTAGAAATTCTTTCCAGAACTTACTTCATTCTGATGATGGTGTTACCATACATGAGTTTGCTGTGAAGAGACAGTCCCAGAAGTTTGAAGTGGAACCTTCTGATGTAACTCAAGATGTTTTAAGAACTGAGAAGGTGAGTGATTTGGAGGGCGAGACGCGCAGACTACATTATGAAGGTGCTTTCTCTTATTCTGGTTCATCAGTTTCAAGTTCAGTTGGTGATCGAAGAGATGATGTAGAGACTAATAGCCAGAACTTGGAGGATGCTGTTATTGGTAATCCATTTGTCAATATCAATGAAGAAAAGTATCGTGAAGATGCTAAAATGACAGAAGATGGTGGATCTGTAGTATTTGATGATTATGATTCAGGTGGCGAGGAATCTGTTTTTGATTTGGACAAGCGACCAGACACAAGTTCACATATCTTCTCTACTGAGAGGGAATCGACGAGTCACCTGTCTGAAAATATTATTGCAGCAAGCCCGAAGAGAAATATGGCAAATATATTTGGAAATAATATTTCTGAATTAGATTCGTCGAGAGAAATAAGCTCTGATTCTATTTTCTTAGAGTCCTTAGATGAGTCTGCTGTTCAAGTGCATGAAAACGAGCTTCCACCTGTCATTTTTGATGATGCAAGGGGGCCACACTTGGAAAGTGGAGATGAGCCGGAAAATCTTGAAAGAGATCCAGAAGATATCATAGCTTCTATGTCCAAAAGGCCATATTTCAGTTTGAGCGGAAAAGGCTCTGATAAATTTGATGATCCAGTCGGTAGAGAGGATCAGGATTGGGGGCATCACTCAAGAATTTCCTCAGTTTGCGAAGCCAATGACGATGATAACAAGGCACTGCAGAGATCTGCTACAGTTGATGATTCTGAAACTTCGGGAGGATCCAGTTCTGATGGTGCAACTGAGTTGAACTTTGGGAAATTGACTGGTGGCCTTAGAAATAAAGGCTACAGGCACCCGCCATATGTCAAAAGTTCACAAGGCGAAGTTTCATCATCTGTACAGGCAGCTGCAGTTGAGATAAAGAAATACCCCATTTCTGACCCACCAAAATCTTGGTCTAGCTCTGAGATTGTTGGTGATCCATATGATCAGGAAGTGAATAATGAAATTCAGAAAAGAACGAGCACAGCAGGCACATATGGGAGTTCTTATTTAGGTGAAGCTTCAGCTGCTCGCAAGGAAACTGTTGATTCTGAAAATGGCGACTGTGGTACTTGGGATAAAGATGTTGAGCATAAGAAACTGACTGGTGGAGTGGAGGAGAAATCAATGAGGATTTTTTCAGGTGAAGCTCCATTATCTAAACAGGTAGTTGGTGACCCTTCAATCAAATATGGCTTCTCTAGTCGCCCAGGACAGATTTCTGGTAGCCATTTGCAATTGAACTGTGAAACGGACACAGCTGAAGGCAAGAGATCTAACTCCCGGGGCTCACTTTCTCCCTACAACTCAGAGCAGAGTGGAGATCCCAAGGAGGAAGTTCTTTCCCAAATTTCAGGCACCAAGGCTCGTTATGGTGCTGGGCTTTCTCGAAGGACAACAAAAGGCAGTCCATCAAAGGCAGACAGGAGTTCCCTTTTGAACTCATCACGAGCCCCCGAGGAAGAAACTCGAGAACATTTAAAATTTTCATCAAGGAGCTCCTACACTGATAAAAGGTCTGAGGTAAAGCCAACGTATCTCTCCAATGTAGGTGGGACACATGATAGAAGGGCAAATATAAAATCTTCTTCTAGGAGCTCCATGGGCACTGGAGGTTATAGAAGTAACCCATCAGAGAGGGCTGCGTTGGACGACAGAGAAAGTTCTGATTGGCTAAAATCGGGAAAAGAAGCCATGGAGAAACCAAAGTCTGACCCCCCGAAGTTTTCAGAACGGCCTTTTAGTTCAACGCAAATGTCGGATTCACTTTGTCCCAGTGACAGTTCTGGGAAACCGAGTCTGGAGGATGCTTCAAGGGAGAGTTTATTGAGCAGAGCAGGTCACGTGCACCCAAAGCTTCCTGACTACGACAGCATAGCTGCCCAGCTGGAGTTGCTCCGGGCGAACCGAAAGTGATCTTGGGGAACTCTTTATATATGGATATAACTAGGTTTTGAGTGAGTATGACCGTGCGAAATTCATATGTTCTTCTTGTGGTAAATGGTTTGGTTGCGATTTCTTGTACATTTGGCTGTGTGATAACACTTGCATGTCGAGTTGAGAGCGAGATGCAATTTATATATCAGATCTAACTACTCTCTTTTATCAGTTCATTCGCTTTGATGCATGAAGTACATTTATCTCGACAAACCTCGATGAAAGTAAAGTGAGTTCTTCCTCTGGAGATTCATTACTTGGAAAGAAAAGAGTGATTATGAAGTAATGGGGATAAAACAGGGCAAAGGACACACCTGGCTGGCTAATATCCTCAGGAACGACCAGAGCGTCAATCACATAATTGGTTGAGAGCGGGCTGTGGAGATATAAACGGTCACGTGCCTTGCACATGTTATTTGCCCCCACTTTGCACTGAATTGCATTGGAGCGGTGCATGGGAAGGTCCGTTTCATTCAGTTCGCCTCTTTCCCGCCTCTTCCTCGTCCCATTCTCGGAATCCGAACGATGGAGGAGGACCAGCAGGTCACCGACGAGCCCAACAAGCGGCGACGGGTCCACTTTTTCCCCATAGGTGACGTTCAGACCCAGCGACACTTCTGTCGATTTTCGGTTTCCGCGGAGTAACTCAGTCAAGTGTCGACTTCACTGCCGGTTGCTCCAGCTAGTCTTTGCGGTTTCGCGCTCGTTTTGTCCTTAATCTTAGCTGCTGACAGTGTCTTTCATCTGACTTGTTTTGCTTCGATGTTGATGATGCAGACGCTGGAGTTGACCCGAGGGACTGCATCGCAGTTTATCTTGGTATGCTGTTGGTTTGGTTTTTGATTGATAGCTTTCATGGAGGAGAATATTCTTTGGAGACTTTATCAGCAGCGAGGTCTGTTTCGTAGTTTTAGAAAGTAAAGAGAATTTAATTGACACCTCCCATGGACTTCAGATTTGGAACGACCTAGAATCATACGTAAACAGCGTATCTGAAATCTTACTATCGTCTGGGGGAGACTACTGCTAATTTCATAAGCGTCAGGCTCCTAAAATTTCCAGGAGTTTTCGGGTCTCACTTTAGACAGGGCACGGTTACTTTATCACATTGGTGTGACTGACCTATAGAGCCGAATATAGATAAGATTAACTGGCATTTCATACAAGCTCTGGAGCTGTTAGACCTGGTTCAGTATCTATGTATTTACTGAAACTAACGGTTTTGCATGTAGGGTTAAAAAATACGAAGTTTCTCATGACAACCGTGTCTTATTATTTATTGTGATCTTACAAACCTTAACATCCATCAAATTGTTGGTTTTTGTAGTCTCTAGGAAGGAGGAAGTGGATGGTGGAGATGCTCTCCGGTTTGACACATTTGACTTCACGAACATTTTTGAGAAAGATGGGAGAATTTATGGATATCAAGGGCTGAAGGTGATGTGATCCCCATTTTGTGAGATTTGTATCTAGGGCCATTTTTTTATTTTCATTTCTGCTTACAGGCATGTTTTCTAATTCCTTATGTGTGGTGTGTGGAAAAGATCTTACTCCATACTAGCTTTGAGCCAGACGTCATTTGGTGTTTGTTGCATGACAGATGCCCTGGTATATTTTTTTCGTATGTTCACAGGAACATTGTTATTCCTTGCAGTGATTGTAATATGTCTTGACTGTGTTATGCAGATCTCTGTCTGGATGAACATCATATCATTCCATTCTTTTTCTGATATCACTTTTGAGGGAATATATGATGTAAGTACTTCATGTCTTGTAAGCTACTCTGATTCATTTGATAAATTGGTAGGAGATGCTGCAATGTCCTAAATTTGTGGTATTATCTATTTCTTTCAGATTTGCTGTGGTGCTTCTCTTTCTTTCTTTTTTCTTTTAATTGTAGTTATGATTTGATTTGGTGGATATCTAATGTAATTGTATGATTTTAACTTGCCCTGCTAGTGTGGGAAAGGAATCACAAACCTGACATTTGGTCTTAAGGTCAGAGAGCGCTGCAGTCACTTCTTAGACTATTGATCATCTTTCATCTTACAATTAATTGACTAGTTGAATTCTCTGCTTAGCTCTTGTTTGGTGAAACTCTCATGGACAATAGAGATGATTTCTTTGAATCTTTTTCGATGTACTCCCAGTATATAAGGTACAAATTCATGCTATCACTGCATACTAGAAGATTTAATTTCTGTTTACTCAATATGTTTCAATCTTTGTTTCAATTTTCTCTCTTATTTACTTGTTTTTTTTCACTAAATGTTATCTCTTATGTTCTTAACATATGTGTATGGAATACTGCAGAGGCATAATTTCAAGTGGCGAGATATTATGGCGGAAATCCGCAAATGGGCACCACAGTGGTTCTGAATATGTTTACCAAAAAGCTGGGTCTGAAATTCAGGTTTCTTGTTGTACATGCACCAGGCATCATAATTCTCTCTTGATTAAAATTATGGCTGGCTAGATACGTTACTCCTTGTGTGGTGAATTCAACGTTTTCTAGCCCCTTAGGTAGCATCTTCCAGAAAGCAGTCATCTGGGAAGCAATAAAACTATCGTTTTTTGGTGACAAGCAAGCAAATCAAACTAAAAAGGAATAAGTGTCTAGCGATCTTTTTTTTTTTATTGTACATTCCTTGACGAGAGAGGCTTTTTTTTTTCCATCATATTTGAAATGTGAGAGTTTGTTTTGGTTGGAGTCTTCTCCAGAATTACTTCTGTCGGGACTGGACTGTCTCTCCTCTTAGGGGGAAAATGTCGAATTTCCGATTCCTTTTTGGTCTTTTGATTTTAAGTTCCTTGTCTTGCATATGGAATTTAATGGTTGGTTGTTATTTGGGTCCCAGGTTACTCGCATGGGAATAGTCGACACTGGACACCTTTACATTCGTTTGGTGCCTCTCATTATTCTTCTAGCGGAGGGTAGAACCTTTTCCCCCTTGCAATTAGTACTATAGTAAAAAATATTGCTCGAAGGATATCAGAGTTTTTTACTTCTAAAATCATGTCTTTTTGATCAACTAGGTGGTACTGGTCTTGACGTTACCGATAAAGGTTGGGAGTTGTACCTCCTTACTGAGAAAAGTCTCGATCAGACAGCAAATAGTGAAGATCGTCTTCTTGGGTTTTCTGCTGTGTATCGCTTCTACCACTATCCTGACTGTTCTCGCCTACGACTCTGTCAGGTTTGCCCTATTTCCTGTCCTCAGTTCAATAGAAATTTTTGGTGAATTTAAGGATATTTCTTCCCCTAGGAATTTTTGCAATAAAAAGTTTGCATTTGATACAGATGATAGTGTTCCCACCTTATCGGCGCAAGGGCTATGGCCGCTGCCTTCTAGAGGTGCTCACTGATGTTGCAATCAGGGAAGACATCTATGACTTAACCATTGTAGAGCCGTCAGAAAAGCTACAGCATTTGCGGACTTGCGTCGACGTATTACATCTTCTTGGTTTTGACCCAGGTCAGAATGCTGTTAATGCGACCGTTTCTCGGCTGAAGCAAGGGAAGCTTTCGAAGAAAATACATCTTCCAAGGTTGCTTCCGCCCTTGGATGTGGTCGAGGATGTTCGGAAGACCTTCAAAATCAACAAGAGGCAGTTCCTTCGGTGCTGGGAGATACTGGTCTATCTAGGTATCTACTCCGATGAGCAGGGTGTGGAGGACTATTTCTCTGTAGTCTCCAATAGGGTTAGGGCCAACATCTTGTGGAAAGTCTCAGACACTTCCGGGAAGGAGGTGATTGATGTCCTGAGTGATTGCGCTGCCAAGATGTCCTTTGTCATGTTCCGATCGGGAGCCAGTGGGACGGCAGTCGATGTAGTGGACGACGAGGATCAAAACGAGCGAGAGCAGCAGATTATGCAGTTGATCGAGCAACGTTTGGCAGAAATCAAGCTGATTGCTGGGAAGGTGTCTCAGCTTGGGCAACGAAGCACTCACATTATCTCTCCCTCACCAATGAGTGTACCCAGAAACAAGAAGAAATTTTCCTGATCCGGCCGCCTCTGTTGGTGTTGTATAGGCTTAGGCCAGCATTGGCTCCGGCATGGCATGGCCGATCGAGCTGTGGCATTGCTGCAGGACTAACGAAATAGCTGTCATCACTGTGGGGCTTTGCTGGGGCTTCTGGCAGCAAGTTGCACTCTCATGTGACAGAAGAACTTCACTGACTAGGATAGGTTTTGTTCATGATCCGACGTGTATAGATTGAAGCTGGGGACATTTTTGCAATTCATAAGGAGCCTTCTGGTTCTTACGTGGTGATCGGTGGAATAAGTCATTCGGAAATCCCCCGTCGAGCTTCTGAGCACTTTCGATTAATCGATTGAATTGACTCGACTTGCATTTAATCGAATTAAGCTGAAAAAAAAAAACTATAAGTATCGTCTTTCCTAGTTGTATATAATTATCTTTGTTTACACTTAATTAAGTTCTACCATCAATTTTATATTAATGATAGTTTTACATCTTCCTCCAATAAAATTGAGATTTCCGGCATTTGCATCACGACGCTGACGGTAGTGGAGTCGAATTCGTAAACGAACTCTGGAGAAACTGAAAAACAGTCATCGTCGTCTCTGTCCCCTTGGCTATTCAATATCCGTCTGCTCCCCCAACTGACGAACCCCTAATTGACTCTGCTCTCCCCATTCCATCTGCGAGCAAGATTACATGCGCAGGAGCCATCAAATCCGTTCAGTTGACAGAGAGGGTAGAAGGGAGAGGTCGGGCACTTAGAGAGAGAGAGAGGGGCGAGGAATTGCAACTGAGGGAGATATGGATTTGCTGCCGGTGGAGACTCCACGGATCGCGAAGAAACATGGATTTAGGTCGCTGAAGCTGGTGAACGTGGACATGGACGAACCCCTTGGGGACGAGCCCTTTGGGGCGGACTCGGGCCGGCTCGACAATGGCCTCTGCTACTATGTCCGCCGCAACTCTAAGCCCCGAATGAGGGCCGCCCTGGCTCTCGTCGTCAAAGTTGGGTAAGCATGGTATTATCCCGTTTCTGCATCTTTCTGTGGATGCTCGGCTCGGGAGAGGTTAGTCAATGAGGGTAATTCAGTTTGAACCTCTCACTGGCTTTGCAATGTGCTTTTGGAGCTTGAACTTTTGGTGGGAATCGGCAATTTTTCTTCACTGGGGAGTCGTACTTTGTGCTTCATAAATGGGTTTAAGCGGTATTGGTTTTTGAGTTGCAAAGTTGAAGCAAAGGCTGCTGTTTGGGGACACGATCATTGTCAGGGCTTAGGAAGTTGAGCATTAAGAAACCAAATTACAGAGTGAGCATCTGAAAGGGTTGTCTATGCAAGCTAGTTTTGAAAGCAAATTCAAAATATAATTCCTCTTCCAGGCAAATCTATTGGTGGAATGCTCCTACTCATGTAATGTCTGGTTTACTACCCTGTAAATCTTGGCAGATCTTGTAAAGAATCAACTGTGAATCGCTCCAGTAGCTTTGCACCCTCACCTTAAGACCTCCATGGCTTTTATTAAGTAGTTGAGTATCTGAAGTGATTAAAATTGGATACAATGGGAAAGTCCTTGTGCTGCTTGAAGTGCCCTTTTTTTTTTGTGTAACATGGGCTTGAAGGAAATGTATGAAAACCCCCAAAATGATTTCTCATAAACTAAATACATTAAAAGTCATGTTCACTCTATCTTTCTTGAACTTTTTCTTGTCCAATGGAATGAATTGTTAAATTCAGGGTATCTTGAAAAAGCAAGGAATCAAGAACAAAACAAGCATTGAATCTGCCTGAAAAGATGTCCCTTAGTGGTGATTGTCAAATCATGTCAGTAGTATCTTGAAATATAAAAGCAAAGGATGGGGAAGTAAAAGATTTGCATGGGTCCCTGAATGGACTTGTAAACAGGGGAATTTAGCTGTTTCTCTTTAATATAACTTGCGATTTAGAGTCAGTGATATGTTATTCAACTGCTTATCGGTAAAAGATGATGGTTAATTCCATCTTGTATTTGGAATTTACTGCTGCTTCTGAGTATCCTGCTATTTCCATATGTCACTGTGAATTTTCTGTTAAGTTGAAGCACATTACCAAGAATCTACCCTTGGCTTAAGATAAAAGCGAATTGTTTAGAGGTGACTGACTGCTTCTCAGGAAAAATTTAAACCATCATTTCTAGATTGCTTCTTATGACATATGAGAATATCTAATTTACTGTCTTCACGGCAGCTCAGTTTTGGAAGAGGATGATGAACTTGGAGTTGCTCATATAGTTGAGCATCTTGCATTCAGTGCCACCAGAAAGTATACAAATCACGATATTGTCAAATTTCTAGAAAGTATTGGGGCTGAATTTGGAGCTTGCCAAAATGCCTTAACAGCTGCCGATGAGACCATATATGAGTTGTTTGTCCCTGTTGACAAGCCTGAATTGTTGTCTCAGGCCATTTCAATTTTGGCAGAATTCAGTTCTGAGGTATTCAAACAATTTTTATAGTTTGAGTATTATCAGTACTTTTTGTTTATTTTGCATTAATATAAGTACCTTTTCAGATTCGAGTATCAGAAGAAGATTTGGAAAAAGAACGAGGAGCTGTCTTAGAAGAATATAGAGGGAACAGGAATGCAACTGGAAGAATGCAAGATGCACACTGGGTTCTGCTGATGGAAGGATCAAAGGTGCTTCTCTCAATTTGAAACTCAGCATTTGTGCAGTTGGCTATTCTGCTGCTGTGGTCTTATCTTTCTTAGCAAGTCTAGGGAGCAGTTGCTTTTCTTGGCAAACTGTAGTTTCTTCTTGATCTTTTTCATAAGTAATGAGTCTAGTCATCTGTCTTGCATAACCTTTTTTGGTCATGGATCCGATCATCCTCTTATCTCTACAAAATTTTTGGATAAAATATCTTGTCATGTTTTCATCAAATGGCCTTGGCACTGAAGATGTTAATTTCCATCCATATTCACCGTAAATAACTATAGCTATGAACATGATGGATTGGAGCATTTTTTATTTTGGCTTATCTTTAAACTGATTCATGTCTAAATCGAATTAAAGTTTATATTGATGGATGCATTTTTTAAAAAGGCTCAGGAGATGGACTATGTATAGGTTGCGATATTAAGTTCTTGTTATGTCCTCTTTTGTTTGTTCTACTGGCTTTGCTCCTATTCAGCACTTCAGCTTAAACATGATGGACATTGTTGAAAGCATGTTTGACAATGTTCCATTTGCCACTGGGAAGTTGCAAATGAATGTTATTTGGCTGTTGACTGTGGAAACCATTCTGCTTATGTTCATTTATAGTTTACTAAGATATGTTAGATCATTGCAGTATGCTGAGCGCCTGCCAATTGGAACAGAAAAGGTTATCCGGACAGTTTCTTCTGAGACTGTTAAGGGCTTTTATCAGAAGTGGTATAGTCTACACCATATGGCAGTTGTAGCTGTTGGAGACTTTCCTGATACAGAGGTTTGATTTTTAATACATCCCAAGCATACGAAAGCATCATTTGTGTATTTTATATGTTTGATTGTTATTTTTAATTCTTAATTTCTGATGATTTCTGATAATCTTTCACTCAGGGTGTTGTTGAGTTGATAAAGGATCATTTTGGGCATAAAGTTGACTCACTGGTCCACCCATCTCTACCAACCTTTACCGTTCCATCTCATCAGCATCCACGTTTCTCATATTTTGTTGAACGCGAAGCTGCTGGGGTTAGTGTCCTGGTAGTCTTATTCCTCAATAAATGAACCACTTCTTAAATCAGCACAAGCCTTTTAGCCTTTCTAAAAGCACGTTGATGCTTTGGCCTGTTTCCTTGAGATACTTCTAGAGTATACTTCTCAATATTTATCTGAAACTAGAAACTTGTTATTATTTTCTATTTCTTATTTTGGTTAGATATAGAAATCAGCATAACAAAGTTGAGATTTTTTTGTTGGTTGGATGTAAGGTTTTGCAATTTCAATTTTAATTCTTCCATCCTTCTTGTGGAACAGAGTGCTGTAATGATTAGCTACAAAATGCCTGTGGATGAGTTGAAAACAGTGAAGGATTACCGGGACTTGCTTGCTGAATCAATGTTCCTACATGCTCTAAACCAGCGATTTTTTAAACTATCTCGCCAAAAAGATCCTCCATACTTCTCATGCTCAGCTGCTGCCGATGTTTTAGTTCGTCCCTTGAAGGCATATGTTATGACTTCATCATGCAAAGAAAGGGGGACTGCAGAGGCCTTGGAATCAATGCTCATGGAGGTTTGTCTTATTTACCAATTTCGGTCAGCTCTACTGTTTCTTTTCCTCATATTTATTCATATGAATGCCTTAGGTTGCTAGGGTAAGATTGCATGGCTTTTCTGATCGAGAGATATCTGTTGTTCGGGCTTTGCTGATGTCGGAGATTGAATCTGCCTATTTGGAGCGTGAGCAAACACAGTCAACCAGCCTGCGAGATGAACTAATACAAGTATATTTTGATTATCACTTCACATTGTTTAAAAATTTTAATAGCTAAAATTAATTCAGTCATGTTGCTAAAATTTTCAGCACTTTTTACGCAATGAACCAGTAATTGGGATCGAGTATGAAGCGCAGCTCCATAAAACACTTATACCTTGTAAGTTTTGTTATCCATTCAGCACAATAATATAATGTAAAACTCATGAAACTTATCCTTACAATAATATTGGACATGTAGATATATCAGCATCTGAAGTTGCAAAATTCACGGAAAAGTTAAAAATATCAAGCAGCTGCGTGATTAAGGCAATTGAACCACGGGCTTCTGCGAAGGTTGATGATCTGAAAACTGTTGTTTCAAAGGTGAATTCTTTAGAGGATGCAGGAAGCATTACTCCATGGGCTGAAGAACAAATTCCAGAAGAAATTGTTTCTGTGATTCCAGATCCAGGGTAAAGTAAAATCCTCTTTAACTTGAGTGACTTTAGTACATCCTCATTTACTGGTAGAGGAAATTCTGGGTTCTTTAAGGCCGGTATCACTCTATGAGGGAGATTCAATTAACTGCCAATTGTGCCTATCATTATAGCATGTGTATTTGACTCAAGGGTTGTTTCTGCATTAATGGGCTTTTATGTCTTCTTTTTGTGACTTCTAATTGTCAAAGTTGATGTAACTGTGTATATTAGCTTTCTTTTTTTGCCTAACATTTTTCAAGAGTTTTGTTTTGTGATTTTGTTGACCTTGTAGAAGGATTTCATTTGTACTTCTGGTGGAAACATTTTATGCTACTTCACTAAAGTCAAATTCAATAATTTCATTCCAGATGTATTGTCCAGCAAGTTGAATATGCAAATGTTGGAGCCACAGAAATGATTTTGTCAAATGGAATGCGAGTATGTTACAAGTGTACAGACTTCCTTGATGACCAGGTATGTATTAGGCTTCATTGGTTTAGTTGTTAATTGTCCTAACTTAACAATGGCTTCCTCATCTCTTGAGCAGGTTCTCTTTACTGGTTTTTCATATGGAGGCCTATCAGAGATACCTGAGGAGGACTTCTATTCATGCTCAATGGCAGCAACCATTGCTGGAGAAATTGGTGTATATGGTTACAGACCGTCGGTGCTGATGGATATGCTTGCTGGTAAGAGAGCTGAAGTTGGTATTAAAATTGGAGCATACATGAGAACTTTTGCAGGAGATTGTTCCCCTACAGACCTTGAGACTGCTCTGCAGGTTGGATAAACTAATCTAGTGATATAATGTTCGCTTACATTATTGAATTGCATATCCATGCTTGCTCTATGTAATGGGAGAAGCCAGTGTCCTCCAACAGTTATTTTGTGTTTGATTTAACCTAATTATCCTAAAAGTTTTGCATTTAACTGAAGAGGAGCAGGTTGAAATTACCAATTTGGGGAATAAAGTTGTAAAATGACAATAGCAACTTCCTCTCTGTTGTCTTCTGTGAATTGTAACTGCTTATTTTACTAAACAAGACCAAGCCATATGTATTTTAGTGATCTGCCTTACTCATATACATGTTTGACCTTGTTCTTTTCCTTTTTCCCTCATCATATACACTTCATATAATTGCTGGGGCTTGGTTTTGCACCATTTTTTGACAATAGATGAAGAAATAAATGTTTGGGAGTGTCTTTGAAAATAATATTCCTGGGGTCTGCTGTGGAAATCAGTTGTTTCTGTTCACCCCAAGAGAAGATTTTCAGTTGAGAAATCACATTAAATTATCTCTCTATTTAGTACTTAACTTATGTTTCTATTCTGTGGTCCTTATCTTCATCTCACTGCAGTATATCTAGAACATTAAATTTTGTACCTTTGCAACTCGTACTCCACTTAGATACTTTGGATCCGCTCAAGTATTTCTTCCTTGTCTTTGTTATAGATTAGCTGCACATTCCACCTTTCACTTCCAATAACATACAAGCTTCCATTTTGAGTTCTAATGTTTCTGCTTTGTTTTCCCTCTGGTAATTGGCAGCTAGTCTATCAACTATTTACTACAAATGTGGCACCAGGAGAGGAAGATGTCACAATTGTTATGCAGATGGCTAAAGAAGCAGTCCGTGCACAAGAAAGGGATCCCTATACTGCATTTGCCAACCGTGTGAGAGAGCTCAATTATGGGAATTCCTATTTCTTCAGGGTATAGATCAAAGTGAAAGACATTTCCTCTTCTTTCTGCAATCATTTATATTCTCATGGGAAAATAAATTTTGTTCTTTGCTCATGCAGCCCATAAAGATGAATGACCTCCAAAGAGTGAACCCAATAAGTGCTTGTGAATATTTCAATAATTGTTTTAAGGATCCATCAACATTTACTGTTGTGATAGTGGGGAGTATAAATCCTAGTATTGCTGTTCCTTTGATCCTGCAATATCTGGTAACCGAGTTCTTCCATTCAATTTGCCTCGAACAAACAGAATTCTCACTTGTGCTGACTTTTCCATTTTTCTTCATAGGGAGGAATAACAAAGCCTTCTGAACCAGTACTGAAATATAACCGTGATGACCTCAAGGGCTTGCCATTCACTTTTCCTACGAGAATTATAAGGTACATCTTCAGAGCATTGTTTATTTCCTTCTGCGGCACTCGATCTTTGGTGCATGGTGTAGTATATGTATATACTGGAACTATGAGTTGAATGGTGATTCTTCCAGCCCACCAGTCTAAAGAAATTCTGGAAAGAAAAAATCTTTTTATTCTTAAGAGCATAGTTGGTGAGGTATAATTGCATTAGTTCCTAACAAATTAATTACCTTTTAGGGAAGTAGTTCGTAGTCCTATGGTGGAAGAGCAATGCTCAGTGCAAATTTGCTTTCCTGTGGAGTTGAAGAATGGAAATATGGTATGTCTATTGTTTTCATTCAGTATAGTCATATTGGACTTATTACTAAAAGATACTCATTTTAAACTTAAATTTTCCCTGTAAGTTTTCTTTGCTAATTAGTGTCACTTTTGATTTTGACCGGGAAAATTTGTATTTATCAAATAGGTGGAGGAAATTCATTATGTTGGGTTTCTGAGCAAACTTCTTGAAACAAAACTGCTGCAGATTCTTCGTTTCAAGCATGGACAGGTACCTGTTACATTAATTCTTCTTGTCCTAACTCTTGCCAATTGCTCTCTTGCTTTATTTTCTGATCTGATTTTTATCATTGCATTTCTTTGTCCAGATCTACTCTGCTGGTGTTTCTGTATTCCTGGGCGGTAATAGACCTTCTAGAACTGGTGATATTCGTGGAGATATCAGCATCAATTTTTCTTGTGATCCTGAAATCTCCTCAAAGCTGGTACCTGTCTTCTTGATCACATGTTGGTTTTTTTTTTTTTGGGCCAAATCAGTATTTAAATGTTTTTGACTTGTTAATGTTTGCCTTTCCTCTTAAAAGGTTGATGTTGCTTTGGATGAGATACAACGCCTCCAGGAGGAAGGCCCTTCAGAACAGGATGTGTCTTCCATCCTTGAGATAGAGCAAAGGGCTCATGAAAATGGATTGCAGGTAAAATTCTTTTGCTTCAACTTGGACAATGAGATATCTGATATGTGTCTCTGTAAGAGGATTAGAGATGGAAAGTTATTGTGTGCTCTGAGAGCATTCTTCTCACAGACGTGCATTGAAAAAAATGTGTGGGCCACCTTCATTAGACCCAACAAAGTTATGGGTCCAAAATATATCCAGAGCAGGGCCATTGCCTCTTTCAGGCACCTCACAAGTGTTCTAATAACATGCAAATTCCCAACTACTAGCCAAGGAATGTGTCCAGATATTATTCCATTTAATTTCTGATGCAGGTGTATTTATAACCTTTTTTCAGGAGAATTACTATTGGCAGGACAGAATCCTGCGTAGTTATCAATCAAGAGTGTATTCCAGTGATTTAGGCACTTCTTTCCAGGTCCATCTTACTGATCCTTGACTGTATGTTCTATTTTCATTTGAGGAGGTTCTCTCATCGAGTTATTAAAAAACTTGTTAATATTGAGCGGATAGCTATAAAAGCTCCATAAAACACCCAACTTGCATATAGAAGTGGCTTATTTTATGAGTAAATCTGTATGTCAGCAGGAGGTCATTGTCTTGCCATATTACAAGTCAAGTATCTCTTAATATTGGGTTCCTTGGTGTTGATTTCTTCAAATTATGTGGATGGTGATGTATATTATTTATCTATTTTTTGGCTAGTATATCTTTAATGTTCTTAATTCATTGAGGATATGGTTCACCCTGCACATATGCATCAGGGGCATTATGCCTTTCTATGTTCTATAAACTTGGATGTAGATGCAACATTTTTGCTGTTGTATGAATCTCTTGCATATGCATCTGGGAAGAATTTTGACCCTTTTTCTCACCTATGTGCAGCATCAAGATGAAGGGCGCTCCAAGGTTAGGGAGTCTCTGGCACCATCAACTGGTAAGGCAGCACTTCAGAGGATATTGCCTTTCCCATGTAAGAGGCAGTACACAGTGGTGATCCTGCTGCCCCAGAAATCTCAATTCAGGATACTGGGACGTTTGGTCCATTCTGGTTGGACCAATCACTTGCCGGAGGCAAAGGTCGGTGTTTATATCTACTAACCCTTTTTATTATTCATCCAAAGTTGCAGGCTGATGATAGTTTTGAGGCTGAACCTTACACTTGCGGGCTCCCCCTGGGGTTCAATTGGTCCAATCACGATGATAACAAAAGTAACATAAAATCTAGTTTTTCCACTATGTTTCCAGATCCATTGAGGTTTTTGACATACACATCTGTCTATGGTGAATCCCAGCCTAGGCTAACATTTGAAACACTGGTTCTTGTCATTACGACGAGTATATGCTAGCACCTCCTCTCCTCTGTTGCATAGTGTATTGGGTTGATAATAAATGGTAGTTTTTTTTTTTGAAAATTCTCTTTTATGCTTAAGCGGTTCTCTGATACCTATATCAACAAACTTATCAATGTCAAGTAGAAATCCTGCTTATGTGGCCCTCTCATTTATGCAGATCTTGGCAGGCATCGCTGGTGTGGCAGTTCTAGCGCTCAGTTTATGGAGATACTCCCGGAATGCCCGGAAATCGTAAACAACAGCTCAGGAATCCCACAATTGCTAGAAGAATTGAAGCTACGTAGTAACGCTGAAGTACTACACAGTGGTTTACTAATCTGGAGACTATGAACGGTCGATGATTCCCTCCATTTACCGGTTGTGCCGAGGGAAATTCGGGTGCCCATCATGGGATATCTAAGAGTGTAGGACTATTTATCATTATTTCATCAGTTAGGTTTACTCCAGCACCCTCCGCTGCATAAAGTATTCATGTGCTATATTGCCTTAGAGCCATTTATGTGTAAAAGATTTACTGAGATGAGGGAGTAGGGCAATAATAGTGCAGTATTAGAAGGGCATTTCAGTTGAGAAATTACACGTGCTTGGTTGTGTCTATCTTGTTTTGTGGTTCAAAAAACCGACCCGAATTCGTCCGGAGCGCTCGGCTTATTCTCGAGAGTGATGTTTCCTGCAAAAAGAATAGTAACATGAATTTCTTGTTTGCAAATTAATCTAGGTAATTGTGTGAATTAGAAGGTTGGAACAAGAGGCCGTTACAGCTACAATGAATTGGAGAATTTAAAATTTGAACTTAAAGGGTTTCCACATCTGCATGAGGCCCATTGATGGGTTGGGCCCAATAAGTGAAGCCCAGATCATATAACGCCGACCATTGCCCATCATTCACTATAAAGCGGGAGGCAACCCTAAAGATCTTCCAATTCCTGCTTTCCCGCGCCGTACGTCGCCGCCGCCTCCGCCTCCTTCTGAAGTTCTAAAGGAGATTCGCCAGCGGCCTTCACTTCACTGATCAATCATGGGTAAATCCACGCTTCTCAGCTCGCATGCTGCCTTTTGTCTTTCTGTGAGGATATTATGCTGACGATGGAGCCCGACGATTTCAGGTAAGGTTCACGGATCGTTGGCTCGTGCCGGTAAGGTGAGAGGCCAGACTCCGAAGGTTGCGAAGCAGGACAAGAAGAAGAAGCCGCGGGGCCGCGCCTACAAGCGGATGCAGTACAACCGCCGATTCGTCACCGCTGGTAAGCTGTCGCTGACACTGGGAATCCTCTTTCAGTTTCTCTTGAACCAGTTCGCTAGTGTTAGAGCAGAACTGGGCTCTGTTAGATAATTGTTTGAAGTCGACTAGATGAAATAGATTCATTCAATTGGGGTTCTTTCGTTGAGGGGCCTAAAAGTAGATTACTTGAGCTAGACTTGGGTATATGGTGAGGTCCAATGAGAACCAAGTAGAATTTCCCTGGTTCGTATGCAATTACAGAGGCTCCTTTGATGGCCATGGCCACGATTATCAGCATCCTTTGTCAGATGGATGCTGTTGATTTATGGTACCGATAATGAAATGCAAAGAGACTGAAGACTACAATTTTTGGGTTTAAGAAGTGAAAACGTCGTTCAGTTGGCAAATAAGAAAACGCACTAACTGACTGATGAAGCATTGAATTTGTTTGATACTTTGGTGCAGTTGTTGGCTTCGGCAAGAAGAGGGGCCCGAACTCTTCAGAGAAGTAAATAGCTGCCTCAGGGAAGAAGACCAAGATTGGTAGGCATTTTCAGAGGATTGTTCCGTGTTATTATTTATCTAGAGTAGAAGTTCCAATGTCCTTTCAGCTTTTCCCGGTGCTCTTTCTGGTGCTGCTATTCTGAAAAATAGTGAACCGGCAGTTCACACACTTGGGCTAAGATGTGATCTGAAACCTCCTTTGCACTTGCTATAGTATGATCATGAAAATTTCTCCAGTTATTTCTAAATTTGCTCTTTGGGGCTGCTTTGACGTCCTGTTTGTTCATCTGAGCGGTGGAGTATTACTGCTCAGTTAACAATGAGTTGGCCCTCTCTATTCGTTCGAACATGTACTTGAGGGTTCATCCGTTCCAGCTAACAGATGATTGCAATGTGCTCAATGTGTCTGGCTTGTCTATTTCTATGCAGTTTCCATGAATATGATTTCCTAAGCTTTTGCCAAGTTCGCATCCATCCATCCGCCTGGTGACTACTAATGAGCCCCATCTGCCATGCCAATCTTTTTCACTATTTGGTGCTCCGGCTACTGTTCGATTATGTATAGTTAGTTGTACGTGGGAAGAGTTGCCAACGTGCTAGCCCCTAATTAGAACGATTGAGCCATCCAAATGTTGCAGGCTCAATGTTGCTACTACTGCTACGATGAAAATGAGCATCAGCAAAACGCAATGAAACATGTTCCACGAGCCTCTCTACATTTGCAGCTGCCTTGATCTTTTTGCAGAGTCTCGACGTAAGTCGGTCTTTCTGGGACAGACACTGACAGATAACAGATGCACTATTATAGATGAATACACAGGAGTTGGAAGAAAATTCGAGGGAGAAAGATGTGAACATAATCAGTCTGCTGGTGTATACTATCATGTAGGAAGTCGGGATGTCTTTGAGCTTGATGAAGCTGCTTTATCAAGTATAATCAAACCATTACAACCAACTTCTGATTCGGAGTAGATCGACTTAACACGGCTGAAGATCCTGCAAACTGGAAATCTTACAAGCTAGCTAATTGAAGCCTTATGAATTTACATACTCCGACCGGCAGCAACAGCTAGAAAAGTCTGCGAGCCTCACAGTTCATCGTGAGGGACTCTCTCCGTAGCATCATCCATGTGGTGATGTTCGAGGATATATCTTGTGGCTAATGATGCTTGAAGCGCCGCCCCGTAAGATAATGCATCTTCGTTTACCCTGAAGTGAGGAGAATGCCCCGGTTCCGAGATTCCCAGAGTCTCGTTCTTCATCCCAACATAGTAGAAGTACCCCGGGATCAGCTCCGAGTAGAAGGAGAAGTCCTCGGAACCCATCACGGGTTTCATCTCTAAGATATTGCCCGCCCCCACCATGTCCTCTGCAACATTAAGGAAGTGTTTATGGAGGTATCTGTCATTTTCTGTCACAGGGTAGAATGGCTTGGCATCGAAGGAGACCGAAGCATTGCATCTCTGGACACTAGCCTGCCTGGTAATTACCTGTCACTCGCATTCAGGCACCAAGCAATGAGATTGGGACGTCACGAGGAAACTGTCAGGTATTGAAGTTTCAAGAGGGAAAAGAAATAGTCTTTCTTGTCTGTGAACGGAACCGAGCAAAGAGAAGTGAGAGACTACTCGAGACTAAACATGAACGATCACCGATAAAACAGTACTCAACACCATAAGTATCTACTTATGTTTACCTCTTCAATTCTACGTCTAAGCTTGGATAGGTTCTCCTTAGAGAATGCTCGAAATGTTCCACCAATGGTGACCGAGTCCGGAATGACATTGAAGGCCCCACCTCCTTCAAATTTTGCAACAGTCACTACCTGCATCGCAAGGAGGAAGAAACATAAAGTAGCCCGTTCATAACTCCATATGACCATGGGAATCTATCCAAGAGAAGAATGAGGGATGCAGAAGATAAATTGTTCAGTTGGTCTCATCACTGCCAAGACCATATAAATGGATTCTTCCCATGACATGTTTACCTTCCTTCATATAGAAGCGTAGCTACCAACTATATCCAGAAAAGATAATACTTACATTACAATGCAACTTTGTGCTGAACATTATACTACTTGGAGAATTTTGGAACTCATTTGATGTCAGTCAGGAAAAAAAAAAATCATCGCCAAAGACATCTATAAACAAGAAAAACCAGTGAGGCAAGCAATAGATGATACATCAAAACTCATAAATTAGGTTGCATAGATGTTAATATCAGATCAGGTTGCAAAGAGAAGATTGGTTGGATGAGCATTTTGGCTAGAGAAAGAGGGGGAGAGGGTACTTGAGAATCTAGGGGATCAGTTTCACGTGAAACGAGATGCTGGAGGCTAACAACCACAGTTGAGGCTGCCACAATCGGATCTACTGCATGCTGAGGAATGGCAGCATGGCCGCCCTTTCCACTTATAACTGCCTCAAAGAAGCCAGAAGCAGCCAAAATCGGACCGGCCCTGGTCACAACATACCCCACAGGGTACCTCGCAGATACATGCACGCCGAAGATGGCACTCACATTTTCAAGAGCCCCTTCCTCAACCATCATCTTTGCTCCCCCACCACCTTCCTCAGCAGGTTGGAAAACAAGAACAACTGTTCCCTACCATCAGACCACCACAAAGGAGAAATGAAAGCTGTAATATATGCATGATAACAGGACAGGTGCAGGGATTACTTCAACCTCTCTTGAGAAGCCAATTTAAACAGAAAATGTGCAATGTATTCTACTGGAATTATATTCTGCAGAAGATACCAATGGGACTGTCCCACCCGGCTCCCCTGGTTAAGAATTGAAGAAATGTTCTGGGTCCTTTCACGCACAATCACTACAATAGGAGTAAAGTCAGGTAGAGTACGAGGTAGCAAGAGGGAAAAGGAAATGAGCATCTATCTAACATGTTCATGTCTAACGTTGTTGCTTCCATTATGAAGCCCATGTTCTATCGGGTCAAGAGGGAAAACATGATACCTGCAACTCATCCTGCTGACCTTGCAGCATTTTTGCGGCACCAAGGAGCATGGCCACATGAGCATCATGTCCGCAACCATGCATCTTTCCAGGAACTTTACTTTTATGCTCCCATTCCACGCCTTCCTGTGGATTTAGACAGAAAAAATCTCATCAACTCAGATTTAAATGCCTCTCTTCTTCCAAAATGGACCTAAGATGAGTCACAGTACACAATCTAATGCCAGAGAGACTTGCACTGCCAGAACAGAAAACAGAAACAAGGGCATGTCATCATAACCATCAATTCGCTTCCAAATGCCCGCACAAACATCTCAAGTCTAAAATCTCCTACCATTGGCACGTGAAAATGAGAAATGAGGGCACTTTTACAGACCTCCATTGCCAGGGCGTCCATATCGGCCCTGAGAGCTACAAAGGGGGGCTTTCCGGTCCCTATGTAACCCACAACGCCAGTAACGGCAAGTGGATGCTTGTAGTGGATCCCCATCTCGTCAAGCTCGGCCCTGATGAGTTTGCTCGTCTCAAACTCCTCGAAACCGAGTTCCGGGTATTCGTGGAGCCGCCTCCTGATTCTCACCATGTACTCCGAGACCTCCGGAGTTCTTGCTAGGTTGAGGAAACTGACCGGAAGGAGGGCTAGTTCTTCATGGGTGGGAAATGATTTTGAAGAGCTCGGACTCGACACGAGGACGCAGAGAATCGAAATCAAGGCAACCCATCTGCAGATGATGGCCATGAATAGCAGCAATTCAAAGTAACTGGTGAGGTTGGGGATGGGATCGAAGAAGCTGGTTGTGGGCGAGAGAGAAGTTCGAAGGGCGGAGTTCGAGACTGCTGGGACAATTATGAGCGACTGCGACAAGAAAATTGTTCTTATTTGGTACGAGGAATAGCTGCCTGCTACACAGCCTTTGACTTTTTCTCTCTTTTTTTTCAACTAAGTTTTTCATTTTTCTTCTTTTTTGGTTAGTCGTATAGAGCTTTTATATAGCGATGATTCCATACCAAAAGCTTCCATTTTCTTGTACCAAAACATGAAAATACAGAGTCGGTCGAGGGAAATTCTGAGTCCAGCTTGTATGGTATTCGCAATCGTAGAATAGAATACGGCAGTCGAGATTGGCTCATCGACGTTGCTGACAGCGAATCCAAGTATACATATCTGTCATGGAAGTGATGATAGAAGACCATTCAGTTTCCCATGGAGGTGAGGCTTGCTCGGAAACCAGGCTGTTGGATGCTATGCTTACCATCTATCCCGAAAGTTCTGCCTTATATGGCATATGCAATGCAAAGGATTATATATTGGCAAGATTCAGTGCCAATCTATGGATGTTCATTCTGAACGACATATTTTCTGAAAGTGTAGCGGCCAAAGTTGTCTTCTTTATCAGTTTGCCTGCTTCCTGTGGTGAAGTAGTGGGAGCAGCCTATGTTGTGTTCCTCCTCAGTGAAACCTTGTCTCAGATAGTTTAGCTGAAATTACTCTTCCTGCATTGCCCGAGATTGGCATATCGAGCAGGACAGCTGAGTCACATAATCTATGAAGTCGAGCTACAAACCTCACACCTATAAACGCACAAATTTTCATCACCATAGACTCATTCATATGAAACTATGAATGCCGACACAGATAGATATTGCCAATGCCTATGAGAGAGCCGAACATAGAGCCTTGGGAAGCTCTATTACCATCACTGACCAGCTTTTCGGGGGAGAGTGATCCTATCGCCACCAGTTCAATGGCTTTCCGTGTAGCCCTTGAGGATGACATCTTCCTGATTTGCAAGGCAAGGCAAGGCAAGGCAAGGCAAGGTCCTCTCTTAGCATCAGCATTTTTATAATGCTGAGCTTTTCCCGTTATTTTTTAGCTTACCGATATTTTCTTGACCCATTGCACAGTGAACTCGAATCTGAAATGATCATCAAGAATGAATGATGTTCTTCTTCGTCTTGGACTTGGAGAAAAGACGTATCTGCATACATATATATATATATATATATATATGTTAGGCTTTGATTCAATGCTCACGTGGACTTGAATCGGTGCACATAGTCGATCTCCTGGCTGGCCTACCACCTACTAATGGGCTTCATCTTCGGCCCATCTTTGACCCGAATATCAGAGCATAATATTAACGTCGCCATCAACCCAACATCCGATCATTAATCACCATGGCATCTGATGTGTCCACGGGGGGAGCCAGGCTTGAGCCGGAGGTGTGGTCTGGTTTGGTGGACTCGGGGTGATCTTCCATGCGCCATGGATCCTGCAAAGAAGCCAAACTGGGCGGGAGAGAGAGTGGGAGAGTGGATGTGTAGAGGGAGTGTGAGTATGAAGGTCTTGCCTTGCCTCCCATGCGGTGAGAGTATGTATCGATACTTATCAGGTGGAAGTCGGCATCGGATGAAGGTTACTGGAGGGGCTGAGTCGATCTAAGCTGGGAGTTGGCTGGGCCGGCTTTGATCCGTCGGTCAGACCGGGGTCCACATCAGCATCCAACTCCACTACCACCGACGGTCTGTCTGGATCCCTCGATTTCGCCGGACATTAACATGACCTCCTTTACCGGACGCCCCGACTCCCCTACTCACCGACAAGAACCACCTACACTAAGATGCCTCTCCAATCATTGAAGTCTGGAGGACCAGTTTCGGCATTTCTACCGGCCATGCCTTCGGGATGTTAATCTTTCAGCCCGTCTCGACCAGGAAAAAACAAAAAAAAGAAAGAAAGAAAGAAGGGAACTCAAAATGATCCCTTTGGTGTACGACATAACTGTTGACATTGCTTATGATATGAGGTTTTCAACCTGTGATGTTAAAAGGGCAGTAAATGGGCTTGTCGATGCTTCCATTCAATCTTGCAATGACATTCACCAGTAAAAGGGGCTCACCTTGGCACTCTATTATATTATCCACAAATTCGTCGACAGATTAGCCAATCACGATAGTCGACCACATAGCCAAACTCACGGCCTTGATGGATGCCTTCTCAGCACCGTCCTGTTTTGGTCACAGCGAGTCCTCCTGGCAGATTACCTATGTGGGAGCATATCGACAGATTACCCGAACCTAGCAACCGTACTCCACAGAGCTGAGAAGATCAACCGCAGCCAAACCTGCTGACTGAAGGGGAAATTTGACAGACGAGATTTAAGTGAGGACCCGTCCAACTTTAAGTCTGGGATCAAACCCTTATTTCTTAAGGATGAAAAGAATTCAACTTTATTCCTCTCTTAATTCATTTTTACTTCAGCACATTCATTAGTCGACTGATGCCCATCACCACTTGAATGCACCTTTACGTTTGAACTACTCTCCATAATGTCCCCACCACCAATCGATGAGATCTCTCCTGTTTCCAGGACAGGCTTTCCTCCCCCACCAACTGTAACACAACAGTCAAAATCTCCCAGAGAAGGAGGAAGAGGATCGAGAAGGGTCCATAGGTTGCCTCACTTTTTTTTTTTTTTTGGCCATTCTTAGGATACTATTGTTTTGATTGCTCCATGGCCAATTTTAGTTTCACCCCTAATGTAGGATTGATTAATTGATGAAAATTACCAGTAGACATACATATATATATATATATATACACACACACATATATTCATTCCATTATTAGTATGTGGAGAAATAGAAAAATTAGACTAAAAAAAAGATACAGTAAATCACTTTAACAAGAATTATAATTTTTTGAAGTACAATAAATGTACAATATTGAGATCCTAAACGTTGCAGAAGAACCCTAAAATTAAAAATTAGAAAAAATCCATCATTTAAGCAAGGAATAATCATAATTCCCATTACCTTAACCACCTTTTTTTCCCCTCTCAGATGAAAATCCTCAAGAAAATTCATCCTAAAAAAAATAGTTTTGCCCTTTATCCTACCTGAATTCGACATCCTTTAATAATATAATTTAATTAGCCATATATATTATATTATAGATATGATTATATACATATATGATATTTTAACTCGTTTCTTTCATTTCGCTAGCCAAGATGATCCCAAATTGATTCCCCCTCTATCATACTTAGTTTTCTTCACCATGGAAGATCGAGAGGTTGAACCGACAGTAAATCAGTGCCGTCCACGGGAGCCGAGCTAAGCCCGATCCGCTTACATCACGAGCTTGGATACCCAACCGATGTCAGGAGCCCCGCCCGGCTCGTTAGGGCTGGTCCGGCCCGGTTCGAGGGGGTTCTCCTTGCTGAGCCTCTCGAACATCCGTGCCCTCAGATCACGGCCCGACTCGACCCGCTCCATGGCGGGTTCCTCCTCGCACCAGCTATTCTCCCACAGGTCCGAGTACCCGAACCCAAAGTGTTCGGCCATCTGGGTTGGGGTGGTGGGCACACTGAAGCAGCTGGGCCGGAGCATGGATCCCCTCGGAGACCCGTAGTTCTGACTACCCCCCAGGAGAGGGGTCCAAGAGGAAGGGAGAGACTTGACCTTTCCCAGCTGGAGGTTCCTTAGTGAAGCCACCGCGTCAGAGACGGAGACTGAGCTTGACCCCGGCGGGGGGCTGAGGTTCTGAGTCATCGGGGACAGAGGAGGGGAGTCCGAGTCATCCACGGAGATCGAGCTCGGGGAGGCGAGAAAGGGCAGACTCCGGGCACATGAGGCCTCGATCGCCTGCTTCAGCGGTGACACCTCGTAGAAATCACTGCCACTGCCACTGCCACTGCCACTGCCACTGCCCCCGCCCCCGTCCCTCGGGCTCTGCTGGGTGATCAGTCGGAGCTGCTCCGGCTTGTGGGCAAAGAAGCACACGCGCCTCCTGCAATCAACGTATGTGAGCTACATGTCAAATCTTGCTGCTCAAATCAATTAGTTAGGCAAAATCCCATAGCTCCCTCACCTGCAGTTGTTCCCGTCTTTGCATGGCTGCGTCCGGTAACGGGCAGGGTGTAGCCAGCACTCGAACACGCCGTGGGCGAATTCGCAGGCTTCGCCCTTCCTGCAGCTGCCCTTCCGGAACTCCGGGCACGCGGCGCCAGAGTAGTGGTACTTCCGGGGGTCACGCCGGCGGGCCTTCTCGCCAGGGTGGGCGAACGGGCACGCAGTCCAGTCGTGCGACCGCCCCCTGGTGCACCTCCGCACCTTGAACTCGTACATCCTGAAATGGTCGCACGAGTACGCGTCCACCGGCGCGTCAGCGGCTTCCTGGCCTCCCTCCTCTTCTTCCTCCAGCAGGTCGGGACGGTTCGAGGGGAGGAATCGCCGGAGTGCTGCCACGAGATCGCCACCGTCGGAGCGGCTGGAGGAGAAAGGGGAGTAGACGTCGTCCTTCGGATCCTCGAAGAGGGGCCACGATGGCACCTCCACCGTCGGATGGCCGATCATCATCCTCGTCGGAGGATTTCAACCGGGCAGTGTCTATCAAGGAGAGGTTATGGTCGAGCTGTCCGCATACGTGAACTGCCCTTTTAATGAGGCGATCTTAACCGTAGTTAGTCTTATTTTAACCTTGGTTGGTTCCAACTCCTAGGAGCTCCAGACTCCAGTAACTGTGCGGTTAAAAAATCGGGCGGCGCTAACGTCACCTTGCTGCTGGATTCCTCGCGTGGATGGCAGTCTTCTGAGTTACACGTGGAGATCCTGGAGACGTTGTGGCTCCCGGATCTGCCAGTCTGCTTACGTGGCAACCTCTCATTTTATCGATTTGAGGTGTTTTGTTCAAAAATTGTTATAAAAATATTAAAATTAGGAAAAAAAATTTCAATTAGGATAAAATGGTATCGGATTAAGAATGTTTTATCCTAAAAATTATAGTTGGCCGCAAACTTTAAAAGAAGAGTAATTTATTGGCAGCAATTTCTTCTAAATTCATTTAAAATATACGATATTATATTTATTAAATAGAGAAAAAATTACAAATTTATAAGAATGTGAACACCTATCAACTTAGACTTATGGGTTAAAATGGACATGATTTCTTGTGAACTTATAATGAATTCAATATGATATTAGAGTTATCGGTACGAGGAGGTGAAGAATTCAAGAGAGAATAGTGCTTAAACCTGTCCTATAACCATGGAGTACATGTTCCCAGACTCTTAGATTATGAACCGGAGAGCCATATCCAAATCAACCATACTACTTGCTCACAAAAAATAATCAAATTTTAAAAACGGTACTTATTAGACAGGTTATTAATTAATCAACTTTTCTCTGGGGGGGATCACGTGACGGCCCCTTGCTCCGGACCCGCAGAATGTACCATAAGAGCTCGAAAAGAGAGGGCGAGTCGAGTCGACAAAGAGCTGCGCTGGAACATGATGACATGTAACAAATGGCAGCCATCCATCCCACCTCCAAATGCACACACAGTCTGTCATCCGCAGAGGTGTGGCGGAGAATCTCAAGAAGGGAGCTTTGATGAGCCGACGAGTACGTGGAGCCTAGTCTGAGGATACAGCAGCAGCAGGGCCATGTGAGATGAGTAGGGGGAGAAATTATGGAGGAAGATGGCCATTATTCTGTGGCCTCCCTCTCTCTCTCTCTCTCTCTCTCTCTGCAACCTTCTAGAGCTAGCTTTCACTGTGATTCTCTGCTAGCTAATAGATTCTTTCATTACGGAAAAGCCATTAAACTTGGAAGGGAACTGGGTGTTCAAAAGGGAGAAGCCGGTCGTAAAATTAAAGGGTTACACTTGGCCGTGAGGAGTGAGGAGCTCCCTTTCTTCGCCAAAGTTTCTCATTCATATATTATAAAGATATATATAATCCTTTGACGCAGTTAAAAGGAATTCCAAGGTACGCCCCTGGGTACGTAGATATATTTTATCTTTAAATAAGTTATATATTTAAATATTATAAATTAAAAAAAATTATATTTAAGAAAATTTATCTATATAGATCAAATTTATATTAATCAAGAGTGAATAAACTTCCTAGAAACCAAGTGGCTCAAACAGGGGAAAAGTGTTGGGGTAATATTAATTATTATCATTATTCATAATTTCAATTTTTACCAATAATAAAAAAATATCTATACAAATGTATTCTCCCTTTTTTTTATTTTACAGATAGATGTATTTGATTTCATACGGAATTAATTTAATAACTTATATTATTAATTATAAACTGTTTAATTATTGGATTGATAAAAACTTTGGCCAATGATACTGTTGAACCAGAAAGTTTGCCTCCGAAACAGCATTTTTCTGGCCGTGCTGGAGACTACCGACAAAATAGATAAGTTACACCACGCCGTACGAGGAGATGCTGCTGCTTGTACACCAATTGACAGGCGTGGTCGGACGGAACCTTAATCTACCGTACACGTGTCCATCGTAGGTCACCTGATCCGACATGTCTCCTGCAGCCCTCGGATCTCTTTACACGTGGCGACATCGTCTCGGCCGTTGACCCTGGGATTCCCGTGATCCCTCCCACCCCTTTGACTATTTTCATCATCCCGGTAAATCTACATCGCATCCACCCTTATCTGTCGTATGCCTCCTCTGTGTAAATGGCGATTACGGGTGTCACCATCCACCCACGTGGATACAGCAGAAAGGAGAGAAAATCAGGGAAGCCGAACTACCACTGATTCTTCCCCCGGCAATCAGTTAGGGCGGTACTACAGAACATCAGCTCCTTGTGCATGAACCATGCATTGTATTTGCCAGCTTAATTCATGTGAAGTGGAAGTAGTTAAGGATCATCAACACCTAATTTCTACTTTTACGTGAGAGACCTTATCATCAATCAATGGTGTTGATTAGATCCTTTGTCTCATTCTCCCTCTCTCTCCCTCTCTCTCTCTCTCTCTCTCTCTCTCTGTGTCTATTTTTGTTTTTTCCTCGTCGATGTTGAGCCTCCGTGGATTCGATCTTACACGGCTCCTAAGATTTGCATTAACAACAAGATCTTCGACATGTAAAAGGTAGAAAAGAGACGACTATTGCAAGCTAGAGTGACCAAGGCAGGCCCACCCCCATCAAGTTCAACGTCTATGAACACTAACTGACAGGCCGATAAACATTTACATTCCACGAAGTCAGTGCAAGACCGTAGCATTGAAGAGCGCAGCCAATAATTGAAATCGGGCACGTTGGATGTCTCGGTGCTGTGACATCGAGCGACAGTCGAGCTACCGAGCTCCGGGGGGGAAAAGGGGTATATCTAGGGCTGAACAGTTTTCCCCATCTTACTTGCTCGGCTCCTTGGCTGGGCCACCCGAGTCCCTTTCGGACATGTACAGTTGAGCTTGTTGGCGCTAGTGTCTACTGAAAGCGGGCAGTCTTTCCCCGTAAGATGGGGCTAGTCAACACTGTGGAGATTCGAAGGATCTGCTGTGCCCCTTTAACTTGGGGAAGTCATGGACTCATTTGCCCGTCCATCCCATTCTAATTTTTAGTCAAAAAATAGAAAAAGGAAAGAAAAAGCAATTGAAATATTCGAGTACTTGCGAGATAAGATTTAGGAAATGAACTAATTATTTCGAGGCCTAGGTGCATGCCCCATAATTATATGAATAATTGCACGGTGGTCGGTATTAGAAGTAAAGGAAGAGCTTATAAATATGTGACCGTGACAGAGGACAAGTAAAAGGTTCTTGGGATGCAACGAAATGGACCCATAGACCACTTACTTAGTGGGGTTGGAACAAGCCCATGTGTATGTACCATGATTTTGTTTCCCCACTGATCATCGATTGAATCTCGAATTTTTCCTTCTTTTCTAAGGCTGGATTTGTAATAAATAAAGCTGGGAGGAAAAAAAAAAAAAGAAGAGCTTTATCTAAGCCCTAGGTTGGTGAATGAATCCTCCATCTGCTATCTCCACACTTTTCCTTGGTCCCCAAAGAGATTATTCTTATTATACACACACACACGCACATATATATATATATATGTATTCACTATAAGTTATTTCTAGGTGAATTATTGTTATGCAAATGTCACGTTATTTTAAAAAGTTGATATCATGGATGATAGAAAATAATGAGAAGACATTGTTGATGAGTTCTTATGTATACGTCCTCTGTAATCTGATATATACATAAACTTAATGCAAGTGTGCGTACTGTAAATTGACCCATCTGTGTGCTGTGGCAGCTGGAGTTATGATATCGTGGGCTAACACAGCTCTGGGCCGAGTCCATGGATTTGACCTCCACTTCCAAGTCCACCACGAATTATTATTAGCCATTAGCTACTGCCGCAACGCACATTCTCTCTCGAGAGTGATCTCGCATGCTGTTGCATAGACATGGACGATTATAGGGAGGAGGGGAAGAGAAACCGAGCAGAGATGCCCATGGAAAGATGCTCGAGAATTTTCAAAACCGAGTGTTGTGTGTGGGAGAAAGAAATGCTGGTGTTTCAGGGTGATTTGTTGGTCTGCACGACGCAGCCATTCATGACCATCTCTTCAACGACGAAGTGTGCCTTCTCCAGGTGGAACATTATGTCGAGCTCGCACTGTACCAGTAAAAAGAAACCAGATTTAACCTTTTGGAAATTTTCAAAGAACCTTACGCATGCTCGGGAATACTTACCACAATGCTGAAATACCGGCCCATGGTTTCCACCAGCAGACGTATGAATTCCAGGATGGCGTGTTCGTTCTGCAACATGAGAATACGGGGAGAAATTTCGCACTGTTAATTGAAATTGATCGAGGTGCAGTACGGAGTTTGGTCTGTTTGATGAAGAATCGAGAACAATGGATCAGTGGCTCACCTCATCGGTGTCGACCCCGACCAAGAAAAACAGAGAGGCATATCGCCTGTACACGATCTCGTAGTTCCGATGCTCGCCAGAATGAACACTAGTAGCATGTAAAAAGTGGGCAAGAAAAATCGGAACCATGAGAACTTTCACAATGGAACATCGCAAGAGAAGTGGGGAAGCATAGCTGCTGCATATATTTTCTTGTAAAGGGCACCCACCACCACCGCCTCTGGCTACGGAATATGGCAAAGCCAATCCCTACACGGATGGCCGTGATTGTGGCCGAGGCTACCCTAATGGAGGCCACTGCATTGTCATAAAAACTAATAATAATTACGCCTATTCTCTGATTGAAAATGTGATACAAGAAATGGGAAAGAGACCTGTTGCTCTGTGCGGGTGAGACATTTGCGGACAATTTCGCTTTCAAGGAGACACCTTTCTTGGAGGCTAAGGTACCGACGGTAGTACTGGGCAAGATGGGTCTATCCTTGCTTGTTCGCCATCATTATGAACCTGATTCCCATTCTCAGAAGCGGATCGATGAGATTTCAGACAAGAAAAGAGAGACCAAGAAGATAGTTATAGTTCCATTTTTTTTTTTATGGAAAGCGGTCAGAGAAGTTTTAGGAGACTGAAACCACATCTGGGTGTGAGAAAGAGGCAAAGTGATCTGGGTTGCAAATTCCATGGCTGATCTATGTTGACCTTGAACTCTAGAATACGTGCAAAGGTTGATGATGATGTTTTCTAATGCATACATATTCCGGGAGCTCATCATGGTCTGCATCATCTGTTGCTACGAGGAAATGATGCAAATCCTGTGATATTATGACTCTGTATTATCCCAGCACATTGCAGTGTAATCCTATTTAAGCGGCACAGCCTCCCCCAGTCTGCACCTGATGAAGTACATCACCACCCCCAACCCCCCTCCCCTTTTTTCTCCCCTGGGTGGCAGTTGGCAAACTACGTCTTCATTTTCTTGAAATCGAATGAGAGAATAGCTAATGGAAATCAAGCAATATCAATGGACACTACTGTATTAATAACAAGCCCACAAGCGTCGAATTTACACAGGTTCAGCAGGAAATATCTGCCTAGGACTACAACATACTATATTATCATAGACCGGTGGTTCCTTCAAGATCCCATTTCTGAAAACTCCACGGCCATATGTCAACAAATTATACGTATCCTCCGCCCTGGAAAAATTGTATATCAAGAGCTTTCACGAGTGAGAAATCTATGACTGGATGTAGGCTTTTAAACTACTTATTTCGTGTCGGTTCACATAGAATGAGCAAGAATTATCGAAGTCAATGTCAACGTGGTTCCAGAAGCCTTTAGCTGTTTCTGATGATGAGGGTCTGAACATTCAATAATGAAGTTGATAAAAATATCTAAGTTCGGACAGCTAGATTGAGCTTCGCGTAGCTTACTAACTTCAAGTTGATTTCTTAGAATCGGTCTTTCCCAAGTTTGCTCCGATCCATGGATTGTGTGAGTCCGATCCTCGATATTATGATCAGATCATGGGACTGCACGGCAAAGTGCAGGTCATACGTTCGGGATCTTGAGGAGAATCTCGAGAACCTAAGGAACACAATGGATGAACTCAGCAGTAAGTTCGAAGACCAGAAGAGAGAAGTTGAGCAGGCCGAAAGAAAGGGACTGAAACGAACAAGTGAAATTGGTGGCTGGCTGGACAAGGTAGAAGTTATCAAGACGGAAGTTCCCAGAATCTTAGAGAGAGGGGAACAGGAGAAGCAGAAGAAATGCTTCGGGGGATTGTGCACAAAGAATTGCAGATCATCCTACAAGCTTGGGAAGCTGGTCGTCAAGAAGCAGAAAGTCCTCGGAGATCTACTGGTCAAAGGTCCCTTCAATCAGATAGCGTACAGGCCCACAAATGCTCGATTTAAGGAAAGGCCGATGGACAGAGTTGTGGGTTTTGATTCTGCATTTGAGGAGGCTCGGAGATGGATCGAGGATGGGAACGTGCGAATTATCGGATTGTTTGGGATGGGAGGTGTGGGGAAGACAACCCTCCTCACAAAGATCCATAATGAGCTCGTTTTCTCTAGTCACAATTACGATGTTGTACTGTGGATCGTCGTATCCAGGCAAGTTAATTCAGAAAAGATTCAGAAGAACATATGGAGAAAACTGGGCCTCCCTGAATCTGAGTTGGAGAACAGCAACAAGGAAGACAGAGCTCCTAAAATATTTAGTGTCATGAAGAGAACAAAGTTTCTGCTATTTCTGGATGACTTATGGGAGAGAATTGATTTTGCAAATATTGGGATTCCATCTAGTAGCGGTGAAAAAGAACAGAAAATAATATTTACAACTCGATCTGAGGAAGTGTGTGGCTCTATGGAAGCTGATAGAAGCATGAAGGTAGAGTGCTTACCAGCAGATAAAGCCCTTGAACTGTTCAGGGAGAAGGTGGGCAAGGACACCTGGGATGCTTATCCTGATATTTCGAAGCTTGCTGAGAAATTGTCTGAAGAGTGCAAATGTTTGCCTCTCGCTCTCATTACAGTCGGACGAGCAATGGCAAGCAAGAGGAGCCCTCATGAGTGGAGGCATGCAATAGATGTTCTACAAAATCGTCCAGACACCTTTTCTGGTATGAGAAATGATGTTTTTTTCCCTCTAGAGTTCAGCTACGAAAATTTGCCTGATGAAATTCTGAAGAAGTGTTTTCTGTATTGTGCAATGTTTCCTGAAGACTATGGAATTAGGAAAGATGATCTTATTCTTCTTTGGATTGCGGAGGGTTTTCTAGATGAATATGATCATGATATCCATAAAGCACGTGATTGTGGAGAGAGCATCATTGGGAGTCTAACACGAGCTTGTTTGCTGGAGTCAGTAGTAGTAGTGGAGCCATTTGGTATAGTAACCAATATCAAGATGCATGAGGTCGTCAGAGATATGGCCTTGTGGATAGTCTCTGAACATGGTGTTAATAAGAATAAAGTCATACTAAATGAGAACCTTCGTTCAGTGGAATCAGAAGATAAGGGTGAAAGGTGGAAGGATGCTGAAACAGTTTCTCTTTGGAGTGACTGTCACTGGATCGAATGGTTTCCTGCAACTGTAACATGCTCAAATCTCCGCACATTGATTCTAAGGGGAACTAATCTGCAGATACTGCAGAATGGATTCTTTCCAGCTATGCCTTCTCTGAAAGTTTTGGATCTGTCATATAATCAATTCTTAGCTGAGTTGCCTGAGGATATCGGCCAATCATTGAATTTACGATATCTTAACCTTGGTGGCACCCCCATAATCAAACTCCCAATCGAGTTGAAGAACCTGAGGAAGTTGAGAGTTCTCCTCATAGGAGTAGACTGTGAATACGTGCCAAAGGAAGTAATATCAAGTTTACATTCTTTAAGAGTTTTCCGATGGATGCATAACTCAGAAGTTCTCACACAGGAGGAACAGCTTAGCATGATTGATGATCTAGAAGTCAAGAAAGAGCTTAGTGAGGTATCTCTCTCATTTGGATTCGCAGCAAGTGTCCAGAAATTGCTAAACAGCCCCCAGTTGCAGACCCGATTAAGATCTCTAATCATCATGGATTGCCCAAATATGACATCAGTTACAATCTTGTCATCAAAGGCGAAGAGGATGGAACATCTCAGTGATCTCTATATATGCTACTGCGATGAACTAGAAGAGATTGAAGTAATAGACAGGGAAGAACAGGAGGCTTCTGATGATCAACAGATTCCTCATGAATATAATTGTTCAAATTTGAGGAATGAAGACTGCTTCCGTGGCCTTTGCTCTATTGCAATTGCATTCTGTAAGCGCTTGAAAGATGTGACTTCCATCATCCGCTATGCTCCTAACCTCATGCACCTTTACATTCATCAGTGCAACTCAATGCAAGAACTGATAGTTGGTGATATTGAAGAAGATAGAGAAAACAACTCGAGCCAAACATTCTCGCAGCTCACCACTCTTTATTTGATCCAACTTGAAAAGCTCGAGAGCATCTGCCGGAGAAAGATGCCCTTCCCTTCATTGAAGTCAATATCAGTCTATGATTGCCCAA
This sequence comes from Sonneratia caseolaris, assembly GCA_900006705.1. Taxonomy (NCBI): domain Eukaryota; kingdom Viridiplantae; phylum Streptophyta; class Magnoliopsida; order Myrtales; family Lythraceae; genus Sonneratia; species Sonneratia caseolaris. Next base: position 305,926 of record CXYZ01003106.1, read on the forward strand.
GTCTGAAGAAGCTCCCCTTCAACCGCAACAGTGCAAGAAAGAGCTTAAAGGAAATTCAGGGTAAAAAGGAGTGGTGGGACAGGTTGCAGTGGGATGACACTGCCACTCAGAATGTCTTCTCCCTGAAATTTGTTGAAATTGATCAGGCATGTCTTCCTTTCTTCAGATAAATTCATCTCTTCCTCTTCCTTAGTGCTTATAGTTACTATGTTATATTACTTTAATATGCTTATGCTACGTAGGAGCATCTTACACATATCTGCAACTTATCTATAGTTAGTTATCACTTATCAGTGAGATCAGTATTTGGGTAAGAGGACATATATATGACAGAATCATTTTAATCTCTTCTTTGCAGGATGGTTAGGATTGGCGCGCACTGTGGAGAGTATAAACCCACTCTTTCGAGTCTTATGTGTTGTTTCAGTCAAGTGAGTTCTTGCTAGGCTCGGCTCAACGAATGTGTATTTCTAGTGGTCTGAACATTTAAGTTGGATAGCTATGCCCTTGGAAGATTACTTATTCACCAGTTATTCTTGTACTTCAGGTCATGGTCGAACTTTTAATTGCATTCCATCATTATTTCAATTTCAATTTTTCAAAAAAAAAAAAGAAGTCATCTACAGGTTTATCAGCATTCAGATCCATATAGCAAGCTTCATCATCTGCTCTAGCGTAAGTTCCTAACTTGTCACAAACAGTAGATGCACAGTGCACTATCTGAGCTACAACAAGGGCTTTATATATACTACTGATATGATGCATCCATACCTCTTAGTGTCATAGGAGAACTTGACTGGAAGACGAGCTAGAGAAGGGGGCAATCAGAAGCGTTGCTTTCACATGGTCCTTTTTGAATGTGGCACTATGGATCGGGTCATTGGAGCCTGTTGGAAGGAAAAGGAGGAGCTGGCCATGGCTGAAGAGGCAAAGGAGCTGAACCAAAATTGGTTATACTTCTCAGGTCCCTTCCATGTCATACTTACCTAAATATGGGCTGGCCTATTCTGATGATAGCTCAGAATTGTTTTCATCCAAATAGCAGTCACTGTAACATGGGTACTTCTTTTCCTGTGCAAGTACTATCCTAAGAATTAATTCCATTGGAAAAGAATAATTTTTTCTCTGAGAGCTAGGGTGATCTGCATCTAATCACAGCCCATTCCAGAACTAGAAATCCACAATATGTTTTGTTTCTTCAATTCATTTTAATGGTATTCTGCCATGTTGCAGCTTTACCATGATTGATCTAATAAAAACAGCCTTTTTGATTCCTATAATGCAAGAACATCTTGCTTTAGGACAGATACAACAATTGCAGATGGCTGACATTATTAAGTGATTTCTGAAACATTGTGCATACTAGACCAAAATTTACAGGACCCTGTAACAAAAAGACGAGATTGATAGGGCACTGTGCACTTAGTGATTGTGGAAATGAGAACACAAGGAGGAACATGATCTTATAATTTGCACAATTTAAATGATTTCAAACCAAGTCACTCATAAACGATCTCCTTCTTCACCAAGTTGCTATTTGCAGAATCTCCATTGCTTAACAACTCTGTGGAGGTTTCCTCCTCCCTCTTGTCCTCCACTACATCTTTTGCGCTCAGAAAACTTGGTTGGTTGGTTGAAGACAGAAGCCTAGCCCACATCCTATCAGTGATAACTACTTTATTCTGTTTCTCCGTGATTCTCTGCATCCCAGGAGGACAGACATAATATCCAAAGTTTTGGAAGGAAAAATTGTTTGTGCTGGTAATTATGTAGTAGTAACTTACATGGAACGGTATGTAGGAATGCCTCCCATTGACAAGCCCAACTGTAAAACCTGTATAGCCTGCCATTGCACCGTGAACAGCATTCTGAGCAAGGAGGGTGCTGTAAACATTGTCAGAGGCATTGCTTGGGACAGCTCGAATCATGTATGTTGGATCTAGTAACATGCAAAAAGGAGAAGAAATCACCTGCCATTTAGCTGTAACACAAGAGAAGTACAACAATGAATCAGTCACCAAATGTGCTAACCTATGTATTTGAGGTTTATTGCCATTTTGCCGCGCTTCAAGAAATTATCCTGCATCAGAAATAAGTATATAAATGATTGGTTTGTTGAAACAAGAGTAATTTGATTAGTTGGACCAGGATCCTGTTCATGAAATAAATGAAATCCTAACCTTGATCTTCTGGGATAGCCAAAGGCCAATGTCTCGGAGAAGTTTGTTTCCAGAGGCATCCTTATTTTCTGAGGCGTGCCAGCTCTCAACGAGGAGTTCTTGCCCTGCTCCTTCAGCTATCACAATCACCATGTGTCCATTCTCTTTGAGCCGCCTCTCTATGAACTCAAAGAGTCCACCAGGCCCCTCCAGGTAGAATGGAGATTCGGGGATTAGGCAGCAGTCCACATCCCGGCTTGCAAGGGTGGCATACATTGCAATGAATCCTGCACACAGTTATCCAAAAACTATATTCACATAATCTAATGGGAACTTCCTTAGACGAGTAGTTGATATTGATAGCATTATCAACACCAGTAGAATTAGGAAAATTCAGGGCGAGTTCCTCTCAGCTACTGTCTTGTTTGGTATTTGAATCACAGGAATCAGGACCATTTACGTACCACTGTATCTTCCCATCACTTTCACAACGCCGATGCCGTTCTCACCACTCTCAGCTTCAACATGGGCAGCATTGATGGCACGTTGAACCTCCTCAACAGCAGTGTCGAAACCAAAGGACTTGTCAATGACCTATTTCATCGAATAAATTAGACTCCTGGAGATTCAATGACACCTGATGATAACTCAGGGAGGAAAGCCGGGGATGGGACTCACCGAGATGTCGTTATCAATTGTTTTGGGTATCCCTGCAACAGCTACTTTGAGGCCTCGTTTTTTCACTTCCTGCCACATCGAACCATTAGAATTTGCTGACATCTTTTACAGGTTGGTCTGCTCATATTTAAAGCATGCATTATATATCCTCGATCATTACCTCGTATATGACAGAAGCTCCTTTCTGAGTTCCATCTCCTCCAATTATATAGACCTGCAATGGGGGTTCAAGATGATTTTTTGTACTGTGCCTCGATAATTCCTTGCGCACAGACTATTCAATGTACCTGATTTATTCCCCGATCCTGAATGCTGTCGACTATTTTAGTTGTATCATGGCCACCACGTGATGTCCCAAGGATAGTCCCACCCCTTTTGTGAATGTCATTTACAACCTTAGGAGACAGTGGGATCGTGTTCCGAGAATAAAAGCCCTTGTAGCCACCCTGCAGATTTTGCAGAACTTAGTCTCAACATTCTCATGGTGCAAAGATCCAAGACTTTCATCCCTATGACTCGTTCCATCACCTCAAAGGTTATTCCTAAGTTGTCTTCGGATTTGCAAGTTTCACCATTGAAGCAATGTCAAGTGAGAGATGATGAAACCACAGATTTATAGCAGTGAAAATGAAAGAGAAGAGATGGAAATCATGTATGGCTCACTTCTATTCCGAGAACTTTTTTGACGCCATACATATAGTCCAAGCCACAGACGATCTCCCTGATAACAGTATTGAGTCCAGGGCACAGTCCTCCACAAGTCACAATACATGCATGGACATCATCCGGATCAAAATAGACCTATATATAAAATTTTAAAAAAAAATCATCAACGCTGAACATGCCTAGAACTTTGCTTCCCCTTTGATTTTGATACCCAATCCATCACATACTTGTTGCAGAGCTAATCACTAGCTCATAAATGCCCTCACAATCTTTGTGGGGTCAAGGACTTGGGATACAAAACGTATGATCATGGGTGTCCATATGCTCTTCTAAACTACTTCGATAAGTTGTTGAAATCCAAGACTTTGTGTTCACATATGATTATGTTGAGAGAACAGTTGTCTTGTATAAAAATGTAATAATACCTTTTGTCGTGGCCCGGCTCGTCGGAAATGTAAACCTCTAGGACTGCTCTTGTGAGCAATAATCTACAAAATCAGAGAGAGATCTAAGAGAGCAGCTCGAATAATGAGCACATATGTATCATTGGGACAGTGGATGTAGCATTGCTTGAAACACATTTGCAATGACGTGTGAGCTGCAGGTAAATTCGCTGGCTCTGTATAAATAAAGCAGAAAATCACTGAGACTTAGGCTGTTGGAATTTCGTAAATCTATGTAACAGTTTAGGCAATAGCATGCATATCTCCAATCTTCTGCCTACGGAAAAGGCTACATTTTAAAGATTCTGAAATGGTATCTGAATATGAGATTTACGTGGACTAACCTTTAAAGCAACAGTGTCATCGTTATGGACAAAATACTGCCTGTCCAACCAAAGAATATGGTAAATACCTGTCAAGATCTAATTGACACACACAAACACACAAAGATGCGAGTTGAAACATTCAGGTAAGCAGCGAGAAACTCCACTCACTTCACAACTGAATACGCCGGGTTGGTCTTCAGTGGATTCGGATAAGTCTGTCAGAACACCAAGAAGAGAGAGAGTTAGTGAAACCTCTACGGAAAACAGAATACTCCAAGCACATGTTTTCCAATGGAATTACTACCTAAGAGGTAAGACAGTTGAAATCAGCATTTGTATCCAAAATATAAATCTATTAGCATATACCAATCTCTCGATTTACACTTACTATAGTAAACCTACTCGGTTGGATAATTATTCATCTATGGAGTATGCAGCATCAAAGAGTGCTAAAATACGTTATATGATTAATCTCAAGGAAGGAAGACAGAGGGATGGAAGCCTACCGGGAGGCCTGGAATGTAATCAGAGAGGTGAGGGACATCTTCAAGAACATAACCAGCATCTCCGGTCACGATCTTCGACTTTGAAGTTCCTGATAAACCCATCCGATAGCTGGAAATCAAGTTCTTCTGTCCTTCTCTTCCTGTCCACAGCTCGTTAACAGAAGGTTTCCAATGTCTGTAAACTAGTGCGATGGGACGAGTCCTAATAATAGTCTGCCCCAATACAAGTGGCTTCAAGTAAGCAATTGTAGAGAAAGCAATGGAACTCAAAGAACATTCACGGAGAGAAAAGAGGAGAGAGCTTCTGTTGGAAGAAAAACGGAAGATGGAAAGGAAAAACCACAAGGAGGCAGTCCCACCTTTGTAGGAGTTAGTGTTGACCAAGTTTTATAACCATCCACAGATCAGCATTGGCTCTTCTTAATTTATCTGTTTTCCTCCCTCTGAATCATCCATTAATTTGGAGAAATGACTCTTCCAGTGGCACTCTACCTCAAGCCTCAACCTACCCAAGATCAAGAGGATTCATATTCTGTTTTCGTCCGTAGAATTTTCTATACCCATCGTTTCCTCTTCTCATGTACAGGCCTCCTTCATGACCGAACAATGAAGGGGTCGGTCGATTTAGTTCCAATCACTGTCGTACTTACGTAGGATTCTGCATGCGCACGAGGGATTTAGTTCCAATCACTGTGGAGCATCTTAGTGAAGTATTATTACAGAGTGTGTCGTGTTTTATAAGTTAAAGCTCAGAGCTGAGTCAAGAGCTTTTGTTTATAGGCTCGAGACATGACGTCGGCAAGTTGTATACCGTCGCATGATTATCATGATCAAGATACCATGGAGATTCTCTTAGGCTGGGCCTAAACAAAGAGCTTTCCTATTCATCTTTTCCTTGAGCAAGAACCCTAAGTTCTAGTCTTGTGATTGTTGTGGTCGTAAGAAATTCACCCTTTAACAAGTTCGAATTTAGTCAAAACTATTGAATTTCTTTATACCTAATTAGCTGTATCAGATGAGTGGCATAAACAAACCGAACTGCTGAAGAATGACTTATGGGACACTGCATAGAGTGCCTTACAGGCAAGAGCCGCATAAAATATAAATGAAATCTATTATCTCGTAGACGGAATTGTCAGCATTCAGTTAGCACTCTTGAGGTAAGCTGCGTGCCGAAGATCCGTCGTGCAGGCGACGATGGATAACCCATGAATATGATAACTGTGTCTTCATTAGAGAAGATTCTCAGCAACTCCCAGAGACAGACAAACTACACATTCATCTGACCGAGTGCACATTAAACTTGCATTATGTTTCCCGCGAGATAAATGGACGAGTAAGATTCCTCTGAACAGATACAGCGTCTCTTATCTGTCTCTTGCTCTTTATCAAAGGACATCCGCAGACGAGATTTTTAACGACATGAAAGGCTTTCAGTATATTCGTCTTTGTAGAAGGCATCAGATTGTGGTGCACTAACATGCACGAGCCTCTGCTGCTGGCAACCGCCATGAGATGGGGGCCAGACTTCTCGAGTCCTTCAGAGACGTGAAGAGGCAGGACAGTTTTGCTATCATAGGTATAGCCCTTGTCGCCTTCGGGACAAGAGCCAGTTCCATCTTGGAGTTATCGATTTCATGGCTGAAGCAAGTATATCCTTCAAGGTCAGCATCTGTTATAAGTACTTCATCAGCAGAGGCAGAAGAGGAGGTGGGAGCCAATTGACTCTTGCTGTACTTCTGAACAGCCTTGGTCATCAAGAAAAAGAAAAGTGTAGTTAGCGATAGTATTGATGAACGTAGGGGTGGGCAAGTGATGAGAACAACGGAGACCAGCAATTATCTAGAGTTTACGTAAGACAGAAAGGAATCACAACACCTCTCAAGTATTAGAGACTGGTGCTTCAACTAGTTAAAAGAAAATAACTTCTGAGATCGATGCATTAGCCATATTCTAACGCAACCAATGCATTACCAAGCGAGCAATCACAACATTTTCTAATTGAAAAGGCACAGGCCAACTTCTAAAAGAGCAAGCATGTTTGACTGAACCCTCTAACAGATAGAAGAATAATTACAGCATCTGCCGGAGCATTAATGGATAATAAGGGCTATATCACTTATCAAAAAACAGTTCACCTTCCACTGAGAGGGGGCTAGCAACACACGTGGCCTTCTAGCACGTACATACTCGAGAGCAGCAGCAGGTGTCATGTGCTTGTACTTCACCTGGAAATAAAAAATTTGAAGCAGCTGAGTTTTCTATTCTATCAAATTATATAAAATACAAAACAAAATAGTACAGGAATTTCTGGTTCATGGAAGATTCTTTTCTTTTTTCCCTTTTTTCCATTGAAAATTCTCAAAATATAGCTTTTTCCATGTAGAACTTTCTGTTTCCCAGCAAGTATCTGATATATTTACTCAATTTTCAGAAAATAAATGTATATTTGCATGAAACACTTATCTGAGAATTCATGATTGCTTGCCACATCACTGTTCAAAATCAATAAGGAGATAATCCCAAAAGTTTAATACCGGCTCTGATGGAATGATTAGTAGTCATATGAATGTGTTCTTGACATTTTTCACTATGATTCTATCTCCTACCGAAATCTTGAGAGTTAATAAACAAGCACAAAATTTTCACATACAAACATGAGCAATAAATCTTCAACAAAACCACATACTACATCAACATTCAACTCAAATATAGGGAACAATACTTACCAAATAGCAAAGTACTATTGTCGTGCTCCTTCCACGACCCGCTTTACAGTGGACATAGGTTGTTTGACCACTGGTTGAGTTCCCTGATTCAAGTGATAGACAACATAACAATTTATAGGCACATGAGCATTAGAAAACAAGATTCTGAGCCACTACCGAAATTCAGACCAGAAGGATATACTTACCGTGAATGAAGTCCACTGCCCTATTGATGTCAACAAAAGAAGGGGCAAAGAGATAGTCCCTTGTAGGTATTACAAGGTGATCAATGTCATGGGCCTGACAACCAAGAACATAGGAAAATGATGAGCGCCTAATATATACACCTGTTGGACCCTCTTTGATAAAAGAATGCACAATCAAATCCTAGGAACAGTTTACATGATACACTAAAAATGGAATGTTGTACAATCAATAAAAATGATATTATCAAAGTTTGGATCTGTGAGGCCTTAGAAAGCATAGGTAACAATAAGACGAGAATGATGTCCGATATTACGAACAAGATACAGGGATGTTGGCACCAAAGTTTCGTAAGGTTCATTGAGGGTTATGACCCCACCGACTCCAAGCTGCTTCAGCCGAGGGACATCTTTAGGGAATGGAACTGCACCCAGCAAAAGATGCTGAAAGAAACAAATCATATTATATATCTCTCCACAGTGAGGATAGTCCAGAAAAATCGTTTCAATGCATCCTAGAGCTTAAGCTCCGTCAAAAGCATGTCAACAAAAGAAACAGATATAGTCTCAGCAGCACTCTGGTTCTGCTCATTTATAACAATGAGTTTCAACATTACATTGCCATTAGCTGATCGGTTTCATTGGTCATCAACTCAATAAGGTCCACTTCCAGTATACAAGAATGAGTTAGAAACAAATGAGATATTAGTCTGCTCCTGAAGTTTGCATTCAATCCAAAATTTCTTCCTGGATTTCAGTTATCAAATCCACGTGCTTTATGAATCTACCAAAACTATCACAAGTGACACTTTAGTATAACTGTGTTTTGGGAACAATGCCAAAAGTGAATACAATGTTCTGAGAAGATAACTTCATTAAAATCCACAAATTGATAATTCCCACCGCCCAGTTTTCTTGCAGAAAAATACCATAAAATCCCACTAACCCATATTTCAAAATGACTAAAAATCCGATTTTTCTACTGGTAGGTAGCAATATCTAAAAGAACAAACAGAGAATGTACCAAAATTCTTCAAAGTGTAACATGCTTCAGCTCCGTTTCTTACAAGTTTCAGCCTAACATCACACAGAACATCATCTTTGTCCCCATTTATGTCCAAAACTCATGGTGGAACAAATGAAAACAGAACTGCAAACAATAAGGACGTAAAGAACCTGATCAATTTCGTCCCACCACCTAAAATCGGCTTCGATCTTATTCCTGAAAACGTTGTACAAAAGAGTCGGATAAAACAGGATCCGGGCACCCGCCCCGACCAAGACCCGCTTCGCGTCATCACTCACGATCACCTTCCCGCCGTCAGCTCTCTTCCCGCCGCCTTCCTCGGTCTCCAGTTCCTCGATCTTCATAGCTCGCTCAACCGCAGCTGTCAGGAGAATCTGCGATGCAGTGGGTAATATGGACGAACAGCTTGCTGCAGTGGGAGATTCAGAGGAGTGAAGGAGGTGAGGATGCCGGTCAGGTGACCGATCCGATGCAGGCGAAAAGGAGAAAGTATCGGATCATCTAAGTGTGGAAAATCAATCCACTGATGAAGTAGTCTGGGAAAAAGGAAATCGCAGAAATGGATGGAAAGTCAATCGGTATGCGTCAGACATTTGAGCTTCGAGTTGGGTTTATTTGCTGAATTGCCACTGGAAGAATTATTGGCCATTAGTTCGTCCACACACGACACTCCCATGTACTTGTAGTTCGACAGAGAGGTCGAATGACATTTTCCCATCCATCAAGTTAGTAATCTTGTTCGGAGGAAAAAGAAGAAATTACTAGCAGTTTTGATCTATGATCTACAAACTTTGAGTTGCTGTTTACATGTACAGGCTTTTCTTCCTTTTTGAAGTTTACTGTTGGGACTGGAAAAATGAAATAGACTACGTTCTTAGCAGGTAGAAGTGCCTCCGACTCCAGCTTCGTAGGGATGCGCTGGAGTTTCTTCATCACCCGATCTATTCGGAATTAACTATGCTGCCTACCCATCACAAATAGTCCTTTCCCTTCTGCGTATGGACGGTGAAACTGAGAAATGATTGCTCATCTTTAAAGTGAACTCTTCCAAAGAGAGGGTTCCTTCAAACGTTTTGGAGCAGGTTCGAGATTGCAAAAGTAAGGTAAGTTCTCGAACACTGCGACGCAGGAGTAGATCGGCGTGAACTGGTCTGGCAGATGGGCATCTGTTTCAGTTAATCCAGTCTGTGATTTTTGTGGGGCTCGTAAAGAATCGAGGGATCACATCTTCTTTACAAGAAGCATAGAGCCAGCTAAACAGACCGAGGAGGTAGGGGACATGGAACTCAGCTCCTCTGCTGCTCAATGGAGAGGAGAAAGGTAGAATTCCTCATCTTCAAGTCTGTTTCCACGTTATCCATAGATTATATATATATATATATATGTATGTATATTTTTTGTAGTTCAGAACAGTCTGCAAGCTCGGCTCAGAAGAAGAAGAACAGGACAGCAGACGTTTTGTTAAACCAGCAAACACATCATCATCCTTTGAGTTATGTCCACTGCCCACAAAAGTGATCATGAAGGCTTGTCTGTGGAGTCTGTCGTTCTTTACTGAAAAAAGCACAGTGAAAACATGACAAAAGCAATCCTTTGGTAAACCCTTATGGATCCCGAATCCAATGCTGAGCCTGACAATTTTTGTTAAGAGTAAACAAAAATTAGGCTGTCATCAACTAGCCGTAATCAAACTCAATCCATCGCAGTAATCCAATTGAGCTAACATGCAATGATATTGGTAGAAATGATGATAACACTTTTGTGCGAGATGGGGTCCCTTCCAAGAACAAAACAAGCCACATGTCTATTTCTGGTTGAACCGATATATGGATACACTCATCCTAATTATAGAGTGAATTTATTTGGTAGAGATGTCCTTATGGATATCTCATCATTAGAGATTATGAATGTGTGGTTACTTTCGTCAAATCTAGGACTGGAAAACGACAGCAGCAGAAAAGGGCCCCAGCAAGTTTGCATGCACTACAATTAATTGAAACAAAAGGGTACGGAGCTTCTGATGAGTAATTGCTGATTACTAATTTTACCTAACTATCCTCTATACACCAGCAATTCCCAGATCACATCACAAGTCAAGACGTTTGCAGTGGCGAAGTGCATAAGATGGTTGCCAAGCCTCGAGCCCCTGGTATATGCTGTAGTTCATACATATTAGCTGATTGACTCCTCGTAGGACCGTCCCTGACTGCTGTATGTTCGGTTGTTTGGCTTGTCCTTGATCACTTGTAATCCCCGTTTAATTTGCACATGTGAAATCCTAACCTCACAGTAAGATGGATGCATTAAAAGCCTAATGAACTGACAATTCTCTACACTTAATGACCAAAGAAAAATGAAAAAAAGAAAAAGATGAAAGAAATGATTGCTTAGTATGAGGAGTAGAAATAGGGTGCATTCAATAGCTGTAAACCCCAAAGCTCCAGGCCTTTTCCCTTCAATGCAGCAGCAAGCACATTCCCACAACCTTACAAGACAGCAAATCAAACTGAGACCATTGGGCATCCTTTCATCCCAATGGAGAAAACCTGTCCCCTTCTTTGCCTTCTCCTCCTCCTCCTCCTCCACATTATGTTGCCACAGACAGTAACAGCAGCAGCAGGAGGAGGTTTTGGAGTCGGCGGTGGGGTCGGAATCGGGATTGGTGGTGGAGGTGGTGGTGGTGGTGGAGGCAGTGGCGTGTGGGTTGGTGGGGGCATCAACGTCCCAATGGCACCACCATCTTCTGACAAGCTTGACTTGGCCTACAAAGCCCTCCAAGCATGGAAGTCCACGATCGTTGGGGATCCCCATGGGTTACTCCGCTCATGGGTGGGCCCAAATGTGTGCTCCTATAGGGGAGTCTTCTGCTCGTCAGATCAAGAAGATGGTAGTGGCGGTCCGAGCTCAGGGGAGCCGTTTGTGGCAGGGATAGACCTCAACAGGGCAAACCTGGAGGGAGTTCTGCTAAAAGACCTTGCCGTACTCACCGACCTGGCCCTCCTCCACCTCAACTCGAACCGCTTCTCCGGCTCCATTCCCAGCAGTTTCCAGGCCTTGACCTCTCTCCGGGAACTTGACCTCAGTAACAACATCTTCTCTGGCGCATTCCCGACGGTTACCATCTCCATGCCCTCCCTCGTCTACCTCGACCTCAGGTTCGTCAAGCACATTAATCTGGTATTCCAGGAAGAGAAGATTAATGTCAGGGAGTAAGATCATATAATCTTTTAGTAGATCGGTCTTATATTCGGGAAGTTAATTTTGCCACATGATAATAGGTTCAATGACTTCTCGGGCCCGCTGCCTGAGGAGCTGTTTGCAAGGCCGAAGCTCGATGCGATCCTCCTCAACAACAACCGGTTCGAAGGCGAGATCCCAGAAAATCTGGCAGGGTCACAGGCCTCAGTGATCAACCTAGCAAATAACGACCTTTCGGGGGATATCCCGGCAAGCTTGGGAGTCATGGGCTCCAACGTCCGGGAGATCCTCTTGCTTAACAACCGTCTGACTGGCTGCATTCCAGAGGGGCTCGGGCTGTTTTCAGACGTGGCAGTGTTTGATGTGAGCTACAATTCACTGACGGGCCAACTGCCCGATACGATTTCGTGCCTGGACCAAATCGAGATCCTGAACCTCGGCCACAACCGGCTCTCTGGGGTCCTTCCTGATATGATCTGCTCTCTCAAGAGCCTGCTGAACCTCACGGTCGCCTACAACTTCTTCTCCGGGTTCAGCCAAGACTGTGAGAAGCTCTTCTACCGGAACGTCGGATTTGATTACTCGGCCAATTGCATTCCCGACAGGCAGTTCCAGCGGCCACCGCCCGAGTGCTCAGCCGAGCACGGGGCAGGGCTGAGCTGCATTCGGATCCCTGCCACGCAGCCACTTGTTTGCGGGGCAATGGCCATTTTGGGCGGTACAATTAGTGGTCTAACATCATCACCTTCTTCTCATCCACCATCACCTCTTCCTTGAGAGAGAGAGAGAGAGAGAGAGAGAATAATAACATTTTCCTTGTCTTCAGTTCTTGGTTTTATTTTTTGGTGATAGGTGGTGATTTGTAAGTGCAATTAATAGGGAATTAAGTAGCCCTTCCGGATAAGCTGTTTCTTAATTTCCTTCTCTTGGCTTTGTTTTACCAGTTTTTTTCACAAGTCTGACCGTTCGATCGTAAAACTGGAAAGGCTATATGGAATTCCACTGTGAATTTAGGACCTACAGTCTCAACAATAAAGTTGTTACACCAAACTCCTTTCTATCTTATCCATCTCTTGTCGGCAGAGATTTATAGCTTCATGGGAAGAGTGCATACGCTGAATTATTGCTGTGGACCAGACTTCTGAGGCACGCTCAGGAACCAGAAAGCAAAAGCTGTGCACGCTTCTCTTTCGTTTCCTTTTGCCAAGGAGACATGGGCTTGAATGAGTTGGAACTCTTGACCTTTTCAGACCAGATTTAAATCGCTTGCGTTTATTCTTATGGATCTCACGGTCCGTAGCTCGGTCCTTAAGTAAAACTGGAATCGTGAGACGGTGGCGAAGGTGAAAAATTAATGTCGTTGTCATGACTCGTGTTTGTGACAAGCTTTGTCCTGTTTTTGACCTCATGGGCCACATCAATCAGGCAGTTAACTGTGTATCCTCGTGTTTCACTCTCCACAGTAAGTCCTACAAATATGTCGAGAGATCCCTCACAGTTTTGATCACTGGAAATTTTCTTGTATGAATCTCAGCGTTCTTGCCAAGATCCAAGACCACAACATTTCAGTGACCCCTAGTTCCTAGGCATTTCCAAAATGATGGTATTGGATTCGATACGGTCTGGGAACACAGACCTTCTCTAGTGATTACCCACTAAGAGGCTCTTGAGAAAGTAGGATATCAAGAATGGATAGAGGATTCTGTTAACAACACAGTTGTTGAGATGTTCCCGGTAGATCAGAGATTATCTTGTTACATCTAGCAATGCCATTTTGTACTATCTTATTACATCAAGCAATGCCATTTTGTACTTTGAGACTTCGATTTTGATTTGTTCTGGTAATGTTTTGTGACCCAGTGAGACAAGGTAAGAAGATCTTTCTGCATTTGTTGGTGTAAGAAAACATGAACCCAATCACAGTAGCAACAACAGAAACCCCATGGTAGAAGTTTGACAGGGGAGTGTGAATTTAATCATGGTAGTAACAATGAAAGAATCAACCAATGTTCTTAAGCACGCAAAAACTCTCCAGCTTTCCCTTTCTGTACAGTTTTCAATCATGACTTGCACCTCCAACTTCTTTGTACTCAGGAACATACAGAATATCTCGATTCCTCATTCCTAACCATCGCTTAGAGAAACCCGACTCAACATACTCCAGCAAAAGTACATCGAAGCATCGAAACCACATTGCAGAGAAAAACAAATCACAATAAAGAATTGACCAGATATGACCTCGAGTTGAGGACAATGCATCAGAAGCGGCTTGGGAACTACGGTCAAACCCAATGGACTATCCATGTTCACGCATGAAAAGTTTCCTTGTGCCCTCAAGAGCATAAATCTTGATCATCGTGACAAAGCTCCTTTCGGAGTTTTTGTGAGAAAAGCATGCAGGCATCCATGCTGAGATCGATTGCAGCCGAGAGGGCTATGAACAGGGCTGCATCGGCTGGACAAGTGACATGCTGTATGCCGATCTGCACCAATGGCCTGCTGGCTATTCCCTCACCTTCAACTGTTGACCCCATCACAAAGCCCTTAATAGGAGACCTTAGACCTAACCCACCAGAGAAGCTTGTCGTGCGACCATCAATGCAGAACCTCCCACCCTTCCTCACGCTCAAGGTTCCCTCAGTGATTGGGATTCGGCTGTCCATGGGTCCCTTCTCATTCACAAGCTCGAACTTGTAGCCCAGCCCATCAACTGGACCCCGCTCCCGCCAGGCCTCCAGGCGGCCCCAGGGCTTCCAGTTCCAGCTGCTGACTGAGTGCCCCCCACTGGGCCGGAGGATGAGCCAGGCCCCTGGATTTGACCTCGAGACACGATCAGTTCCAGGGGATGGGACAAACGGCATGATCATCGAGGCTGCTGCCACGGCAGATCCAGAGAGGTCATAGATGATCACCATCCACCCTTTCCTCTCCCTTCCCCGCTTCTTTCCATTCCTTGAGAGTGTCCTCGCCCATCCTCTACTTTGAAGAGTGTCAAATGGAAGCGATCTGCATATGAGACAGTTACATACTGTTAAGCTGCCTCCAGCTCCTCCAAGCTGAAATCCATTACACCATGATTGAAAATTAAGGAGGCAAATCAAGGGTCTTGACATTTAAAAGGGAAAAAAATTTGTTTAGTACCATGTCAAACCCCAGCAAAGCCTTGTAAATGTATAATAACTGTTACAATGGTTGCTGTAAAGCCAAACTATTGCCAGGGCGGAAGCCAAAGATTAGAACTTAGAATAATAGTACTACATCATGAAACTGACAATCCAAAAATCCATTTCAGGTGTGTCTGCTAGACCTGTGCTCAGGCTGGACAGGGTACTTGTTAACATATCTTGTTGTAATTTGGTGTATTTCTCTTTTAGCAATAGAAAGATCCAGAAACATGGGAGTGCTACAAACTATACCTATGTAAGGACAAAAGAGACTGGAATAAGAATCGGATCGGCAGAGTAGTTTAAAGGGCTGGAGCAGCAACTAGCAAACGTACAATTGCAGGCACATGGGAAGGAATCGGGATTGGTTAAGTCTGACAGTTGGAGGTATATGAAAATTGCCTGTTTGACCAAAATTATGGAAATCAGACAACCGAATATTTCTAATAATTTGAACTAGATCTGACTAGAAAAACCATAGTTTAGAAGCATATATCAGACGAATGCGAACAGAAAACTGATCAAAAGATGCCCAACTTTTGTCTTCTGCGGCATTCATTCAGAGAGAACTTTTTGAAGCTGGCTAACTGCAAAAGGGTAACTTCTGCATTTTCAATGATTACATTGCTGGTCACCATATCAGCAATGGGAAATGTGAAACACAAATAATGGGCAAGTTGTCCACTTTGGTCGGCTCTGGCTCATCTGCAGTCCCTAGTTTGATAGAATCAACGAGTGCATTATCGACATGAGTAGTTTTTTGTGACGCCAAGGGGCCATGCCGACTGGCATGTGCTGCAGTGTGATGAGCTTTACACAGCTAAGTGAAGACAGTGAGAGCCCCCACCAACACATTGCGTAATTCAGTTCAGCAGACACCTCTCCGTGAGCCCAGTTTGGGCCATTCCTTGTTTTGCTCATTATTGTTTCATTAATAGGCCCCCCACCTCCCCTCGACTCTTCATCCAAGCATATATTCAGCAAATAAAAACAAATATAGCATTTTTGAGTGTACCAGAATCGAAATGACTGAAGAAGTAATATCGATGAATTTTCCTCAATAAGGAATCGGTAGGAGACTCTGTTTGGAGAAGGCATGCCAAACCATAAATAATAATTTCAATATTTTTTTTCTAAAATCATGGAAAGGTAAAATACCATAATTTGCATGAAAATTGCTTCTTCAATACAGGCATTAGCTGTAAATGGCTGATTGAACTAATGCACCAGAAGATGGGCTCACCTGGACCGGGAGTTACGGTCGGCGCTGAATTTGCAGCTGAAGACGGGCTGGCGGACGTTGTTGTTCCCCTGTATCTGATACACGACGGGGCTGCACTCCGGTTCCCCGCCGAACTGGAACACGAACCTGGGCTCCGGTTCAGACCGGACAACCACGTGGATCCACGCTCCCGTCTCGCCCCGTCCCCCGGCCCCGAGCTTCATCCAACCGCTCTGGAAAACGACGGGCCGCGAGTGGGCCCCGTCCAGCCCCACGCTGACGTGAACCCGCCCTAGCAGCTTCGCGGCGGCTACTCCACATGCACGGCCGGTGCGGCCAGCGTAGACCGACAGGCGGAGGACGAGGGCCCGGCCCGCGAGGCGGCGGAGCGCGGCAGCGTCGAGGTGGAACCCGGGGGCGGAGGTGGAGGAGTCCGGCAGGGAGTTGTCGTCACCGGAGCAGAGGGGTAGGAGGGCCGTCTGGGTGGGGAAGTTGTTGACGCTGAGCCTGCAGAAACAGGGGGTGGCGGAAGGGTAGATGCCAGCGGCGCCGCTGGGCTTGGTGGGCTGTGGGAGCTTAAGGGACAGGGATTCCACGATCAGACGGACGAATGGGCAAGGATCCATGGTGGGCGAGGATCTCCGACCCCGACCTCTCACTCAAGTCTGACAAAAATTGAGTCTTTACGACTGATCCTAGGAGAGACAGAGAACCGGGAGGGACTAGAGCAGGAAAGAGAGAGCAGAGCAGAGAGCTACCCAGAGAAGAAACAGAGAGCTGCGCAAGCAATTTAACTGCCATGTGAGTGTCGGCTCTCCAATAAACAATACAATAATTTTTTTTGGGGAAAAAAATCAAGAAGAAAAAGATACGATATGTAGCCATAGTTTTAAAAACCGGACCGGGCCGGCCGGTTCGACCGGTTCAACCGGGAACCGGCCACTCACCCGGTCCGGTTCCTTCAAAAAACCCAATTGCACATTAAAAGAGAAAAAATCCGATTGAACCGGCCGGTTCCCGGTCCGACCGGTGAACCCAATTGAACCCATGAGAAAACCGGCCGACTTAAAATTAAAACAAAAACAAAAACATATTGTAATGTACCTATTTTATTTTACTAAACTTATATTTACATTTTATATTAAACTTTTGTTTAATATAATGGTTATATTGATGATTTTTGTTATAAATTATATTCAAATTATGATATTATGTAATTTTATTAGTAATATTATATTATTAATATTATTTTTTAAACATGCAGTTCAACCCATTGAACCCCCGGTCCGACCCATGAACCCATGAATCCATGCCTACACCGGTTCCCGGCCCGGTCCGGTTTTAAAAACTATGTATGTAGCTGTTCCTTTGTTCTACTCTTGAAGATGAACAACAAAATCGACTTGCTCTGCTTTGTCCTGCTTGGTTTCGCGGGAATCAGTTTTGTTTCCACAAACCCCACTGAGTTGCCACTTTCTCACTTTTCCATTTTTCCATTCTTCCCCACTTTTATTCTACCTCAACTACTTCGTACAGTACTTTGGGGGTACCGAGTTTCGTCATGGATAAGCTCTAATGTCGGTTCTTGGCAAGAAAATTTACAGCAGAGCAACAGCTCGGGCGATCCGTCCCTTCTCTCACAGGAGGATTGCCTACCATCTCGAAATACGGAAAACTTCATCAAACTTTACTGGGAAAACATTTTCTTAAACAAAAAGGAAAGGAAATATATCTAACACGAGGACGAAGTCAAGGAAGGAAATTTTTGTTTTCCAGGAAAATGAGGAAAACACTTTTTATTGGGATGGGATCAGTACAGCTGGGTTTCGGCTGTCGCCTCGTTGCAGACGGACTTCATTTGAAACTTTCTTTCTTTACATTTACTTTTATTTTCATTTTAAGTTTAATAGATAATATTAATTTAATTGTGTATAAAATTAATAATGTACTTTAAAAATAAATCTTATAATTATAATTTTTTATTTATAAAATTTAAATTTGAGTTAGAAAATTTCTTTTATTTCTGTGGGCGTTGGAAATTTAATTTGCCCCACGAGGAAGTAACAGTCACGTGGTGACGTGGCACAGACGGAGAAGGAGGACTGCTGACGTGGCGTTGACCGCCATCGCCTGCTGGCCCACTTTGGCAGTTGCATGTGACGGCGTGATGAATTCGGAGTTTATTTTTTTATTTTTTGCTAAATAAATAATATATACATCTAATAAGCTAATGAGTTAAAAATATATAATAGGTTAGATATAGAATTTGAATTTATGGAGAGTAAGTATTTGGAGTTTAATTTGTGAATTTGATACTGTATAATATATCATTTGATAAATTAATTAATTGTTACAACATCAAATACTACCGATATCAAAATAAAAATAATAATAATCAAAGGCGGATGTTTTATAAATATTATTTATTGTAAAAAATATATTTTTGATTTTTAAGTAGCATATTCCATATATTATATATAATTTTTCGATTAAATACTGGTTATGGCGTTTGAGTAGGTAGCAGTTGTCCACATAATCTGTCAAAATTCATGTGCCATTCATTAGGTCAGGCTGCAGATGCTTAGTTCAATAAATCCCGGGTCGTTTCTAGGCCAGGAGGGGGAGGGAACACTTGCTCCAACCAACTGGACTTTACATCTCGGTGGCACGAAGTACAAGAGGATCCCATGGGAGCCCAGTGCTGTCGTTCGAGGAAAGGAGTTAATAAGACTGAGTTCCCCTTACGATCATTTCTCTAGGCTTGTGTGCTTCCCTTCTCACAGAAGCCCATCGATGGGCACCCTCCAATGAGTAGACTTTCTCTGTGAGAGCTGTGGTGTGGTCTGTGTCATTATGGGGTAACATGGCAAGGGCCCATCGATAGGCATCCTTCAGTGGGTAAACTTCGTTCGTGAAAATGCTGTGGTGTGGTTCTGGCTTCATACAGGTTCACATCCCAGATGTCTTGCTAGAGCATTATGGGGTAATATCACAGAGGCCATCGATAGGCATCCTTCAACGAGAGTAAACTTTGTTCGTTAATGCCGTGGTGTGGTTCTGTGGCTTCATACAGATTCATCCCACATGCCTTGCTGTAGCATTATGGGGTAATATATAGACCATGAGCCTGGAAAATTAATTCTTCATCGAAAAGTCAATTCTCCGACCCCATCAGTTCCACCATCCTTAAATAGTTAATGAACTCAACGCAATATTACAATTGAGATGGAGGCTTGCAAGTTCTACATGCTTTGAATGAAGAGAACTGAACCTCTGCCACAAATGCTGATAATAGAAAGGCAAAAAAAGAAAGAATAAGAATAAAACTCCTAAAAACTAGTTGCATGACAACACCTTGAAGCTCCCAAAATTACACAGTTGATCTTCACCCACACCCCCCACATACACCTCATTACCTCAGCTTAAGAAACAGAATCCTACGTATTGTACAAAACTTGGGCTTGCATCTGAAACCATCCTTCCGAGCTTTTCAGAAAATTTGTCGCCATCACTATTTGCAGATATCACAAACGGAGATCCTTAGGTCAATGCAGAAATCACCATCCTCGAACAATATCGATGGCCAAGAAGAACGTTGCAGACATCACAAAAGTCCAACTTAACATCGAGGAATGAACTTTGCCGGCGAAAGAGGCAGAAGTAGAGGGCATTGCTGTGGTATTAGTTGACAATGTTTTGTTGCTCCTGCATCATGTTTCACAAGCTCAGCACCAAACAAATGCAGCGTATAAAGCACATATTCCAACTGACAATGGAAGATGGGAAAAGACTTACCCAGCTGTCATGTAGATGCATTTATCATAGCCTGCCAGATCAAGGGAACGAGTTAATAGGTCATACCTTCAACATTAGCACATAAGTTTATGACGGTTCCTATTGTAAAATTCTATCTTCTGAGTTTTTAACCAAAACGAGATCATCAATGTTTTATGAATTATATTAGATCGAGGGAAAAGGAACAATTGAATAGAATTCGACAGACAAAGCCAGGCGACTTCATAAATGAATTCCATTTTTGCTCACTTTTCTCCGGTGTAGGTACGTACTTGGGTTCTTGTCGACTTTGACCCCAGCTCCACCGAAGCTGCATGCGACATCACTGGCACCATTCTCCTGGTAATAGCTGTTAAAAGCGTAGGATGCATGGGAGACAAGTGTGTCGGGCTCATAACAGGGCTGGCTTGGCTGGATCGCAGAGCAGTCCACATTCCCAGGCCCACACGCCCAGTCCAGTGCACTTTTCAGGTTAACGTCTGATGCATTGGATGAAGCAATGCACCAGGATGTCCCATTAGAAGTTGTGATATTCGCACCAGTAATCACGTCAACTGAGCCGCGCCCACTGAAGTCGAGGTTGTAAACACTTGTTTGATCGGGGTAGAAGAGCCCCCAGTTCCTCTCTGACTCCAGTCCCGGCTTTCGGTTCTCATTGAACAGAGAGAATATGTACACATCCAACTCCTGTCCAGGCTTTGCAGGAGTTCCAGTGTTGTTGATGACGTGGCGGATCAGGTTCGTATTGTACGTCTGGGCATTATCAGGAGTTGCAGCTTTCTCCTTGGCTGAACCCTTTGAAGGCCATCCAGTCTCCGTAACCATGACATTGATAGTTCGGAAATTCAGGGCCGTCAGGGCAAAGTAAAGTGCATCAATTTGGGCATCAAACATGTTCGTGTAGAGCAGTCCCGTGTTTGGGTCTATCACCTCTGAGGACGACTCGAACAGGGCATAGTCAAGAGAAACATTGCTCGGGGAATCTCTATAGGCATAGTAAGGGTATATATCAATCATGAATGGAGAATGGTTATCGGCAAGGAATAAAAGCAAGGGCTTGAGAAAAGATGCGTAGCTGCTATTAAAAGCCCCTGCAGAAGGAGGGAAGGACCGAGAGAGGACCCCAAGAGAATGAGTGGTCGACACCTTGATCTTCTTATGTAGGCCAACCTTTCTGAGAGCAGTTAAGACATTGTGCATCGCAGGTACAACGAGGGAAGTCGAGTTGTATTCGGTAGCTTCAGCTCCGACGGTGATGTAGGTGATCTTTGTGGAAGGATAATACGGAAGTATGTTGTTCTTGAGCCAGGTGTCAGCATTCGATTGGAACTGGGCAAACGAGAGGAGGTCAGAGTTGGGTATCCCAATCATGAGCTCAATTCCCGTGTTTGCAAAGGCCTTGAGGACTTGAATGTTGGAGTCGTAGATGCGAGCATACTTAATGTTGTGCTGCCGCAGGAGCTCTGCTGCCTTATTGGGCGTCGGCAGGTCATCAGCATTTCTTCCATAGCAGACCCCAATCGTGCTGCCTCTGCAAAGATCTGTCAAAAAGAGATCAACTGCGTTTAGTGTATCAATAAAGGATATTTGAAAGTGTGTTTTCGTAAAGGCCCAGTTGTTGTTTTCTTTTTTTTATGGTCCACAAAGAAGTTTGCAGCCTTTGCTACAAGAATTTTCTTTGATCCATACCAACAACCTGAATCACCAGTGGTTCCATCTTAGAATTATTACATAAATGAAGACTTCAAGTTAAAATGTACAACAAAATAAGGATGCAGCTTTTTTTTTTCTTATGATCGGTAATTTATGCTCAGGCAGTATTGAGGTATACCAGGTTCTGTTATAAGCAGTGTGCTTGTATTTGATTGCCTGCCTATCTGACTTAGTCTATGTGCAGCTTGTTTTGCTGGCATGGAATCCAAAAACAGTCCCGGGTATCAGATTCCGTTCGTATGTCAACAAAATTAAAGATTGTGTTTGAGCAGTCCCATGTAACAGGTGTGTCTCCCCCCTTCACATAGTTATAAAATCAAGACTATCCAAAAAGGAGGAGATCTTCTTCCATTGTCTTGTGGACGCAACATCAATAAGGATGTAGCTATGTTGCTATTGAGCCATCATCCGTTCTTACTGATGTGAACTAAATAATATGTATTGAAGATACATATTCAGCGACCAGATGAGGATCGGCAATGTGGGCCTGATGGATGACAGAAGATTGATCGAGTTTGTGATATTACTATACAATGCAAGAGGGCCCACCCAACGGCTCCATTATTGCAAAACTAGCTGTCCAGCAACAGACTGAGAGAGCCTATATACACGACAAGAGAAGGTACAAAAGCAATGAAGAATCTCGAATGAGGGAAAGAAAGCAATAGCAGAGCGGTCACGAGAAAAGGAAAGGCCATGGACCCTAAATATGTTCATTTAAGTTAACGAGGCCAAACAATCAACATTCAAATCCATCAAAAAGATGGGGGTTTTTTTTAACGTTTTTTGGGGCTCGAAAGATGCAATGAAACTAAACAACCAAGACCCCTTTGCTCAAGAAGCGGAAATGATCCATAGCTCAACACAGTCTAGCTACCGGTTACTCCAACAACGAGCTAAATGGGTTTGCCCACAACACCAGGAAGGAAATAACACAGACCCCGAATGAGAAAACCCAAGGAGATAGAAGCAAGAATCGCAATCCCGCTCGTACAACAAATTTCGGGAGCAGATTCAGAGGGGAGCAACAAGATGATGGAAGAAGAGAAGGTATCTTTACCAAGAAGCATGAGCAACAGCGACGCTGCAAAGATGGGTCTAAATCCTCCTTCCCCCATTCACCTCTTTCCTCTTGCTCTTCTCCTCCTCTTCTTGCTCTTCTTGCAGTGACTGAAAAACTGGCTTTAACTCTCTCTCTCTATTTATAGCTCTATTCCTTTCCTGAGCAAGGAATGCCGCTCCTGTTGCAACGTTCTCCTCCTTTCTTTCTCTGCTTTTCTTCTTCTTTGAGAAGCGTGCGCGTTGGGGGCTTAAAACTGCAGAGAGCTCAAGAGTGGAGTGGAGGTCCGAGCTCGGACAAGCGAGCAAGCACAGTTAGCCTCTGACACTGACAGTAGAGATAGAGAGAGAGAGAAAGCCGGACTTCAGATGCTTTTATGGAATTGGGTTTTCAGACATCCGCCTCGGGTCCGCAAGATTTGGTATGTCTGGACAAAAATTCCCCCCCATGTTGAAGAATGATATGCAACGGTAACAAGCACGACTATTTTTTTATGGATGAAATGGACATTTTACGCTCACTGTGATGGTAAAAAGCTTTCGGTGACTGCTAAAGTCCCTCGGTAGACTAATCTTGTCTGGAGTGAAATGAAATTTAACCCTTAATGACGCTGGGATCAGGTGCTCAACAGGAGGGATGCGCCACTGTTAACTATGTAATTCAACAATTGAAAAAAACCAGTGGCCGAAAAGAAAGGAAAGGAGAAGGAACCATTATGTTCTGATTGATTAATGGAATCTACTTTGACTGATATATTAACCGCTCCCTAGCCTAGACAGTCAGAAAGGCAATCTCCTACTCCATTATCATTATTCCCAGTTCACCCCCACCAGATTAACAAGTATTTTAGATGTCCCCCATCTGAAAGTGCCGGTTCTTTGACCCTGTTAGCTGTGAGAGTAAGGTAGTGGTGTGAGTTGTGAATCGTTTTACTACTGCGGATCCGCTTTCCCGTGACTCAATGCGTGAAGTTAACGAATGTTCAGTTTAAGGGATACTTCGGCCTCTACCATGTCATCCATCTGATTCATCTTGCCGATAGTTTTGTGTGCTTTTATTGCTTCTGTCCTGCAGCTTTCCATCTGTTCAAACCGGCTGGGTTTGTGGGACAAACTGGAGCCTCGGTCTCGATCTTCAGACCCCAACTGCATCAGTTATCTTCCCCTGAAAGAACCAGTCTGGGTTCTACACCGTGATCATCAACATTACGTATCGATATAGCCCTCTTCTACGTAGATGGTTGAGCTGGGGCCTAAGCAATCTGCTTATGGTTCCATCAAAGCCTAAACAAGCCCATTGATCAAGTTCAAGAATGCCCAGTGGCTCCAACCCAAGCCTGCCTAAAGTTTTGGGCTTTCCAGTGCTCTGAACACATGATTATATATATATATATATATATATATACACACACACACATGTATAAACGATTACAAATACATGTTTTTCAAGGAAGTTCGTATCAAGATTATAACTTCACGTTAACTAAATAGAAAAAAAAAGTTACGTCCATATAAAAAAAATTGGATATTACCAACTTTTTACATAAAATCAAGCTTAATTCCTTATAAATTTACAAATGTTCATATATTGAGAATATAATCTTATATCGTATACTTTGCAAAAATAAGTCTAGCTTGAATTTTTTTCATGTTCACTCGATCTCTTGGGGCGGCTTAAACCCTTCATTTTTCATCTTACTTCTATAGTGCTATTCACTTTTGTTTATGTTGATAGAGATGTTAAATAAGTGGACCGAACTGGTTCAAATGGACTTAGAACCATTAGGCTTGGTTATGGTTTGGCTCATTAACCATAATAGACTAATCTGATTATCGGTTACAGTTTATGAAATCATAACTGCGCTTCGAAAGCGCTTTGATTCACGGTTCAAGCCAATTTGAACGATAAACCGTGATCATTTCTTCACTTTTTAATTATTTAAAATGAATATTCTTTTTATTTTTTTAAATTTTAAATTGAACCAACAAATCATTTATAATTTATTATAGGTTTTTAGTGGTCCGAATCAGTTTCTCAACGATTTGTGCCTATTACTATTTCCAAGCTAGTTTCCAAAGGATTCTAGTTTGGTTATGTGCTTATTCAATGAGAAGACGTGATCGACTAATTCCGGTTCAATAAATCTATTTCCTGAACTCATCCCGTAATCACCTTTTAAATTCAATAAGAACGATTAATGCTGGTTTTAGAGTTGTCCAGGCCGATTCGAGCCAAACTAGCCCGTTTTACGTACCTATGAGCTGATCCCCTGAAAAAGGGAAGGGAAACGAAAATTTCCGGATGGTTAGAGGATATTCCGGAAACGGCAAGCGGAAGTGGGGAGACTGGAGAGCGCGAATCGCGTGTTCTCGCTTCGTTGTCAATGGTGACGTGGCCAGCTCCTTAATCTTCAGGTAAATAATAGCACTCACGAGAAACAGGTAAAAAAAAAAAAAAACCACGTGCAAATCATGTGATGCTGGTAACATATAAAAAGAGGGGCTCACGAGAACCGCACGTGAGCAATATGAGGTCTTGTACGGGGAGGCCGTTGACGCTGTAGATCGCGCCGACAGGATGGCTCTAGCCGACAGGATGGCTCTAGCCAACACGGCCATTTAATGGGGGAAGCGTCGGTGAGAATGGATGACGCGTTAGTAAGAATTTTACATCCTTTTTAATTAATGGAGGAAAACTTCCACGTGTCTCCCCACGGCTAGCCTATAAGTAGGGCTTATCTACTGGCGGCTCTTCGCCATCATTTACACCTCGCTAGGCTTATTATCCTTGGAGTGGTCCAGTGACTCTTATCTCAGTTAGGGGGGCTACCTGATCCTCTTCTCCTCCGCCTCCTTCACTGGTGACCTGGTCTTCAATGGCGGACGACAGCACAGCCACCTGCATAGACATCCTCTTGGCCATCATCCTGCCCCCTCTCGGCGTCTTCCTCAAGTTCGGTTGCCAGGTAAACTCGTCAGTCCTTCTTCCTCTGCACATGGCGTGCACGGGAGAGTCCAGCCAAATTGGGGTACCGAATTCAGATAAATTCGGACTTTGGACAGTACCCTCATCCGTTCGATTGATCATCAGATGAAGTCCGGAGGAGGGGATTGATTGGGATGAAAGTGGTGATGGTGGATCGTTTGTAATGCAGGTGGAGTTCTGGATCTGCTGTTTGCTGACCCTCTTCGGGTGGCTTCCCGGGATCGTCTATGCCGTTTATGCCATCACCAAGAACTGATGGTTTGATCATCTGCATTACCATGGGATTTTCTTTCAAGTGAGCAGCAATACTGTATTACATATATATTTGTGAAATACATACATATTAACTGAGGACATGACGGCAATGGAGCGTATGGACTCTACAAACAAATTTGGTTTTGCTTCTTTGGGAAATGTGTCACTAAAGAAGATAATTGTGATTAGTTTAGTCTCTAAACGTAATTATGGTCTCGGGGATTTGAGATTTCCCTTTTTTAAGGGTGAGTCGCATCACTATTGAAGATAGTTTATCGCTTATGTGAGTTTTAAATATTATAAATATCGAGAATTTATGATAAATAAAATTTATTATTTAGTAGACCATATTTACATTTATGTTAATCGGTCCTGAGATATGAGTTTGGTGGACACATTCAATCCCTCTTTTTTTGCCTAATCATATACAGTCTGTAACTGATATTGCCTAGGTGGAGAGATCCGGACCGCTCTCTTGGGAACAGCATGGACGGTTCTGATTTCATTGCGTCGTGAAGATTCCACCCTCTGCACCCTGTCGGTGCTGCTGCTGTCTTCCTCTGTCATCCCCATTTGCTGTAAAGTTTGACATTCTTGTCGTCTTTAGATGCCGTTTGCTTTCGTCTTCTATCTTCGCAAACTACGACATTGTTGGCCCGGTTTGGTTCCGATAGATTCTCCACTATCAATCGTACATCGAGTTGGCACCGATGCAATGGTACAGTGAACCGAAATGCAGTACGGATATGTAGCCAACATGAACGTATAAGGATCGGCCGCTCATTATGAGTAGAGATATTAAATGGGTCGGGCCGGTCCGTAACTAGGTCAAATAAACCTAGAAGCATAGTTTTTAAAACCGGACCGGGTCGGCCGGTTCGACCGGTTTGACTAGGAACCGGTCACTTATCCGGTCCGGTTCTCACAAAAAATCCAATTATTATTTAAATAATGTCAAATTCAATTGAACCGGTCGATTCTTACTTGAACCAATAAATCTAATTGAACCGATGAGTAAACCGATCAATTTAAAATTGAAAATAAAAATAAAAACATATTATAATATACTTATTTTATTTTCCTAGACTTATATTNATATTAATGATTTTGATTATAAATCGTAATTAAATTATAATATTATATCAATTTATTAGAATATTACATTATTAATATTATTTATTAAATATGCGGTTCAACCCATTGAACTCCCGGTCCAACCCATGAACCCATATCTTGACCGGTTCCCGGCCCGGTCCGGTTTTAAAAACTATGCCTAGAAGTAGCCTGAACGGCTCCTAACTCGGCCCATAATCATTCTTATTGGATTTGGGGTAATTACGACTAGTTTATAAATATGGACCCATTTAACCGTAATTGGGCCAGATCATTACCCTGTCAAACATGTTCGAAACAATTGAGAAATCAGCCTGAACTGTAATAAGCTTGGAACCATTGAAAACCGGTCGGGACTACCAAAAATCATACAAATTAACGGTCATATTTTGTCGGGTCAATTTAAAATTTTAAAAAAAAATTAAGAAGATGGACGGTTCACATGCTAAATCAGCTTATTTATAAACGGTTTCGCATCAGTTCATACTTGCTTAAACCGTGACCTATAATCTAACCGGCCCGTTAAGCAAATGGGTCAAACCGTAATTAGTTATAGCGATTCCGAGCCCATTTTGAATCGACCCAGACAACATTTATAACAACACTAGTTATGAGCATGGAATCTCTCTCGAACACACGACGACACTAGAGCCAAGTCCGATCCGGAGAAGGATCCGAATCGAACATCAAATCATCGAGCAGATGATCGTCGTCAGCGGTTCTATCGGGGTCGTTTGCGGGGTCGATCTGATTAATTCCCGGAAGCCGAGCCCATCAGCTGAATTCTGCAATCCCACACACCTGGGTCCATGCTTCGACTGTTTGGGCCACGCGGAATTCTTCCCACGTGGCCGGTTGCAGCGGGTGGTCGAGCTCCGCTTCTGCAGTTGGGTGATTGCGGATAAGGTGTCCATTCCAATTGGCTAACCTTGAATTTGGGCTAGTGAATCGCCAGTACGTGGACCATCTCTCTCGAAGGTGCGGGCCTAGCCAGAGAGAGATAAGAGAAAGAGCATGACCATTTTAATTACAGGTGATGAACATCATTATTCTCGAATATGTTCAACCGGACAGGATGTGAGGACCCAGCAGGAGCAGGAGGGGATAATGTCGTATTTGCTGGCACAATATCATCCATTAAATTCCTAACAATCGCATTAGAAAAAGATTAAAAAAAAAAAAGAAAAAAGGATCCGAAGCAGTCCACTCTGCCTCGAATTCAAAAATGAAATGCTACCATATCCTGGGTGACAGAATATGCTGTCGGAAAATCATGGGGACATGCAGCAAGCAAGAAAGGTGATTAGACTTAGATTTAACGTCATAATTTCGAATATTATTAGTAAATTTTTATAATTCTTTTATACCGTATGGCAATCGTTTCATCTCATCTCGAAGAAATTACATGTTAGGATACCATCATTTAGATGGGCTCATCGTGAGCAAGTTTTTACTCGACTCGAACCGTGTGAGCATCCGATTCTATGCGGATATTGGCACATGCAAATGTGCGTGTGTGGTAAGGGGTTTTTGGGAGACGAGGAAGGGTAAGACAGTGACCTGAGCCTGAGCCTGAGCCTGAGCAAAGGCAAGACACACAAAACATGGATAGGATAGAATAGAATTTTAAAAGAAAAAAGAAAAAAGAAAAGGGAAAGGGAAAAAGGGAGGGAAAAAGGGAAGGAGAAGGGGTGGTGTTGACTAGGATATGGATATGTCTCAAGTTGGAGCCCTTATCTTGTAGCCTGGGAAAGAATGGGCGGAGGGCAGGGGGAGTCCCCACGTTCCGTACTTCCCTCCCCCACTCATCTTGAAAATTTAAAAAAATAACTTTAAAAAAACAATTATCCATAATAAATATTATTAATATGAACGAATTAAAATAATTTCATATTTTTTTTCTGCACTCCACGAACTCTTCGAATAAATATGAATACGTGTAATGTTATATGAAATTGAAAGTAAATTAAATAACGAGCACAAAGAATCATATTAAATTAGTCATTTCTCCTTCCCTTATCTAGGGGATGCGATGCTCACTGTTCGGTGAATCGAATCGAACCGAACCGAACCTAATCTTTCTAAACTGTTAAAGTGATTCGGTTCAATTTGAATATTATACCTTTGAACCATAACCATTTCACATCTATCGAATTAATTCTTTTGAACAAATTATATAATTCGATTAACTGATTCGAACTATTTTTTTAAAAAAAATAAAAAATTAAACAAATAAAATATAAATAAAACCGAAACCAAATAAAAATTATATCGAAATATAATGATATAAAATATGCATAAAAATAAAAAAATATTAAAATTATAAAAAATTTAACTAAAAATAAATTAAATATATAAAAGAAAAACTAATAGACTATTTATGATGAAACATAATATATGAATTAATAAAAAAACATATTGTACGGCGGTAAAATAATATATATCTAACTAATTTTTTATAATATTTTGAATATATTTACATTTTATTTTAATATACTTTAAATATCTATTTAAAAATTATACTTTTAAAAGTTTGAATCATTATCTCAATCATTTAAATTCAGTAACTAAATGCATCATTTCATCCTAAAAAATCTTACTATGAGATTTATAAGTAAGCATTTCTTATACAATATTTTTTTAAAATTGGATTCACCGTTCAAATTTAGTTCTTCGGCTGTTTTTGTATATTCCTATCCCCATCTCTCTCCGTCTCTCTGCTCCTTTATCTGCTCTTTGTTATCGATAAGTAGAAAGTCAATTAAATCCGACACGTTCAAGGCTGGCCTTTGAACCTTATCGCGTCTGTCTCCCTCGGAGCCTCTCTCTCTCTCTCTCTCTCTATGTATATATATTGTTCATCAGAAACCATAAGTACCCGTGAAGTTTCATCACTTGTCTCTGTTTTGCAGCAAAAAGTCTTGGAGATAAGACCAGGCATCACTTCATCATCATCATCTTCTTCTTCTTCTAGTTTGGCAAATTCTTCATCGACCTTGTAGACAGCAGCTCTGGATAGAATTATGGATGCTGAAGAGGATAAAAGGGAAGAGCTTGTTGAGGGATTCAAGCTTGATGGGATAATGGAGGATGAGGAGGAAGAATCCTCTTCTTCCTCATCGGATACTGTCGAGTCATCGTGTTCTATCGATTCCTCTGACGTGGGAGAGGACGCATCGTCTTCTTCTACTTCCTCAATGTTGAAGTACTCCTCCTCAAACCCCTCATCGTTGGCGTCTCCCTCGAGCAGTCATAGCCAAGGGCCGTTGTACGAGCTATCGGAGCTCATGTCACAGCTCCCAATAAAGTAAGTGCTTTTAACAAATTCGAGTCAGTGGTCGAGCTATAAAAGAATTTCCACGATCTAATTAATAGCTGGATCAAGTTAGATGTTGTTGATTGACCCTATAGCTCAGCAGGTGCAGAACGCTTTTTTGAAATCCTTTTTCTCACAGAGATCACTTCTGATTCCTCCTCACAGGAGAGGGCTGTCGAAGTACTACGACGGGAGATCGCAGTCGTACACGTCCCTAGCGAGCGTCAAGAGTGTGGAGGACCTCCGCAAGAAAGAGATCATCGTCAGCACTTGCAGTGGAAGGAAGAGGCTGAAGCTCTGCAAAAGCTACGCAGGAGGCTTAGATAAGTCAGTTATTAGTCCCAGAGCAGTAATCTCAAAGAAGGGGATGAACAGAGTCCCCTCCTCATCGTCTTCTTCGCTGGGCAGGAGAAGCTTCTTAGCCTCAGCCAACAGGCCCCCCGTTCCTGTCTTGAAGACGTAAACAGCTCGTGTAATTAATGGATTCTCCATTTTTGTTTTCCTCTTTTAAATCCTTCCTCATGTTAACAAGAGGCAATTAAGAGTTAGGAGCATGCACAAACATGGCTGAAACTCGCCTCGATCCACTGATTGACTGATAATTTGTGTACTGGGTGGCTTCAGTCCGTAGTGATATATTCAGATGATGATAGCTTGATGGCGAAAGTAGAAGAAAGAGTGTCCCTTTCAGATCAGGAAGTATAAGACGCCATGCTCTGACTTAGTGAGGGCAGGATCCTTCCTTGAACTTACTAGCTTAGCTAACAAGGCCTTATCCCCACTTTTCTCCTTGAAATTTCGGCCCCGGATTCCCTCAGATAAAAACATAACTTTGAGTTCCACGTACTGCGCTAGAGAATCAAAGCAGCCGATCTCTGGTCGCTTCCGTGTTCAGTATCAAGAAACCAGATCTACTTTCCATGGAGCAGTCAGTCAGCAAGGCAATCCCACTACACTGTCGGAGTCATCTTATGGAGGCTTCCTCCCCAAGTCAAAGATTGCTTGGGACGTCCCATCTCTTGCCTAACATGTAATCGATTACCGAAAGAAACCGTGTCACAGCGGCCATTGGTCATATCGATTCCTTGATTGGTTATGTATAAGATATGACTGCACTATCTGATGCGGGACATCCAACTAATCCCATCCAATGCATCATCGGAACTGCAGAAGACCAACTAGCAAGAGCATCGACGGAATTCAGAAAGAAAAAGGGCCGATTCCTTAGTGTGCAATTTAATTGCACAGTGTATATCAAGCGAAGTGTGTTTGCTATTCAGTGATTCCTCTTATCTAATAATAATTTCCGTAACTGAAGTACCTGTCATGCCTTCCTCAATTGGATGTTGGTTGCAACTTAAGTGTCTACCCACTCAGCTTCTATGGAAGCGGTCAAATTGTATCCTAGACTGAGCCCTCAAATGCGGGGTAGAAAATTGTATTTTGGTGTAATTATATCTTGTAAACGGGCACTATCCCGAGGAGATAGAAGCATTGCCTCATAACAACAGCTGTCGCTTCACACAGAAGCAGCCTGCTTGCTTCCTCTGGCTTCCCGATGACCTGCGGAAAATACCACCAGATTGGGAGGACAAGAATTTAGACGGTCCTTACCAGTGAGGCTAAAGAGAGGAAGTAGTTGTATTTAAGATAAAAGTTTTCTCAGATAAAGAGAGGGTAATACCGGGCAGTTTGAATAAAATTTCGTGAAATTTTCTGATAGATTGTAAAGATATTCACACAGCACGTTGGGCAGAAGATTGGTGCAAGCTTCTTCAACGGTCTGAAATGGGAAAGAAGCAAAACAACATTTCTTAATGGCATCCAGGCCTAGCTGAAGGAACTTGTATGGTCAACTTCAGAACAAATTTGAGCTCATTATTATACCTCAGCAAACTGGAGCAAATGAAGGCCTAGCGCACGCTCATCGGGATGATCCAGGGAGATCTCTGCAGTCTGCGATGAAAAAGCCAATATGAACTAAGGGACAGCAGATTATATGACTTGTCAATGCATCTGTTTTTATGCTCAACGCATTGAAAGAAGAGGTGAAAATGAAGAGGATGGATTTCCCATAGAAGGGAGAAGAGTGCTTACTTTCTTCAGCTCCTCTATTTCTTTACCAGATTTTCTGATGATAGAACAGATCCGGGCATGGGCATACAGCAAATAGACAGCAGTATTTCCCTGTTTAGTACAACGTAGACAAATCAATGGGCAAAAATTAGTTGATACCAAAGAAAAACTGCATGTAAAAGATGTCATCTCTAGATTATCCATTTCCACAACCCTTAACTAAGACAGCATTTTTCATGTATGATATGTATTCTGCTGTCAACAAGATCAGGAAAAAGGTAGTGCCTTTACCTTATCGTTAAGCATCTGGTCAAAATTAAATGTGTAGTTAGTAAGTCTGTTGTTCTTTAGGTCCGCATACCTGTCAAATCAAGAGATCCGCATCAATGAAGAAAAAAGAAAACATAAAAACAAACCATAGTAGTTAGAAAGTGTCTTAAGAATTTTTCATTATCAACAGGAAGACGTTACTATTAGAGAGTATCCCATTTGATCCCAATCATCTTGTAATGTATTCCTTCAGTTCCATAATAAAGAAAATTCTGCCTGACGTGTTGTTATCTTCCAAAAGAAAACTAGTGTCCTAAAAGTAAAGAAATATTAAGTTTCACATTGACATGATTATTTCAACACTAGGAGATCTTGCAGAAAGTTAACATGGATGTTAGCCTGCTATTCTTTTATCTAATATATCATGAGAAATGAAAATCTGCACTGACAAGGCTACAACCAAACTCAAACTTACTTAACAGCACCATAACCAACAGCCTCAGCAGTTTGTTCAAGCTCATCCTCTGTCCACTCCTTATCCTTACCTGATAGTTCCAGAAGTATAGTACATTTAAAAGATCTCTAAATTCTTAAATCATATCTTAGACTAAACGTGAGCTATATACAATCACAAAATCAAGACAAGATATCACTACTTTACCACGTTCAATAAGAGCAGATTTACTGCGAGCCTTGGCTTCATCAAGCAAATCCACCAGTCTAACCACTTCAGTGTTTCGAGTTCTGAATCTTTTGCCGTCTTCTCCAAGAACAAGACCAAATCCAACATGGTTTGCCCTGGGATATGAATTCTTTTCAGGAGGAAGCCAGCCAGCTCGTTTAGCTGCCTGAAAAAGGTGAATAAGAACAGATCAACAGATGTTTGTATAAGCTTCGCATAAAGGACAGTGAGATGCACAGAAACCACATGACACAAGCTGACAACAGAGAACATGAACATGTACAAATCACCAACCAAGAACGAAAAATGAGACTGGTAAAACCACATAAGACTTTTTTTTTTATGGTGGATTTGAGGGTAAAAAACAACCACATAAAACTGTCAGTACTTACCTTGAATACCATTTCAAAGTGTTGGGACTGACCAACATCAGTGAGATAGATAATCCACTCTGCCTTTTCTTCATTGAGGCGATACCTGCATGATAGTATGATGAGCTAGAGCACACATTTAACCATGGATATCACCTACACTAAAATGCAGCTGAACAGGAATTGTGAAAGGAAGCATAATTTAAACATGGTTGACGGAGGGGCAGATGACACTTAAAGCCATGACATTATGGCAATATTGCCTGAGGAATAAGTTTCACAAGGCGACTAACTATACAGTCAATTACGCCAATAATGAATAATTTTGTTGTCATCATAACAAATTATCACAGATATAGCACTACCCACTACATAAACAAAATTCACTATGTTAAACAGTGATTTACCCAAAAAATTCAAAAGATTCACCAATCAAGCTCAGCAAAAATGCATAGCATTAACTTTTATATCAGTAACTGAGTAGGGAAATATGCTTATAAAATGAGAGCAAATGAAGAGACCTCGAAAAAGACCTGAAAAGTCCTGATAAAGAAATAGCCATTGATTGTTAAAGAAAACTAACCAAAGAGCTGCGAGGTCAGTTGAGGCATAGTTGTAACCACCATCACTCTTCACAACAATAAGAGGGATATTGATCCCTTCAATAAATATAACACGTGCACCTTTGCTCTCTTCAACTAATCCTAGGTTGCTCAACTTTTCCAATACACCAGGAATAAATGGGTTGTAGAAGCTTTCGCCCTGGCAAAAAGAAAGAAATGAACACTCCAAATTGAGAATTCAAAAACTAAAGAATCAAGGAGAAACTATATCTAAAACATTTAAAATTCCAGAAATGCCATTTATCCAACTAGGACCAACCAAAGTGCAATAACATTAGGTAAATGCTGAGTAAAGAATTTGATCTTATAAGGTCACCTCTAGTGGATAATCAACACACCTTTTCCTCTAGCGTAACTCCAAGGCGTTGATAGACCTCATCAAACTCCCTTCTGCTGATATCACAAATCTGTGCCCACGCCTTGTAGTACTTCGGCTCACCACCCTGCAGCATAGAAGCAGCCAAAGAATTAGAGCAGTATGATATGCCATCTGATCATTAAAAAAACATCTCATATTGAATAGCCCTCAACTAGCTTCCTTAACCCCTTCTTCAGCAGCTCAAATTAGTACCTCTGAAGACAAGATGATATAATGAAATAACGAGACTTTCAAAATACAGTTCTGGCAAGACATTGACCTGGAGTTTTACAACAGCCTTTTGTGCTTGTTCCTTGAAAAGAGGATCCTCATCAAATCTTTTCTTCGATGCTTTGTAGAATGCCTAGAAATTCCAATAGAGTCATAACAATAATTAGTGAGATCATCATGAAATTATCTACCCTAATTTACCAATGATAGGTGAAATCACAACCAATACAATAAATTGCTAATTAATATAATTTACCAACAATACTACTAATATATATATATATATATATATATATATATATATAATTTACCAACAACAAAAAGACAACCCCTTATCAATTCATGGCCTTCACATAATAACCTGACTACTACAGATCAATAAGACTAGCACGTAATGATCTGGCCCAAACAGCATTTTTAATAATGTATACAGCAGCAAAATGGACAAGTTTCAGCTTTCACGATGCAACATTCATAGATGTAAGAAATATCATGTGGATCCAAGCTTCAATAATAGGAATTTGACCAAAATGCCATCACAAGGAACCACTTTGAGCATATTAAGCATCAACACTTGGAAAAGATCACATGATAATGAATCAAACCACCAACAGATAAGCCCTTATTTAGTATAGGCACTAAACATCCCCAACACCAAAGCTAGGACCTTGGTAAAAGATTTGATTAAACAACTAAATAAACTCTAAACCACCAATGCTTCCAAGGGCTAGAAAGAATTTGATCAATAGGTGAAAAACCTTGATCATAAATAGAAAAGTCGCCCCTAGAAGTTTTCCAATTGCCCTTATGTAACAGTCAATGGGTGGCCTCCAAATGAAGATTCTGAAATACAGAATGCAAAGATAATCAAATTTTAGCTAACCTGCAAATCTCCGATTGCTATTTCATTTGCATCCTCCCAATCTGGGGACTTCTCGAAGAGGAACTCAATCAACATACCAAACTGCAGGTCCAATAGATTACACAACTGTGAGTACTTGAAACAAGGAAAAAAAATCTCGAAATGACCCCCTAATTCATGGCATCTCCCTTGCAATACTAGAATTGTGGTGTTTTCCCATAACAAATGTATATACCTGTGTTCCCCAATCACCAACATGGTTCCGACGAAGGACTTCAACTTTTGAAAACTCAAGCATTCGGGCCAAAGTGTCTCCAATTATGGTCGACCTTAAGTGCCCAACATGCATTTCTTTTGCTATATTGGGAGAAGAAAAGTCAACCACTGCCCTTTTTATTGAGAGATTTGGTGCCCATTCTCCAATTCCATGAGTGAGCATCTTTTGAATAGTCTGAAAAGCCAAAATAGTACAGTTTAAAGATTACAAATTAGTTAGGAAAATGGATACTCTACAATAATGAAAAATTGCCGAGTTTTCATCTGTCAAAGCTTAGGAATGACGATCACCTTTGCAATCCAACTCTTGGACAACACGACATTTACAAATCCTGGACCAGCTACACTGCAGGATTCTATCATCTCAGATGGAGGGATATTTTTCTTAAGAGCCTACACATAGGGAGTACAAGACAGGTTGTATGATAAAAAAGAAATCCAATATATAAAATGCAACTCAGGTGGGAAGTTAAGCAGCCCTAATGTCTTCAGTCAGTTTAATCTACCTGTCCTACTGCTGGTGGACCCCTGAATTCAGTACCCTTTCCTTTTATTCGAGGCCATAAGCTCATGGCATTGTTGCTGCAATAGATTAAATTTATAAATCAGCATTCGATATCAGCAGAGAAAAATGAAGAAAATTGTGACAAAATTAAGCCAAGATTTTTTTTTTATTGAGTTGGAGATAACCAAACAAAGACATTTTAATGAAAGAATCAAGCCCAATTTGAAACTAGAGTAAGAGAAGGAAAATCATCTCTACCATTGGTAATCTCCAAAATTTCCAGTGCAGGCAGCAACTAGAGGCTCTACATCAGTCTCGGTGGGGACTGTGACTCTAAGTGATAATTCAAATAGTTCTGCCAGCTTCTTCTTTAAACTGCCAAGGCTTTCTTCATCCTGAAAAAGAACCGGCAATGTTATTAGCCCCTCAAATAACTGCAAGAAACATAAGTGAATGCCAGAAGCAAGAACAAGACGATGGCGGCTGAAATGAACCGAAATTCATAACGAATAAAAGTAAATGTGTTAAGACTAACTCACTTTTGCCATTGCTGATATCGTTTGAGACCTTGCAGTTGAAATAGATCTTTTATATTCCCCTTTGAAACCTGTCTAATTTGAAATGGCAGAGAAAATTACTGGAAGAGCTCTTGCATCAACCTCAAAATCTAATTAATGCAATGACATGAGAATACGCAGGGCAGGCCACATTATTGTAAAGATTTGACATTGTTTACCTAAGACGTTGTGAGTAGAGACTCTGAAGGAGTAATTTATCAGGATAAATCGCATTGAAACACTATTTTTGTACAGATACTGAAGTCACTGAAAACTGAAAATTCGAAACTTTCCAACCTTAGACTAGCAGAAACACTCGAAAACGCAGATACAGGGAAAGTAAGAGCTCAAACTCGGTCCACATCATATGATGATAACATGTGAAAACATTTTAGCATTCTAGCTCTAGGAACACGGTGATGCAGGAGGAAAGAGCGTTCATTTCATCTGCACAGCTAAGCGTGCATGCAGAGAGAGTTTCCACACGGGCTTCCAGAAGAGCAGCCGCCGCAGCTTCGATAGTGCCTCTAACGAATTGCGCGCGAGGTGAGGATGGAGGACTCACCAGAGGAGCGGAGAGGGACGGAGTGGCGGCGATTGAAGGAGGAGGAGGAGGAGAGAGAAGGCGGGGCAGTCGAGGCGGGGGAAAGAAGTGCCAGAGCTCCTCGGCCTCTCATCAGTTCCCTCCGCCGCTTTGTCTTTATTTAATTTCTTCCTTCTTTTTTCTCCTTTGGCGCTTGGGCCGCACCCGCACTGTTAGCATTAGCTTATTAGGGCTCTCCGGGGGTTGGCACTTGGCCGTAGTGATGTTAAAAAAGATGGTCCGAGCCGGTTCACCATTACTAATCACGGTTCATGCATATATGAACCGGTATGTAATTGTTTATAAGTAGATTGAGTTACCGTTTAGACCGGTTTGACTTATAAACAGTTGATCTTTCTTATTTTTTCAAATTATTTAAAATGAATAATTTTTAAATTTTAAATTGGTGCAACAAAATATTATTATTGATTTGCAAGTTTTGGCAATCTAGGCTAGTTTTGTAATGGTTCCAAGCTGGTTCAATAAGAAAATGTATTGGGCCGGTTCCGGTTCAATGGACCTATCTCTTGGACTCAACCCAGAACAACCCCTCAACCCGATAAGAGCAGTATGGGCCGGTTTGAGGGCGGTCCAAGCCAGTTCCAAGTTTTAGTAGGCCGATTATGTGCCAGTTACGACCAAACTGACCCATTTAACATCTCTAGTCAGCAATTAGTTAAGGTCCGATGACTTGGTCAATAAGGTGGTGACGGGCCAGCAAGTCACAAAAAATCGTATTGTTTTAAAATTCACCAATCTTAACCATGTCGAGTTATTGGAAAAAGTATTAGCCATTTTTTAATCATCGTCTTAAGCCTTTTCCTACCGGCTAACACTCCTAGGGATTATTCCAAGGCCAAGTCAAAATAATAGTATAACGACGAGTAGAGATGTTAAACGAGCAAATTGGCCAGTAATTAGCCCATTCAAACCTATAATCAATTCGAACCATCCCTAAAACTAATTCATAACCGCTATTATTAGGTTGAGGGATGATTAAGGGGTAAGTTCAAAAAATAGACTCGTTAAACTAAAATCGGACCAACACATTTTTTTTGTTGAGCCTACTCAGAATTGTTTTAGAGCTAACTTTAAATTGTAGCTTGCTTGGACCACCGAAATCTTACAAATTAACTATCAGATTTTATCGAATCGTTTTAAATAATTTAAAAAATAAAAAATGAACAATTCACGAGTCAAACGGAACCGACAGGTGAATTGACCTGCTTATAAATGTTTTCGAACTGATTTGTATATGTCTAAACTGTTACTTATAACCAGATTAACCTGTTAAATAAATATATCAAATTATAACTGAATCAAATAATTTCAGTATCATTTGAATCAGCTTATACCTCTGTTTTAACATCTCTAATTGACAGCAATTCTTGTATGTCTCATTCATCCGGAAAAACAAGAAGAAAGAAAGAAAGAAAAGGAGAGAGAGATCTTTGCCACTATCAGTCTTAGCTGCAGGAACTGAAGTTTTGAGCAGGGGAGTTGGGGATAGCGGAAAATGGAGACTAAGCTCAAGAGGAGGAAGCTGTAACCGCCGGTGAGTCGTGGCGGTGAATATCATAGCCAGGCCACCCAGTCGAACGCTCCCTGTCGTCCCTTCGATCTTGACGTCTTCCTCCGTCGTTCTTGAACCACGAGCCTCTATTACTGCCGGTTTGCGTTCACACGTGGCTTCCTCATCGCCGGAATCTTTGCCTGCGGAAGCTTTATTGCTTCTCTTCATTAAATGTTTTCGGCATTTCCCAAGGCTAGTCGGTTAAAACTGAATATTTAATAAAGCATGGCATTGCCGAGGGAATTAGGAGAAAATTCAAGTGCCCTGGGTGTACACAGTTGCGGATTGAACCTATTTGTTATCGTCGTAATTTTGTGGAGAATGGATAACTTAGTAGAATTGTTAAATTTAAAAACTCTTATTCTCTAATTTAGTCTTCATGTAATTTAGAATTCGAACGAGCGGAAAATTTTCAAAATTGTACCAGCAAAAGCTCTGGAATCGAAGACATTCTTAATCACTTTTTTAAATCATCGTCTCTTAAGCCTATTCCTACCCGACCAACACTCCTAGGGATTACTCGATGGCCAAGTCCACGCAACAACGGAACTGCAAGCAATCCTTGTATGTCTGGTTCGACGGGAAGAAAAATGGAGAGAGTTCTCTGTCGCTGTCAGTCTCAGTTGCAGGAACTGAAGTTTGTAGCAGAGAGGTGGGGGTAACGATTCTCTTGTCAACTTTGTTTAGGATATTTCTGTTCGGATATTCTAACGGAAAATATTTATATGATAATTTTGTATAAGAGCAAGGTCACAAATAATTTTTGCCAGATAATTCTTTCACTATTTTTATGTTAGAATTTTTGATGAAAACTTCTGTTAAACTATTTCTGCCAAAAGAATCTAATGGAAGATGGAGAACTCTTGACAGTGATAGGAGCACAGGACTACATAAGATCAATCCCAAGACCTCTAGATTCATTCAATTTTAATAGAAGGATCCTAGAATGGAAAAGCTTCATTCTAAGTTATTCACACAATGGCTATTAAGCATCTAACAAACATCCATTAGATTTAGAGCTTGCAGCTTCAGGAAACTCCGGGAACTGATGAAATGTTCAACTGTGGAT
The DNA here is from genome assembly GCA_900006705.1 of Sonneratia caseolaris. Classification (NCBI taxonomy): domain Eukaryota; kingdom Viridiplantae; phylum Streptophyta; class Magnoliopsida; order Myrtales; family Lythraceae; genus Sonneratia; species Sonneratia caseolaris. The sequence goes on from CXYZ01003106.1 coordinate 346,499, forward strand.
GATCTGCATCCTGGTGAAGCAGCCAAGTTACCTGGTGTTGACAAAACTGGTACGGCTTACCGCAAGTTCCGATATTTGGTGTTTTGTCTCAAATGTCTAATTAATGACTTTGACTCACAGAAGTTGACAAATCATCTTAGTTAACCCCTGAAGTGGGAAAATGCTATTTTCATCACGATAGATTCCTTGTCTAAAGCGGCACTAACCAAATTGGCACAGTGTGTCCAAATCTATCGAGCACCACTTGCTCTGAAGGACAGTCCCTGCTTCGATAATAGTGCAAACCATTGATCAGCTGGCTAATTTGGTTTCTGTCACCATAATGAATATCAGAATTTCATGAATGGGTGGGCACATTCATGTGATTTGTGAATCATATTGATGATTATGAAGAAGCCTTTACGGAAGGCTCTCTCCATGATAACGATCTCATGAACAACCAATTCCGAGATAGCACATGCATCATGTCTGTAAGCATCTCATCTCGTATTACACCTCTCTGTAAGTAGAACAAAGGTGGCCCTGTACCTTTTGAACTGAAAGACACCTAAATTGTTTTCTGGAAAACTTCTGCAGGTAATGGAACAGCCCTTAGACTGATTCCACCTACTGACAGATACACACCAAACGATTCAGGTTTCTGTTCCACCCAAGACCTATAGTTGGAACTTTTACGCTGCCGGAGAGACATGGAAACGGCATTTTCGGGAACTACAGTGATGGCCTTCCGCATTTTTATGGTTGCTATCCTACCATCACGAGGCAAGTTACTGTAGGTCTATGCTCGGTCTTGAGTGATTTGATCAGTGCTAGTCATATAGATTTAATCCAGGTGAAGGGCCAGATCACCATTACGCGGGACGTTCATCTCCTGTAGTTCCCATGCAAGGAAAGCGACATTACCTCAAGGTAAACAGTACAACAAATCAGACTGAAAATATCTATGAACATCTTGTCCAAATTTATGGTTTCTCCCAAAAAAAAAGGGGGGGAAAGTAATTATTAATCGCAAAATGTTTGGATCTTTACTTTTTCGTGAGCGTAAACTTACTCATATTCCAATCTTTCTTCTCTTCCTTGAGCTCTTGATTTGGTCGTACTTCCTTCAAAATTTTCTCCCTCTGGTAATTATTCTCTTTAAAATCATCCCATTTGTTCCCTTCTGTCTCTCATATTTCTTCTTTGGCGCACGGACACACTTTCTCTGGTTTTCAAGAGCTTAAAGATCCAAAATTTCTGAGGACCCAGTAGAGGCTGTGGGGAGAGAGATTCTGGGGGTGATGGGGAAGAAGGAGGTGGTGGTGGTTGTGTGCGCGGCAGCCGCTGCGGCCTTGGCGGCGGCAGGCGTGGCAGTAGTGGTGAGGAGTCAGATGAGGAAATCGGGGAGGTGGGCCAAGGCCATGGCCACAGTGAAGGAGCTGGAGGAGAAGTGCGGCACCCCTATGGCCAGGCTGTGCCAGGTGGCGGACGCCATGACCGTCGAGATGCACGCCGGGCTTGCCTCCGAGGGCGGCAGCAAGCTCAAGATGCTCATCAGCTACGTTGATAATCTCCCCACTGGGTAGTCAATAATTTGCCCCTGTGCTGATAATTTTCTTACAGATTTGGGTTTTAGAATTTATTGTTAATATTTTGATCCCCCTTTTCTATGTAATCCTCTCAAGATTGAAAATGGGAAGATCAATCCACATTTGCGTCGATCAGTCGAAGCATAAAAATATGGGAGGATTTTTATTTGTCCGTGTTAACTGTGGACAACTGATCAATGACTCTTTTGTTTTTGTTTTTAACTTTCCAATGTCAGTCCATTTTCTTTCTTCGAGCATCAGACAATGTCATGAAAATGAAGATGATGTTCGCTTGTGAATGTAAGCTTCTCAAAAAGTTAAGGGCGACATAAATCTTTTTGGTGCAATATCAATTTTTAGTGACCATGGCTTTCTTGCTAATCTTTACTTTCGTATTTTACTATCTTTGATTGATCATTAGTTCAGCCTTTTTATGCTATGAAATCAAGTTAGCAGGGATCTGTGCCTCCAGATTGGTTGTCAACTTGTGCAGCCAAGAAATGGGATTGCTCTGATGAAGCAGCTGAAAGTCAAATCATTTGATGTGGGCAGACTTAGTTGAATACTTGTGCACAGATAACAGAAATATTTGATTTTCATTTCAGGGATGAGGAAGGGTTGTTTTATGCCTTGGACCTTGGTGGCACGAATTTTCGTGTCTTGCGTGTACTTTTGGGTGGGAAAGAAAAGGAAGTTGTTAAGCAAGAGTTTGAGGAAGTATCAATTCCTCCACATTTGATGTCTGGGACTTCAGATGTGAGTTTGCTTTTGGAGTGAATATACTAGGATCCTTGTCAAAGGATATGACCTTGAATCCTTTTACTTTGGAAACTAGGGGTTATTTGATTATATTGCGGAAGAGCTGGTGAAGTTTGTTGCCACCGAAGACAAAGGTTCTCATCCTCACCCGGGTAGAGAGAGCGAGCTCGGATTCACCTTCTCTTTCCCTGTTAGACAGACCTCAATTGCCCCAGGGACCCTGATGAAATGGACAAAAGGCTGCTCTATCAAAGACATGGAAAATTCTGGTTTTCAGATTCATTTTGCAGCATGTAGTTGTCATGCTTTGGCATTGGGGTTATTTTATCCTCCCTTTCTGTTTTCTTTGGTTGGAGTAGGTAGGTGAAGATGTTGTGGGTGAATTGACCAAAGCTTTGAAAAGAATTGGCCTCAACATGCAAGTGACCGCTCTGGTAAGTGCAAGTCTTAGAGACTGGCCGTAGCTGATACTATTTTGAAACTACATAAACTAGGAAGTTAGTGAGGAATCCCTACTTCTTGACAAAGATGTTATCTGCCATTAACGAAGACTTGTCCACGTTTTGTCTTAAATCTGCTTGTTTCAGTATTTTCTTTTCTTACTGAAACATATGAAACAATGAGATGGAACAAGTATTATGGATGAATGGTGTATTGTTGTTATAACATGCTTATCCCCCTTCTAAAAGAAATCTTTTGATGCAGATAAATGACACGATTGGAACGTTAGCAGGTGGTAGATATTTCAATCCTGATGTCATAGCTGCAGTCATCTTGGGTACTGGAACCAATGCTGCTTATGTTGAGCGTGCAAATGCAATTCCCAAGTGGCAAGGTCCTCTCCCCAAATCAGGGGATATGGTGAGCAACTTTTATCTACAAAAGATGGGAGGTGCTATTTGCTATGGTCTGTAAGAATGTTAGCCAGCCCTTCTCCTTTCTGCTTGAAGAACAACATATAACAGATAACAGGTTAGCCTTCTACTAGGTTTCACATATTCAAAATAATTTTGCTTTGCCTCTTACCCAAGAATGATGGGAGAGCCTCTAATAAGTTACCAATTAGTCTAAGGATGAGTGGTGAAGGCCTTCAAGTTTCTTGCCCAAAATCAACGTTGAAATTGCCCGGCCCACTCTACCATGTGGCGTCCTGGGATTAAGATGTCCCCATTTTGATGATAACATAGAGTCTACAAAGGATGTTTTTTCCTCTCTCTTTTTCATTTGACATGAATCCCAAGCACCCAATAAATGTCCTTTGCGGCAAGGACTTGCAGGTCATTAACATGGGGAATGGGGTAACTTCAGGTCATCTCATCTTCCCATGACAGAATATGATGGAGCTTTGGATGCTGAGAGCCTAAACCCCGGGGTGCAGGTTTTTCTTTAATTTTTCCTTTCTTGTTTCATCCTTTTAGCAGTTCCTTCTTTCTTCTTGTTTAACTGCTCATACTTCCTGCTGCCTGCAGCTTTTTGAGAAGATAATTTCTGGAATGTACTTGGGAGAGATCTTGCGGAGAGTTCTGTTAAGGATGGCAGAAGAAGCTGCAGTTTTTGGGGATGCTGTTCCTCCAAAATTGAAGATACCATTCATATTGAGGTGTCTTCTTCTTGTTTTTTCTTGCTGAATAGTTCTGGCATTATGTCAGAAATGCTTATTGTTCGCTTGATTCTTATCCATGTACGTTCTTTAGCCCCCTGCCTTCGGTACTACAATGCATTATCGGTAGTTGAAATCCTATGAAGTTTTCGATTTTGTTTGGTTGGAAACAGAAAGCAGGGTTAAATAACCAAAGATTGGTATCAATTTCACTGATGAAGTATTTGACTTCACAGATGATCCATGGTGCTATTTGATAAAGCTGCAATTTATGTCTGTTAATTGTCATGGAGTTTATGAATGAAACATAAAGCGGCCTTATGTCCTCCTAGGTGAGAGATTTCGATGGGATATGTGTTTGTCTTAGGCTCTGAAACTCCTAACTCGAGTCCAGCTATTCGTTTAATTGCATTTGACTGCTTCTCGGGTGCTCGGATCTGAAAACCTGTGATGTAAATTTTACAGGACACCAGACATGTCCCTGATGCATCATGATATGTCTCCGGACCTTAGAGTCGTAGGGAACAAGCTAACACGACATTCTGGAGGTTATGCTACGATCAATTTGGGTCCATTTTGATGGTGAATTCGAGTTTACATCATTCACCTATTTCTTTCTGCACAAAATATTTAAGTGGTTGGACTGTATGTATGTCGGCCTTGTGAGACAGTTATGAATCCAGGTGAAGCAGTTCTGATTTCGATGCTATTTCTCCTTCCTTCCGTTTTTCTTCCATTAGGAAACCTCGAATTCACTTGAAAATTGCATTGCTGTTGCAATAGTTCGATTGTCAAACGTCACCTTGTCCATGGCTCTATGGTACGATGGAGATTCGTGATAAATGGGGTTGCAGGCAGTCTAATTGTTATAACAAAAATGATCACAACATATGTGGTCTGTCTTTTTTTTTTTTTGTATAAACCGCAAGTATCCAAATAGACTTTGTTCAGCTGACTAATCTGGATCGTCTCGAGTCGGCTCATTTAAGGGGTTAAGAGCTCCCCACCGCAGGTGGGATTCGAACTCGAGTCCTCCCATTGGGATAATGAGTGTCAAATCACTCGACCATGTTCACGGTGGGTCATATGTGGTCCGTCTCACCATGGTCACGTGTATGTTTACAAAAATCAATCATTATAATCGTTCTGGTTTGGGGTAATCTCATAGTTTTGAAAACCAGATCGGTTCGACCGGGAACCGACTACTCACCCAGTCCGATTCTCACAAAAAAAATTCAATTATAATTTAAATGAGGTCAAATCCAATTGAACCGGCCGGTTCTCACTCAAACTAATAAATTCAATTGAATCAATGAGAAAACCGACCAACTTAAAATAAAAATAAAAATAAAACCTAATATAATATACTTATTTTATTTTACTAAACTTATATTTATATTTTATATTGAATTTGTGATTAATATTATAACTATATTAATGATTTTGATTATAAGTTATAGTTAAATTATAATATTATATCAATTTATTGGAATATTATATTATTTATTAAACATACGGTTCAACCCATTAAACTCCCGATCCGACCCATAAACCCACGCCTTGACCGGTTTCCGGTCCGGTCCGATTTTAAAAAACTATGATTAATCTTTTGAAATCCAGCTGGGAGGAGAATTTTCCTGTTTTGGAGGAGCTGCACGATCATGTCCTTCTATTCTTATATCCAGGTACCGAAGACCTCCCTGAAAGTGAGGAAAGTAATCGTCAAGCTATGTGACATCGTGGCGACTCGAGGTGGCCGCCTCTCTGATGGAGGAATCCTCGGCATCCTAAAGAAGCTGGAGAGAGATAACATCACTGGCAGCGGAAGCCGGAAGTCAGTGACAGCTCTCGATGGAGGCCTGTTCGAGCACTACACAAAAGTTCAGCACTTGGATGGAAAGCACTCTCAGGCAGTTGCTCGGGGAGGAAGTTGCCAACCAGATTGTTATTGAGCACTAGAGTGATGGCTCGGGGATTGGAGCTGCCCTCCTCGCCGCCCTGAACATCATAGGACCTTATGTCGAGGTCCCAATGAAAGTGTCAACTTTTATGATCCGGGTTCGAGAAAGACACCTGGGACCAATTTTTGGGAGAGCGAAGCTACCGCAAGTGAATCACGGGTGACCGAAGTCCCATGGTGATTTCATCACGGATGCAGTCGCCTCGTTAATCCCATCTTTACCGGGGAATACCATAGATGATCCCCAGCGACGCCAGCAGATTCTCTATATTGTGACAGCCCATCTCTCTTTAATTTAAAGAATAAACAGAGAGGGAGATGATGCTCTATGGAACTCCATAGGGGCAATCCTTTATTATAACAAACCTGATCTCGGCATTTGGTGGGAGGATATTAAATATTAGTTCATGAATACTTGGGAATTTCTTTGATGAGTTCGTGATCACAGCTACATCCTACCGCAATGTGAAAAACAAATAATTTTTAAAGCTCCTAAATTTGATCTCTTTGGACCTGATTATCATGGCAGTGGAGTCCATCATGATCACAACAGACCAGAAATGAAGAAGGGTACCTGATCTCGGAACAGAACTACTTCACCGATATCACCTTTAAATATGGTAAGCCAAAATGCTTGCAGCAGCCAAACCCCAAACTTGGGAGATGCAGGTCTTAAGGCATTCCAGGCAAGTACCCTGCAACGCAAATAGCAAAATCCCTGAAAACTCAAACTGGAGACGATAACATAAACAAAAATAATGTCTTGACATCAACACAGAAATCAGTGAGAGGCCAAGGAGGTTATATGCAAAAGAACCCATCAAATCCTGATTTTGGCTCCGACTAATCTTCTTCTCATTGTCGAAATGAGCAACGAACTAATCCTTCTGACAGGACCATCATCAAATTGAAAACACCAACTCACCATTTTTTGCAGTTACCCAACTCACTTTTGCAGTGACTACCTGCCACCGGAAAAGCATCCATGCCAGCTCAAGACTACTTTCATGGATCACACCAGCATTCCGACAGTCTAATTTCTCACTCAGATACTATCCCTATCGAAGTCTACAAAAGAGCTATTCATTGAAGATAAACACATGCCTTCAAAGAAGACACATTACTCAACAAGGACAGTGATATATTGTGATGAATTCTTCAAAGATTCCTGGTACCGGGTGAACTTGGCAAAATCTTCAACAGAGATTGTAACCGTCCCATTAGATTTAGGCAAAACAGACGTCACATTGGGGTTAGAATTAGTCAGAGCAGAAGCCACCAAAGATGACTGGGACTTGTATTCTTGTTTTGCAACTTCCGACAATAGCACTTTGTATGACCAGACTTGTGACAATAGTAGCATATAACTCCTCCTATATCCAAACTTCAATTATGGCCTCTGTTATGGTCTCTTTGGAAGGGTTGGTCCATTCTGGATGCACTATGGTAGCAAAGGTAACCAGTCTGAGCAAAACTGTGCAGCAGTAACACCGGACAAAAGGGTGAGGAAAAGAATCCCTAATGTCCAGCCACAGAACATCTGACGAGAGCAGTGCAGATCAACACATTGCAGCCTCCTTTGAACAGCACGAAGGAGCAGTAGCAAACAATGAACAGAGAGTTGCAACAGAGAGCAGCAACAGCAAAGAGTAGTGACAGCAAAAATCTCCCCAGAGAGCAGCGACAACAGAGATCACAGCAGAGAGCAGTGATAGCAAAAATCACAGCAGAGAGCAAGAAGACTCCTTGACAAAGCACAGCAATCTAGCAGGATAAGTGGCTGAAATTCTTCAATCCTGCTATGATACCATGTTATTAGATGCAAGGAAGAAGAAGTGTATTTCTCTCACATTAATTGTGTGCAATATGTTGCTTATATACAAAAAGAATCATAACTTGGGGAGAAATTAAAATAGGAAACTTAGCTAATTTAGTTAATCTACAATATCCAGCTAATATACAATCTGTAACACTTTCAATTCGGGAGCTTGGATATTGCAGCTTATAAGAATCTAAAATTGAATATGAACAGAAGTTAAAACCAAAGATATCAGAACAAGGCACATATATCAGCGATTGAACGGTTGGAACAAGACAAAATTCAAACTTTCCCTCGTCAATCACATATGTAATAGATTTCATATTATAGATAATCCAGTTCAAGAACGTAGCCAAAAAAAAAAAAAGTTTCAAGAACATTGGACATTGCAGCTTATAAGAATCCATTATTGAATTTGAACAGAAGTTCAAACCGAAGATACACAAACAAGGCACATACATCAGTGATTGAACAACTGTTAGGAGAAGATAAAAATTCAAAATTTCCCTCTTTTAGTCAGATCCATAATAGATATTCATATACCAGCTATTGCAGGACATCCCGTACCTTCAAGAAGAAAACACGTGAACAAAATCCTTCTCGTTAATAAAATAAGGGCATAGAATGCTGAAAACTATCACGAAATCTTCCTCTGCCACAAAGCAACACGATTTAATTTCGCTTATGTATACAATAGAGATCATGCAATCATAGATATTGCATCCATACATTTATCAAAAAACCAGGGCCCTTAAAAGCTCCATGATCAGTTATTCAAAATGATGCCCCTGAATGGAACAACCCAACTAAGGAAATATCTATGGAATAAACCCGAAAACTCATCACTTGTACTCAAAAGAAGGCATGGGGGTATCACTCTCCAGAACTGCGGTCTTCACTCCACTGTTTGGCGCCTCCTCCTTCTTCCCTCCACCAAACCAGCCCCCAAACCATGAGCTTGAACCTGAATCTGAAGCTGAACTCGCACTAGAACTTGAACTCAATGGAACATGCTGCGATGGGAATTGACCAGGGAACTGGCCCATTGGAACAGCTCCGGGCTCCTCCATTATCAAGGGAGGAGGAGGTTGCGCACTCATGAACTTATTGAGCATGATCCCGGCGCCTTCGATCAGAGCTAGGAGTACGCCACCAAAGAGGGCTGATCGAGCTGAAGCACCGAGCCCCTGTCGCATCTGGAGGAAGCCACCGGTGGCGGCGCCAGCGAAGATCGAGTTCCAGGGGTCCTCCTTCTGGCGGACGTACACCATGGTGCAGTCGAAGGCAGAGAAGAGGCCTCCCCATACGGCGAAGCTGCCGCCAACACGGGGCGCGTTCATGCGCACGGCCTGGACGCCTCCGGCAAGGCGTGCGCTACTGGGGGAGTTGTAGGTGCCCTTGATGAAGTGGAAAGCAGAACCGCCGACGGCCCCCATGCCGAAGGCTCCGCCAATGTCGTCGAGGATACGGTCCGGGCATGGCTCACGGGAGGTCTCCGGCGTCCCCATTACCGGGTTGCTCCGACGCTATTCTTCAGCTGAGCGACGCAATCCGGCGAGCTCGCCGGTTAGGGCCCTCTCTGTTTTGAAGTTGGGAGGGGAGAGAAAGTAGGGGTGACGGCGGAGGAAGGCGGTGGGGGCTGCAAGAGAGAGAGAGCGACTTGGAAGAACAAAGGGCAAGAAAGAAGGCTTCTATTTGACGATATTTTCCCCTTCCGTGAATGGAAATTACTCTTTCTGCCATTTTAAGAGTTGGGATCTTTGAGGGGAGTTATGGGCTGGGCCTTCGAGGCCCGGACTAATTGGGCAAAGCAGCTCGGCCCAATAAGTGGAGCTCCCCTCCAATTTTGTTCGATATTTATCAAGATAATATATATATATATATATATATATATATATATATATAAAAGAGTGTCGAATGCCTACGCAAGCAAACTTCGATAGAAAGTCATAAGACATCCCATGTGTAGGGCACATCAATATGCAATATATATATATATTTAAAAAATTATATCCCTAAATGGATGAGTTAGGATTAAGTTGATAATATATAATAATTTAATTTAAATATTTAAAATTAGATATTATTATTTAAGAATTAATAAGGAGGGTAGAAAATTTATAATATATTATATAGTTAATTAGTAGATTAATATGACATCAAAATATTATTAATATAAAAAAATCTAGCAATGTGAAGAAAAACATTTCAGTATAGCTGGCACCTAGGGCCATGTGATGGTTATTAATGCTCAAATCTACCATGCAAATGACGGTTTTATATAATTAAACTTATTCCTGCGTCATCGATTTATGTTCCTCTGCCAAGACATAGGCCAGGCTGTGGAGCAGAAATTAATATTTTATAACGTTACGAAAGATCATATCTATTATTATTTAAAAATCAAGCTGACCGGAAGTCTGATACGAAAAGGTGAATTTTCTGGACCGATCGTTCTGGCGAGAATTTTGGCAATTATATAAAATTGGCAACAGGTGAACTGGTGCAGGCGGGGAAACGAATATGAAGAGAATATGCGCTAACCTAGCCCCCTTCAGAAGCCATGTGATGTTATTTTATTTATTTATTTATTGGAATCAAATTTCCATAGATTCCAATCATAAATCGGCATCTTCTCCCACCCCACCCACCCACGTGGCCCTTAATCTTTCTTCTTCTACTACGACTACTATTATTATTTTTTTAAGTCCACGATGGTGATACTATGAGGTTGGTAAAAGGGGTGAAAAATGTCCACCTGTCAGGAAGCGCCACGTCAGGCTTCTAATCCACCAATCCCAGCTCATCCTTAGTGGTAACCACTAACCGGCCTCTCCCTCCCCGATCCAACGGTCTTCCCTCTCTCCTCTATGTGATTTGATTCACTCGATTGAATATTTCGTGGTTTTTTAAATAACATTTGAATAATAAATATTATAAATAAAAAATTTATAATCTATAAAATTTGAATCCGACAATAAAATTTACATAATTAAATGATATTAAATTTCTTAATCATTAGAGAGTAGTATAGAAAAATTATTACCCACATAAATTAATTAAAATTATTTAATACTTTTTTAAAAAGGAAATTTATAATAAAAATATATATTTGAACAATTTAAAAAAATATATAATTTGATTATTGATATTTATAGTCAAATTGTCATTTTCTTCAAATTATATAGTTGCGCGGTCTATCACACTCCTTTCTCTCTTTTCTCTCTCTCCTCCGTTGAGCTCCTCTCTCTCCATCCTCTCCAGTCTCTTGTCCCTGCGGGCAATTCTCGTCCATGCCGATCTGAATCCACCTCCAGAGGACAGGGACGGGGACCGCACAGCTGAATTCTGAGGTTCTGGTTTTGGCTACGGTTTTGACTTTCGTGTCACTCGCCTTGCGCTTCCAGTCCGGGGAGAGGGAAGGGAAGAGGTAGAGAGAGGCGTGGGACAGAATGTCGACATTGGACTCCATTGATTCCTTCCTCTTCTCTCTCAGCAGAGCATTCTGTTCTCCGCTCGCTGTTTTTATCCAGATCCAGGTCTGTTTCCCCTCCGCCCCCATATTACAAAACCGGATCTGTTGCCGAACAATGGAGTTGCTTGATTTCGATTGTTGAAATGGTTTACCCGTTGGGAAAAAAAATTTAAAGTTTTGTTCTTCTTGGGCTGACCTGGGGAGACTTATCTGCAAAATTCACGTACTCGGTTTAAAAAAAAAATCAAATATGTCAAGACATGCTTGCGAATATGAGATATTATTGCCTGAGCTGCGGGCTCCTTGAACTGTTGATTGGTTGGAATCTATCACTTGCAGAATATGAAATACTTTCTTTTTTTTACCTCTAGTTGTCTCAGTGCATTTGATTTCTTGCGTGTGCCGAAGTATTTCTGTAGCTGTCGTGTATTGAGTCACATCACGTCATGGATTCAATTTATCTGTTCCATTTTGTTACTTCGTCCCACTGGTTGCTGATGGCTTGAAATTTGTTCTAACCAAGGAAAGGAAAAACCTTCTTCTTTATGTGCTCGCACTTGAGTTGCGGATCATGAGCTCTAACCAAGAAATAAAGTCTATTGCCATTGTAGGGATGCCTAATATGCTTACTTCTAGCCTTGGGGTGGGCTTTGGCGGCCTATGTCAGGTATTAAGAATGCACGGTTGTTGGCAGCTGGTCAGATGATTTCAATTTTAGGATTCAGGGCTGACCATTTCCTTTGTTTTTGTTCCCATACAGGAATCGAGAAATCAAAAGGATGAAAGTTAGCATGAGACAAGGGAACAGCTTTGCCTTCCTTTACCATGATATTAATGAGCTTGAGCACTCTAAGCAGGTTCAACTCCCTCGGGTTTCCATTGTTATGCCCTTAAAGGGGTTTGGAGAGCACAATTTACACAACTGGAGAAGTCAGGTTAGAGTTTTGCAAAAGAATATCAGATGGTGATCCATCTCATCTCTTGTTTGATTTATCCATTTAGAAAATTCTTTGGCTTAACGTTTTTAAAAAATTCTCTGAATGTTAAGCTCCATATGCCACAAACAAATATTTGTTGGAATTCAAGCAACTGGTAGTGTTGCATATCAATATAACTAGGCAGCAGCCTGGTTTGGAGCTTTTTGAACGTACTATTTTTATAGACAAGAGAAACAGTGTTCAGTTTTTCTCTAGTGCCCACCTTTGAATGGCTGCCAAAAATGTTGTTCCCATCTAGAGTCACTTGTAGTTGGAAGGAAGGGAGAGTTCCATCTATCATATCAGTACTAAAAAATAATCATTTCTACACTATATTTGGAATTGCTTTTGGATTGTAAAATCCAATGGAATCATATGAACTTTTTCGTGCAGCTGATTTGTTTGCTCCATGCAAGTGAATCACTCATGTTTTGAGAAGCGGTTTGAATGGCATATGACCCAAAATTTTCCAGTACTAAAACTAAACATAGACTGCTATTATCACAACTTTAGAAGTATAGGGATAACATTTGCTACTGAGTAAAAATAAATTACTAGAAGGATGTGAAGAAAATGTAACATAATTCTATGTTGGGGGTTCTGTTTTACTTTTAAGAAAAAATAATTCTAGTTCTGATTTTTGTTTGGTCATCTGTGCAGATCACATCTCTTTATGGTGGTCCTCTAGAGTTTCTCTTTGTGGTGGAAAGTTCAGAAGATCCTGCTTATCATGCTGTATCCTTGTTAATATCAGATTTTAAGGTAAGTTTACATGTGTGGCATTTCTTAGATTCTCTCTGCAAATCTCATAATTATCCATTTAGTGAAACCATCTGCATTTTTTTCATTTTCCTTCAGGCATGTGTCTTTTCTCTGTTGCAGTAAACATGAGCCAATTTCTTCTTCTGATGATAATACTTGTTTCAAATGCACAGGGTGAAGTCGATGCAAAGATTATTGTAGCTGGGTTATCAACAACATGTAGTCAAAAAATTCATAATCAGTTGGTAAGAACCTGGCGAAAGGCATTGTGAATCCAATTCATGGGGAGAGGAGCTTTCTCTATGATTCAATATACCTTGATGTATTATGGGTTTATTTCATGGTTTTATGGAGTTTTCATCAGAACACGTGAATTTCTGGTTTACCATTTACATTTATCATTTCTTTGCCCAACCATGTTTTCTCCTTAATTGAGATAGGTTGCATTTTTCTCTTTATAAGTGATAAGATGTATATTTGGGATTCTGGGGTTTGGCTACATTAATGGATAGACAGATTACACATGAAGCATTTAGATTATGCTGATATTTTTCATATCGTTGTTTTAGTTTGCATATTAAAATGTAACATCCTTCCAGTCTTATGTTTTTATATATGTACATTTCAATCATAAAAAAACAGAGTTCTGTATAATATGTATTAGCATTTCATATTGCTTCTATAAAACTGTTTCTGGCTTTGTGCAGGTGGGGGTTGAGAAAATGCATAAAGACAGCAAATATGTTCTATTTTTGGATGATGATGTTAGACTGCATCCTGGAACAATAGGAGCTCTAACAGCTGAGATGGAGAAGAGACCTGAGGTATTGCTGTGTACCTTAACATTCTGGAACAGTAATATGTTTCATCATCATCATTTTTGCCTCTCATTCCTTTTCCAAGTATGAAGAACTCTAGCTTAATGGTGCTAAAACTACTACTGCTTTTAAACTTGTGCTTCCATTCAGATATTTATTCAGACTGGATACCCCCTTGATTTGCCATCTGGAAGCCTGGGGAGTTTTTGCATATATGAGTATCATATGGTATGCCACCTGCATTAATGTTAATTTTAAATTTTTATATTATATTTAGTGTATGTTTATCCTACTAGTATGCACCCATTGATTGCAGTGTAGAATTTTGAAAGCTCTCCTATGAGGTCAGCTCCAATATTGTCATCTTAATGTATATGTTCAATGGTTACTTCTGCAGCCTTGTTCGATGGGCTTTGCTACTGGTGGAAAGACATTCTTTCTGTGGGGTGGATGCATGATGGCAAGTACCATTTACCTGTTACTGTGCTTAAACACTGTCTGTTTAAATGTTATGTTCTTATTGTTTCAAAAAATCTGTTCTCCCAGATGCATGCTGATGATTTCAGATACGACCGCTATGGTGTGGTATCAGGACTTCGAGATGGTGGATATTCAGATGATATGACTCTTGCCGCCATAGCTGGTAATAACTTATGGACAATTCTCAAAACCAAAGCGGGTTAAGTAGGTTCCCATTATTAGTGATATGAGAACTCTCTAACACCAAGTTATGGCTCTCATTTCACTTTATTAGTTTTATTTACTCATATATTTTTATATTTTGTACTCAGCTACCCCAGTTGCACTTCCTATTGGACCCTTTTTTCTGTACTAATGTCTTTTTTTTTAATCTCTACCAGGGGCTCATAAGAGACTTATCACATCTCCACCTGTCGCTGTTTTCCCTCACCCACTTGCCAGTGATCTTAGCTTTTCTAGGTTTGTGAGATTCTCCTCATTTGAATTTGATTTCATCCCTCTAGTATAATTCCATCCTGACTTATATTTTCATCGTTTCAGATACTGGAATTATTTAAGGAAGCAGACATTTGTATTGGAATCTTATACAACGAAAGTTAATTGGATAATGAACCGTGCACTATTTTCTTCCCACTGCTATCTTTCATGGGGATTTGTTGCACCATACTTTATGTCCTTGGTTCATCTTACCGCAGCTCTACGAGTGTATATCAAAGGGTATAAACTTGATGAAACAAGCTTTACTTCTACTGGTGAGCACTACTTTTACACGTCATAGTTCTTGTGCAAGAGGTTCAAGCTATCATTCTCCCTGCTAAGTAGTGTGTTGCATACTTTAATTGTTCCAGTCATAGAAATAATAAGTCATAACAGTGATCCTAGGATTTGTTTTATATCAATCTGCATTGTCTAAAAAATATTTCTTTCTCATCACTTTCAAATGTTTTTATTCAACAGGGCTATTACTGGTAACCTGCTTAGCTGTGTGCGCTCTCACAGAACTCTTTTCTATGTGGAACTTGACGAGAATAGAGGTTCAACTATGCAACATGCTCTCACCCGAGGCACCTCAGCTGTCACTTGCTTCCTATAACTGGTGCCTTGTGAGTATCTCTGGTTCTTGTTGAGTGCCACTGGTTTACTTTGAAGGACTTTATGTAAATTCAACAGCCAAAATAACTTGGCTATTCTCTTGCCTGCATCGAACACTCAATTGTGCCTAGTAATTACAGGCTAACATGAAGTTTAATATTCTCAATCAATCAGGTATTTATTGCAATGCTGGTGGATAATTTCTTATACACCATATGTGCAATCCGTTCACACTTTTCTCAGTCCATCAACTGGTCAGGCATCCGGTACCACCTGAAGGATGGAAAGATAAGCAAGGTGTAATTTGTGGTGACTGTTAATTTGTTCTCTTAACTGCTGATGTTGCTGCAATAATGACATTCTTGTGTTTATGGCAGATTGACAGAAGCAAGGATATGGGTCCTAAATTCACTGATTTAGGAGGGAAAAACTTGTATGGAAAGAAAGGATCGCCAACTAAGAGCTCATTTGTTGTCTCACTGGCACGAAGCTTGGCCCACTGGCGCCAACCCAAGAAATATGACGTGTAGTTCGCACAGTTCTTAGTATTCGCTTCTCAGTTACAAGGAGGGTGTATGACAAGCACTGCTGAAGCAATTGTGTGGACTCTTCTACCTCTCCATTTGGTACAATCAATTAGACCCAAGCATTGGTGATTCTCTGATTCAAGCTGTCTCATTCTTTGGGGGGTTAAATTTATTCATTTTTTCAGTCAATCTCTCTGTATCATTCAACAATCAGTGTTCTTCAGCCTCTCTCATTAGTCTGGGCTAATTTTTTTAGTTCACATCATCATGTAAGTTATGTCTTATAGCATGTAGTGTTTAGGCATGAAAATAGGGTCTCTTTGCATTGAAGGTGTGGTGTGGAATTGAAGTTTGGACTCTGATCTGAAGATGGGAGATAAACAAGGTGGATTCTGGTTCTTTTGTTTGATAACCTATATGTACTATTATTTATTAGTTAATGCCTGATTACTACGCATCTGTTCAAGTTCAATTGTTCATCCTTTCAATCCAATGTTCATTCTTACACAAAACTACCTTCATTTGGGCCTCCTTGACAGGGGTCTCTGAACGGTTATATGAAGGAATTGGAATGTTCATGGTGGATAAGAAACAATTCGGCTCAGAGTTGCGCTGGAAAGATTGAATTCACTTGGGCATCGGACACTTGACCACTGATGCAACCGTTAGAAAGAGTCGATTCTAAACACAAACAATATGTGGGTACAATGTTACACAATTAGAAAAAGAACATGAGTAGCCCCATGATAGTGTCCCAGAACTATTTTTTTTGTGAACCATTGCTAAAAAAGAAAGAGTCATAGCTTGAGATCTCCAATATAAAAATCTTCAATCATGTCGAAGACTCTTGTACCATGTTGTGGCCTGTGGAGAAAAATGTGATAGTGTAGTTTGAGAGGATAAAACATACAAACTAGAAAGAATTTGAAGTTAATTAGCTTCCCTGAGGATAGATGTTCCAACGCTCTACCGAATGAAGTTATAGTGCTCATGTGGCACTTTTCTAAAACTAGGTTTACTGAAAGCATGCTAGAAAAAATAGGTATTCAGGAAACTTTCACTTGTATTGAGGTTCATTATTGATTTCTGTGTACAAACAAGCTTCTAAGGGCATTCTTTAACCTTGTCCATCTTCATAAAAACGCCATTGCTTGAAACTGGTTGAACTACTGTGCAGTGTAAGGATCATCCAGATACTTTGACTGTAACTGTTATTTTCGTTATATGTAAATGTGAACCAAAATTATAAACTACAAGTGGCGCCTTCTTGGAAGGCTAAGTTCCAAGAAGAGTTTACATGCAATTAATAATCAACGAATGGACTACAGGACATTCTTTTTTCCATAAGGACAGAAGCATACCCATAGAAACCTTCTGTAGAATCATCTCCTGCATGTGCTAGTATGGCATCACCACCTGGATGCTCCTCCACGTACGAAGTGACATCATAAACCTTTGATATTAAGAATTGAAAAAGAAAAGAAAAGACAAACCACTCTGTGAGATGAAAGAATGTGACAAAGCAGTTGTAACCAATTTCTTGATAAAAAATAGAGTCACAGGTTATGAAGCTGTGAGAAATACCCTGTTCTTGATGATTATCCAGCAATCATCTCTTTTTTTGTGCAATGATACTTCAGCCCTGCTGTAGACCTTCCATTCCTAAAGTAAACATGAAGACAAGGATCCCACCAACAGGCATTACAAGTTGTTAACTTTTGATGCTTTTCTGATAGAACCAAACGTTGTATATCTAATGATTTATTAGCATTCAAGAATATCTAGTGAACCAAAAAGAAAACCACACACATATCCCTGAACAATGTCACATTCGTTTTGCTTTTTCTTCTGTCCATTCTTTGATTCAACATACTGAATATTAAACCCTTTTCTTCCAGAAGTGCTTCAACACTATGAGGTCACATGATCTTCTAACCAAATTTCTTGTCAAAAATAACCAAAAGAAGGGTCTCAAACCCACTGAATTTAACATTCAACATCAGCGACTTACGTTCATTCTTGTGCCAGATGCCAAACCATGACAAAGAATCATTCACAGAGACTATGGACATCAGTTAATGACTGAATCCCCCATAAATTTGCAGTGATATAATGAGTAGTAGACAATTCAAAGTACGAAGAAAAATGTCAAAGCCTACCTTCTTACTATTAGCACCAGGTCGAGTCTCTTTAATCGTACCTGCCATTCACAAGTTTTCTCAGATAAAAAAAAAAAAACAAAAACCAATTTTCCTTTACCTTCAGCTCGGAGGGGTGTTTTACAAAATTAATCATGAAATTCGTAACATGAACCGAACAGAGTAAAAGAAGATACTTGATTTCTGGTTCCACGGTAGCAACAGGAAGGCGCAAAGAATGCCCAGCACCACCGCAACCCCAACAAGCAGCATTGCTTCCACTCAACTGGGATCCTCTTCTACGCATTTCACCTCAGTTTCAGTATCGTTAATACGAAATGGCGATAACTAAGCAGAGAAAATAGAGGCTCTGGAGCTTTCGCAACAGTGCAATCCTTTATTCGGAAGAGTGGATTTTGAGTGATGACCTGCTCAAACCCGCGACGCGGGTCTGTTGATAACAGTCCACTGGCGACGGAGCCCGAGCCTGCACGGCAGTGTCGCCGGAGAGAGGGTGAGCAATAGTTAAATCTCCGATGAGAGTGACAGATAACAATGGAATCTATCAGTCACGTGACTGACCGGCTTGTCTCTTGTCTTTTTACGTTCCTTCCGCCCATCACGATTCACTATCATCAGCCTATAAATCTGCATCTGTGGGCTGGCTGGGCTTAATCCGGAGAAATTATGTTTGGGCCATGACTTTTACTTCTTTCTCTTTTACTCCCTAAAGTTGTCCTTCTGTCTCAATTCACTCCGACCTTTTCCTCCCTTGTAGTGAGTCGTGCAACACAAAAGCCCAATGAGTTCTGGTCAGTTCAAATTTGAATCCAAGATCTCTTTCAGTCATGGACTTATTCACTCCGAGATTTAAGACCGAAACTTCGTCGAAGATAACGAGTGAACTGAACCAATTCATGTTAATTCTACTATTCTTCTTCTTCATGAGCATTTAAACGTACATGCAATTCGGAATCTCCAATTGTCTAAATGACCTATAAGATCTCTCAAAAGATCCTGTGACACTAAACCTTATTGTGACATGGACGGTCCCAACAATTGAACATAAAGTCATTTCAGTCGAGTATTTGATCGTGCCAGATGAAGCATACAAGGTATTCATTCACGGTTAAGTAGAGGGCACCCTAGTCAATGCACACTCATAGTATGAAACCAAGTTGAATTAATATCTTAGAAAGGTGTTAGTATAAGTTGGTTAAGATGGTTCGATGTATATTTTCCTCAAGTGAAATAAAGGAAGAAGAAATTAAATGAAGCGGTTGATATATGATAAATGTTCAACCGTTCTAGGTAGGAAAAAAAAAGAACATGATACTATTATTAGTATATGTGGGGGACTTTTTTGTGAAGAAATAAATGTTCTTTTAATAATAATGTATATCCAAAAAGGAAATCTAGTTATTAATAATATTACCATATATAGAGATTACAGTGGAAATTGCACTAGGATTAACTTCCCTTTTTTTTTTTCTAAATCAAGAGTATTTATAAAGGAGAGATAATTTAATAGGATATATTAATATATTATATTTGGTATAGTTATAATGAAAAGGCAATGCATTTAATAGATCAAAATAATAATAATATTGAGAGTAATTGGTAATATTTTTGTGTTAATTTTAAAAATATAAAAGAAAATATATATTTTAACATTGAATTTTAGCAGTCATAAATTTATTAAATAAATGTTTATTCTATGGGTTTTAATAATTTTCGATATTAAAATAACGTAAGCAATTTGTACCTTTAAAAACAAAAAAAAGCAGAAAAATGGGCATTACATGTAAAATCATCTTCTTGAGCAGAAAGAAGGAGAAGAAGAGGAAGAGGTCTGATCAGCAACATTGGCACAGCACTGCATTTGACGAAGACATTAGACATCTTAACTTTCCGAGATCGCGGTGCATTCGGCTTCTACAGGGTTTACTGATCAAAACATAAACCAAGACAAGCTCAAATGACACAGAGGAGGCAATCGATGCACTCGGGTGAAAGCCCGATCGCTGGACACAGTTTCTTACGGTGTCGGTCTCACATTTCCCGATACGATGATCATTTGCTGATTTGGTAATTGTTGAGGGCCACATAGGAGCTCCTTATTGTCCGCATAGAGCAGCAGACCCACCCCAGAACTGTAGAAGAATATATGTCGAACAAACTCAAAATAACTTGACAGTAGAGGATAGAGTCCTTCAAGATCTGGAACATTATTGGCATTAACTCAAGATACGATGATGACATAACCAAGTTTTCGACCCATAGACTCAGACAGATGCTTAACAGGACACATACTGGCAACTCCCTAAGCCATATGGTCCATACATGGACCTTATTCTTCATTCCTTAACATCGGAGACCGGATCAGACATTATTGTTGCCATCCTGAGACACCGGACGCTCAGCAGTCTCCACCGGTCCAGCCCGCCTCATCATCTGCCCAAGCGGAAAGAACACCACTTAGACAAGAAGAACGCTACAAAGGAGCAATTCACTTGAGAATTTTGCAGCATGATAAAGAAATCGTAAGACAGAGCCCACTTTTGCCAGGTTAGAAATACGGAAAACTGTCGTCAGAAACAGAATTGAAAGGAGCTACGGAGAGCAAGAAGTACCTGGAAATAAGTTTCAATCTTACCCCTCAGCTCAGCATGCTCCCTCCTCACAAGTTGAAGAGCAGCTTTGCAGCTGATTGATCCTCATCATTAATTCATGTTCAGAAGAAAAATGTTAGATGTGAACTACTACCGTTGAAGTCTTTGGAAAATCAAGGTGAGAAAAGCTTAGCAACATCAATGCTTAGTATATGTATAAGCCGTGCATGCCTTCAGGATTAATTAACATCAATTCGATGGTAGTTGACAACAGAGTTTGTATAGCCAGTTATTGGAAAGAAATTAAAAAATTCATATAATTTCAAGGAAAGGGAAGCTGTAGATAAATCACCCATCCGGATTTTTATTGTAGGCATGCCCCTTCAGCTGGCTAGCTTCATTGAAGACTTTGTGAGCTCCAACACTGCAGAGACAAATTAATGGCCACAGTTAAACACGTGTGTCTTCAACTGTAATTAGAAGGACACCTTGTGAAGAGGTTATACAGCACAGGACTGTTCAGTATATCAAGCCGGTGTAGACCATCTCAAAAGTCGCAAAGATTGAATTAATAACTTCTAACAGCGAAAAGACAAAAAATCTGCCATGAAAATGCATACAACACATGCCATCCGGTTGTGGAATATATGTCTGTGACTTACGCTCCAGAGCTTCTCTTCAGCTTATAAGCAAGCCTGTTGACTTCCATAAAGTTAACAGTTTCCTCATCCCTGTATATTGTAAAACATATGCATTAACAAGGAGATGTCTCAATATATGACATTTATAGGTGTTCTCTGTTTCTACGTATAAGCTAGTCATGGAAATGAAGTAATCAGAAGAAAAGTGATGAAAAAGCAACAAAGAGCATCGATTGCGTACAAGAGTTGTTCAATATTCTCCATATACTTGGTTGAGTCCCTGAAATAAGTGGTCATAATCTCCACCACAAAATTGGGGTTACCATGTTTCTCGAGGTACTCCAGGTTGACAAACATATCATTCAGGAAGCCCTGTCATAGGCAAGATTATATTAGCTATGTGTGATCAAGGAAAATGATCTAATTGGCACTAACAAGAACAAACCACAACATTTGCCAACCAGAAAAAAATGAATAACATCAATTTATTTTTAAAAAAAGGTATTTTCCTTCAGCTTCCTCTATGTGCTTTTTCAGAGAAATTAAACTACGAGTGTTTCATAGAAAAGAAAAGCAAAAATCCAGGAATGATTCAAATATAAGGTATCAAGATTCAACAATATAGGATGAGACCTCATCAAGAAGTGATTGCCTGAATGCTGCCATTTCTTGCCGGATTCTGTCACTGCTTGCCATTGTTTTCGGTAAGATAGTTGATGGACGCAGGCAAAAATAGAGTGTAAAGGCCGACGATGAGTACTGAAATCGAGCCAGATTGAAGGTATTTATAGATAACATTCAGCAGAGAAACAAAAGGCTGAAAACAGATCTCAGTAAATAAAATTTATGACTTGACATGTACAGATGCGGGATTTATGACTGCTTTTTTCTGTCTGTACCTGAATCAATCAGGTTTGAGTTTAATTATGAATTTTCTCCATTTAAAAAACTAAAACCAGGGTTTTATTTAAGGGGAAGCGGCTGCTTTAATGTGAAGGAGCTTTCACCTTTAACAATGGGAAGCAAGTAAAAAATTGCACTAGCTTAAAAGAAAATCTAGAAAGACGAAACACAAGGCCATTAACAAGAAGCTAGCATGCCATATGATCGACAAGATGGATTAAGTCAATAACATTGTTCTTGATCAACAAATATTAGTAGCAAATCAAGCAGTTCGGTTTGAATGGTCATTCCAAGCATTAAATCTATTACATAAAGTCAGATATGCCTATCATCCTCATATAGTTTTTTAATTAAGTGAAAAGGAGAACGGTAACTAGTTGATCAATTAATTCTAGACAACATTTTCATATACTTTCAAGAAATAAACATCTATATGTGTTTGCATTAGAAAGTAGATATTCCCATTTTTATGTGGCTGGAAGATCATTAGAAGCAGTATACTTTGACATTTCCAGATGGTATAAAATATAAATTAATTAATTAATATAGATTTGTACTCTCTAAAAGGCGAATCAGTTTGAAATAAATGTCAATAAATTGTACAATATCTCTGATTGACCATAGATTTTGAAATAAATGCAGGTATATCTCAGATTTCTCCTTCCTTCTCATGCTTATCTTAGTTCGGCCACGCGCATGGAGCGCGTGATCCTAGATCTAGCATCTTTTCTATATTAAGGAGACCTTCTTGACCAGCTATAGTCAAGTAAAGAAATTTGAAATTATACATGATGTCACCATGCAGCTAGCTTCTCCACAAGAACACTATTGAGTTCCTACATTCTCTATTTCAATATCAATACTAAATCATCTTGGTTCATTTGATTCAATTATCTAACTGTATCGAGTCCATATTACAAGACACCGATTAAAACGAGCTGTAGGAATGATTACTTTGGTCTTTGGCGGCTAAGTTCCTCAGTATTGAAATATTTTAACACTGAGCACTATTTCCAGAGTTGGCTTAACATACACTGTGAAGCAACATGGAGAACCTATCACATATTTCTAGAGATTTAGGGAAATGCATCAATCGAAGCCAAGTCACACTTGCATTCACCAGAAAAAAGCAAATAATAGAGAACTGATACAACTTTCAACATAGAAAAGGCTGTTCTTAGTTTAATTTGCAGAGCGCTCACTAAGTAAGTTGAGGCCTTGTTTGGGTTAAGAGCTACCACTGCCATTCTGTTCCTGAGGAGAGCTCTTAGATCTGCAATGGAATGGAAAAATGAGTTTGACCATAGAAAATGCAATAACAATGGAAGAAATTTTGTGTTTTTGTGTTAATATTAAAAACGTAAGGCATTTGAGAGAAATGGTTGAGAGAATTTTCATTTCATGTTGAATTAAAACTCCCACCCCATCAAGTGCATCTCATAATTCCTTAAAGTGTAATCAAATGAAAAATGAAATCATAGTGTAGATTGTCTATTTCATTCATATGTACCAAATATAAGCCTAAAGGGAGAAGGAAAGGCAGAACCACAGGTGCTGTTTGCCTGTTTGGCCACGTAGAAGATGAAACCATCAAGAGAGCACTTGATCCTTGAGGCTAATATCTTATTGAGTACCTGGAGGGTGGACTCTTGGCCGCTGTTAGTAACTTGTTTGTCATTAGATCGATGATCAGCTTCTGTCATGGGAGGACAATCACAGCAAGTTCGGAGAGGAAAGTCCCATGGACATCACAACTCTGACAGAGAGGTTGTCAGCTTGTTCCTGTAATTTCCAAAAATCAATGCAGCATGACAACAAGGTTTCCAATTGGACTGAGCAGCTTTGTTCAATAAAAAGCAAACTGAAGTCCACAGGAAGCTGGTTTTTTGGCCCAATGTCATGCATAAATAGTTTTCTTTTATGGCAATCCACTGCAGTACGCCTTTCATTTCTATGGTGCACTTTATTCTAATCTAGTACTGTCATTCAGAGAAATATCTGAAACTCAAATTCAATTGCGCAGCATGAGATGCTGATAAGCATGTGAACATCATTTACAAATTATTTTCATGGGTCAATGCTTCAATATTTCTGGCTAGGTTTACAAAAGTACCTAAAGAAATCATTAACAAGAAAAGAGTTTCAGCAATATAAGAAAATGGAGCCAATTAAAAGTGAGAATCAAGCTGATTCACTGGTTATCATCAAGAATCAGCTTTCAAGTTTCCTAGGAACCAGCCAGCTGAGCTCCCAATTCTTGGGCACAACAGGCTTGTCCTGTCCTTTTTTAACAATGATTTGCTCAATATATAGCTGGTACAGAATGAAATGAAAGACAAAAAAGTTGGCAAAAAATACAGACCTGAAGACAGTGGGATTAGTCGGGTGAACCCGTTCAACCCAACTCAAGAAGACCATTCTGAAAAGCATGTTTACCTTGTTCTTGTCATAGTATTTACCTGAATGAAATTTGGAATGAAAAAGACAATTCTACCACTTGCAGATAGGATGGTTTATGTCTATAATCTAGTTCATAAGAAAGATGAAAAGAAGTGATTTCAATCATTAAATAATTCGATAATTCATTCCTAAAAGTCCTATGCATAGGATCATAAAAAATCTATGATCATTCAGGTGTCTGATCTCTGATCTTTTGATCTAGAGAGGATCAAAAACAATAAGGGCGCAGTCATAAACATTACCCCAGACAACCTAGCCTCTTACGACTGACCAGTGGAAGTACATCCTTTAAGCAATGTTTGAGCCTGAACACCAAAAATAGAAACTACTTACTCAAAGAGTAAGACAGTATATGCAGGAATTTGTATTCACTCCAAAGTGTTGGGACAAAACATTGATCAATATATTTCTTTTTTTTTCTTTGCTCAATATTGACCAGTATATGTCTACCAATGATATAACTAGGTCACCCCATCACTGATCCTGTAACTTCACTGGACAGAGAACATTCTTTTGCTCAATTCACTGCTTTTTACCAGCAGAGAATTCAACTAGCTTTTCATCAGCAGAAGATTCAAAATTTTTTTCAATATCTTTAAGTTGACTTTCACTGTCACTCATACATCTGTACTTTCTGATTGTGGTGTCTCTTGCTTAAGCATAGGAGCACGATCTGCTTCTTCAGTCAAATTATCTCTATCTGCTTCCTTGATTTCCTTTATTGATAAGGGATGAGAGGGGATCCCAGAACCCACACCTGCAGCATTACTACTAACAAGTCGTTGATTTGGGGCTTGGGAACTGTTTGAGCTACTGGAACTTTAGCATGATCTGTGTCAAGTTTATCCACATTATCCACCGGTTTCTTGAATTTCAGGTTGCAGTTTGAGATTGTCATGTTTGAAAAAGTGTAAAATTAGTTGCAAATTTTGGTAAATATAAATAAAATGGTCATAAAAGTTAAATACAATCCATTAATTCGACATGTTCTAGATACAAAGTTTTTATCAACCACATTGTAAGATTTAACTCATGTAATCTTAGACCATAATGAACTTTACAGCCAAAGTTTACTGTAATATATCAAAACAAGAGGGTCTAAAAGGAAAGTGGGAATTCATTGACAAAGAAGATGCCTGGCTGTATCTGGTGGATACTTGCCACAGGATAGACGACATGTCAGGCAGACCCTGGCTGCATCTAGTACTGTCCCATGATGATGGCCCCATAGGTCAGTAAAGGAGGCCTACTGAAAAATTGGGCTAGAAGAACCAAATTCATCTATCATACTAATATTTTGACTATGGCGAGCAAAAAAGAATCAACAACAATTTGTAACACCACAGATTAATGATTCAAATGATTTGAAGATTTTTTTTTTTATCAGTCAAAATGAATATTTCATTCTGTATAATCAAAATGAGACGTATCCACAAAAGTACATTAAGCAAATCTTCCCAGCCTAGCACCCCATTGAGCTAGATTGTGAGCAGAAATATTCCTAGATCTAGGAATCCAACAACAATGCCAAGAATCCAAAAGCATCACAGTATCTCAAAAATCCAGAGTAGCATTCATGCAAACCCAGGGAGAACTGTCAACCCTACTAACAGCTGAAACTACTAGCGAGCATCAAAGAAAAAAGTGACCTTGGACAAATTCTTTTGCTCAGCAATCTGGGCAGCAAGGAGGTGGGCTTCAGCTTCAGCTTGAGTGGGATATAAGGAGCTTTGATTCTGAATCTAAGACAGGATGGTGCGTCCTTCCTTGATAGCTTGCCCTGCAATACAAATTGTCTCCTCTCTCCAAGCAACATAAACATTAGTGGCCTGAGGATCATTAGCCATCTAATCCATACTGCTGGAGTCATGAACAGAACAAGAATCCACATCACAAAAGGGATCTGAAATTGAGGAGGAAGGGTTAGGAAGCTGCAAACTATTATCCAGTCCCCACCCTTGACACAGACAGCCAGTGAGACAGCTGATCATGACATCAGTCCAAACATGCAGCTAAGCTATAGCCAGGAACCTTGGCAAGCTTCCGGTCCTTCATCGCAACCCTCATCCTCTCAACCTCTCCCCACAGCCCCCTAGTTGCATAAATATTTGATAGAACCACATAAACCCCATCATTCCATGGTTCAAGTTCAATTAAATGCTTGCCTACCCACTCAGCCATCCCCACATTCCCAAATTTCTCACATGCCCCCATCAGGCACCCAAAGATTACTGAGCTCGGCCGCATTGGCATAGTTTCTATCATCTCCCTCGCCTCCTTGAATAGCCCTGCCCGCCCTAAAAGATCAACTAAACAGCCATAGTGCTGCAGGCTGGGCGCTATGCCATACTCCCTTTTCATCATGCCAAAGTAGTGCCTACCCTCTTGGACTAGACCACCATGCACACAGGCTGTAAGGACCCCAACAAAGGTCACATGGTTGGGCACCACACCTGCTCTGATCATTTCACTGAAGCTATCAAGGGCTTGCCTCACAAGCCCATTGGATCCATATCCCACGATCATAGAAGTCCATGAGGACACATTCCTCAGCTGCTGCATCCTCAAGAACACCTTGTTGGCCAGGTCCATTCGTCCACATTTGCCATACATATCAATCACTGAGTTCAGCATCAGAACATCTGATTTCCCCTCACCACTTTTCACAGCTTGGTAGACACACTTGTGCAGTTGAAAGGCAAGCTTTAAGTCCCCAAGGGCCCCGCACGCAGATGTGACGCTAACCACGGAGACATCATCTGGTACAAACCCATGTTCCTTCATGTCCAAGAACACAGATATTGTCTCCTTTGCCCGGCCACCTTGGGCAAGACCTGGCCAATACCAAAATGAAGATAAGCACAAAGAATGCATAATGTGTAGACCACTGAGTGCCAATCAAACTCATATCAAGAATGGATATTCATACCAAAAGTTTTTCTTCTTCTTCTTTTTTTTCTTTTTCTTTGGATGGCTGGACTCCCTAATTTTGATAGATTGTAAGATAAGAAAACATTCTTTAGTTATTTTATCAGTTACTCGGTAACTATAAAAAACCGGCCTTAGTATTTGTACAGCCATTGCTATCTTAATGGACAAGAAAAAAAATCTTTTTATATTCATTCAGTACAACGTCCTCAAGGGATCTAACATTACAATAGAAACTTCATACAGCAATAGCTCCCATGGTTCTAAACTTCCACTGAAGTACGCGGAAAGGAGTGAGGTAGAACTCAAATAGCAAGAATACAAGCATGAGCGGCAGAGGTTGCATTTAAAAAGTTTAACGTTATAGCAACCGGAGAGGATCGCATTCCAAGAACCCAGCTTGCGGTCAGGATTTTCGTCAAATACCCTGCGGGCTTCTTCGAGCTGGCCTGCCTTAGAGTACAGACTGATGAACCCGCTCTCACAGAACTCGTTCTGTTCGAGCCCGAGCTTTATGGCAGTTCCATGGACTTGCCGCCCCAAAGTGAACTCAAAGCAGTGTCCAGCGGCCTTGAGGACAATGGGGACAGTGTAACAGTCAAATCTGACGCCATCACTCGACATCAACATGAAGACCGAGAGACCCCTTCCGGGGGCCCCCAAGCGTGTATAGGCACGAATGAGGTTGTTGTAGTGGAAGGCCAAGGGGAAGGTGGAGAGGAAGTGGGTGCGGAGTATGTGGCCATAGAGCCGGGCGAGGTCCCGGAGGGAGGTGGAGGATGACAAGATGTTCGGAATGGAGAAGGAAGGGTCGTGAAAAACGGCGTTGACAGTGAGAGGAGCAACCGTGTGAGTTCTTGTGAAGGCGGAGGAGAGGCTACGGCATTGCTGTCGGAGTCGGAGGAGGAGGAGAGAGAAGGAGACCATATGGCTATGGCGGGAGGAGGAAGAAAAAGCAGGAGACGCTCGAGTTTGTGATAAAACTAGAGGATCCGGATGAATGAAAATGGAACTATGGGGGTGAAAGTTAAAAAAACATTTTATGTGGCCTCCCAATATGAACTCTAGTTTATTAATCCATCAATTCTTTTTCTTTTTTTAATGTTGATAGTCGCTAAATCATAATAATAAATTAATTTACTATTATATAACACAAAATCCACCATTATTTTCTAAATATCAATTTTTAAAAGTTTTAAACCTTAAATATAATCTATTATATATTATTAATTTATTACCCGGCTACCCCTCAAGACATTAATCCATCAAACCCATATCAAAGTTTCGAGTGTCCAATGACAAAATTCAAAGAGACGTACGTGGTGAGAAGAATATAGTGCATTGAAATAAGATAACAAAACACAGTAGCACCGAAACGGATTTGATCTAAAGTATAGGATAAATTGTTAAGTATTCACAAAATTGGGGTGCACATAGCAATTAATTAGATAAAGGGAGCACATTCCCCCGTCTACACAACTCTCCCTCACTCTCTCTCTCTCTCTCTCTCTCTCTCTCTCTCTCACGCACACACACACAGCGTTCGTCGGTCTCATAAGCCATACGAGCGAGCACGGAGGAGCTTAGCACGCAGAGTGTAGATGGCGGATCGGCAAGTGGAGGAGGCCGAAAAGATCCTCGACCTTAGCAGCTTCCAGCTCCACGAACTCGACTCGGTCGAGCTGCCCGCTGACCTGACCGAGCTCGACCTCACAGCCAACCGCCTCTCGAGCCTCGATCCTCGGATCGGCCACCTCTCCGGCCTCAAGAAACTCTCCCTCCGCCAGAATTTGATCAGCGATGTGGCCGTCGAGCCCCTCTCTTCCTGGGACGCGCTGTCCGGCCTCGAGGTATTCAGGTTACAAGTCCGATTGCGAATTTATGTTTGTATCTGTCTAACAGAAAGAGGGAGGACTCTACTAAGTTGATAAAGGTGTGGTTTTTGGTTGTATTTGCTGCAGAATTGTCGGGTTAAATATTTTGCGTCATTTTACTGTACGGTGTGTCTTGCAAATGAGAAGCCTTTTGAACAAGAATGTAGCGATGAGTGCTCCGGCGTAAGATTTTAATTACACATGTCGGAGTACTTGTCTGGTGATACATGAAGGAATGATGTGAGAATGCCACAAAATTGCTAATTAAATTCTTGTTGAGGCAGGCCTTCTACAAGAGTATCTCTTTGATTCTGTATTTTAGAAGAGAGCATAGGTTTGGCTTACATTCTTCTGCTGAGCGCTTCTGTCGTTGACTAATTTATGGTCCTTTTTCGGTTGCAAGTTCAGAGGAAAATAAAATCACAAACGCTCGTTACTGCATATCAACCATCATTGAGGATGATTAGGTCATTGGTTACACGATCAGATGAAGCAACTCGGGATACAGTACCTATAATGAAAGTTTAGTTTCATTGAATAGTAATTTTTTGGGTTTCCACTGGAAACAAATCATTACCTACGCATTTAGATACCTTTTGCCATAGTAAATTGAATTCCTGTAAGTGTTTAATGACAACTTCGATAGGATGTCATTTATGATTTTCCTTTTGTTTTTGTTTCACCAAGTGAAAATTCTTCTTATGGTGATTATCATTCATGAGTCCAGTTTAACCCATTTCCCAGATTCCATCTTAAATCATTTTCAGCTGTTTTTCATCAATTTATTCTGCTTGAGGGGGTTCCTTTTGACTTAAATTTATCTTAATTTTGCAGGAGCTTGTACTCAGAGATAATCAACTCATGAAGATACCTGATGCCAGCATATTCAAGAGGCTTTTGATTTTTGATGTCTCTTTCAATGAGATTTCTTCTTTAAATGGATTGTCCAAGGTGTCAAACACTCTCCAGGAGCTCTATGTGTCAAAGAACGAAGTTACTAAGATGGAGGAGATAAACCACCTCGTTGAACTGCAGATACTTGAACTTGGTTCCAATAGATTACGGGTTATTATCCTTACACACTTTTAGATCTTTCAATGCTCAATTCAATGGTTTCACTAAGTTACAGGCATGTCTGTTGTGGATCTTAGATGCTAAAGGAGATAAACACTTAATGGTATGTGCTTACTTGTGCTTTATCAAATGATGAAATGCATTCTTTGCAATTTCAGGTAATGGAGAACCTAGAAAATTTTACAAAATTACAGGAGCTATGGCTGGGGCGCAATCGGATCAAACAAGTGAATCTGTGTGGTCTCAAATGCATTAAGAAGATTAGCTTGCAAAGCAATCGTCTTATCTCTATGTTAGGGTTTCAGGTGGTTTATTATAACCTCATAATTGTCATAGGTGAGATGTTCTTTGTGTCAGACAGAATGTGATGATGTGGCTACTTCTTGCAGGAATGTTTAGCTCTTGAAGAGTTGTACTTGAGTCACAATGGTATTTCCAAAATGGAGGGCCTATCAACATTAGTCAACCTTCGTGTATTGGATGTGTCGTCAAATAAGCTGAAGTCCATTGAAGACATTCAAAGTTTGATGGGGTACATATATTACTAAGAGTTGCAATTGATTAACATATGCCTATGGATCATACTGATAATAATATTGCAGGTTAGAAGATCTGTGGTTGAATGATAATCAGATAGAATCTCTTGACAACATGGCTGAAGCTGTTTCCAGTTCAAGAGAGAAGCTTACTACTATCTATCTTGAGAACAACCCATGTGTATAATTTCTTGACCTGAAATCTTTTGTTTTCTCCAACGGAGATGGTTGAAGCTGTCAGTGATTTTTGTTATCATGGATAGGTTTTTCGTAGAAGTTGATCTCCCTTTTGTTACCGTGTGATTGTCATATTTGATAGTCATGAAGAGAAGTATGTTGGGCTTCCACTGATTTTATGGGCGCTCTTTCTCTACCATAACTATCATGTCTCTGACACCATAGCTATTCCAGGCAAAATCTCCAAACTACTCTATCACAGTGAGACAGATCTTCCCAAATATCCAACAGATTGACTCAGAAATAGTCGCTTAGGAAATTTCTGGAATGTATCATCTATGCTGTCAGGCGTACATCAGGTAATTTTCCCATCTTGATGGTATCTGTCCTTTGTTTATTATTATTATTATTGTTATTTGGATGATATTTGTGGCCTTTTAGATTATGATTGGTGATATATTTTTTTTATTTTCCAGCATATATAATCTTAACGTTCTTCCTTTGCAGGACATGTCTGGGAAAGAAGTCAACATCATGACTTTTAATCTGACGGATTCAAACAAAGGCCATTAAGGATATGAGTTGTCATGCATTTGACGATGGTTGGAAGCTTCAGGCACCGTTAAAATTTAGTCTTAGTATTCCAGGAAGTCTCTGTTTTGGTGCTGAGTTCTTGTTGGTGCTACCTTACCCACTTTTTTTTTTTTCTCAACTTCTTGCTAGCAATTATTCGCATATCCCTCTACAACGAACAGTGTTTTGCCCACAATCAAGATGTTGTCAGATAATATAAGGTCTTCACGAGAGATCTCTTCTGGATTGAATTTTACTGTGATGGCTGCGGTTTCTCATTGAGTTAATTGAAGTAGCGAAGGGTGTGCTGGTTAAATCATGCCATTCCCCTCATGAATGACCAGCAAACTTCACATTTCCTGAGGAAACAGGTTGCAGGATCTACTACTATGAGGTCCCTGCAAAGTTCGATTCACCCGTTAATCGTATCGTGCAGAAGTTGATAAGCTCATTGCCAATTTCGAACGAGAGTTAATTTCAACCAGCATCGGCTTGTCAAGCTCGGGTACCCGCGTGGACACAAGAGGAGTAACACAGACGGAGGTCGAAGAGCTAGCAGACACTAAGGTAAAAAAGCTCCCAAAATCCTCAACCATTCATTATTACTTCACATTTCATAAATATCGAAGCTAAAATGGTTTGGAACAAATCATACAGCACAAGCGCAAACTCGAGTCACTACCAACCAGTTCTCTACACATTACCCTTTCTCTTCGCACAGAACTTTAAAATTAAAAGAAAAAGAAAACAAATAAAGCTCTCAGACTCTCAATCATGGTCACGTATGTCAGAATAGAGAACCTACCCTATAATCAGCAATTCCAATCGTGGCTCTTCACATCGGCATTCCAGAGATTTTTCAGACAACAGCATACTGTGTGTAGTCAAAAAGGGCCGGACCTTGTCACTACAGCAGAGGACCTCTTCACCTTGTAGCCAAAAAACATTTGAATACCCTGTATCTCACAGTTTTTTTGGTAGGTTGTAGTTTTTCTTCAGGAACTTCGTGGCTGACTGGTCATTCCTATGGCAGATAACTCTTAGGAGCGTGTTTGGTTCATTTGGGCTCCACTGGCCTGAAGTTGGAGGAAGTGGGAGCTTTGATTTACCAGAAGACCCGTGGCTACCCAAAGCGAGAACCCTAAATCGCTCAATTAGCGATTCAGTGTCAGTATGGAGCAGTGGAAGAAGACTCCTTACTTGGGTTGACAACTTGTCTATCAAATCAGACGGCAATCCATCACCGTTGGACCAAAATAAATCTGTAAGGAGCTTGAAGTCTTCCTTGATGAGTTCAGAATCTTCCAAACAGAAAGCACGGGCAGGGCCCCCAGCAAGCAGAACAAAGAGGAACCCGTCAAAGGAAGCCCTCATTACTTCAGTAATAACTCGAGTACGCACTCGATCATGAACAGTTGAGGAAATTATCTCTAGGTACTCTTCAAGGTCCTGAAGAAAAGGTTCGATCCTGGAAGAAGGAACTGGACCAGCATATAACCCATCCCAGAGAACATGGCTCAGATCATGGAAGACAACCTTGTATGCTATTGTTTCACAAAGCTGTTGGATTCCTTCGACACAGGAAGCACTAGAAAGCCCAAACTTAATACTCTTTCCACTCATGACATCATCCGCATGGGCCGGATCTGCGTTCCTGAGATTGGCTATTGTCTTCTTTGTTAAGACCTCCAATTGTGAGCGGAAGAACTGCAGGGTATTAACTTGAACACATAGCTGAGGTATCTCGAAGGAGCTGTCTCCACTTGTGGAATCCACCTGGGACTTCCTCCTTTGTGTGAGTTTCTCCTTCTCCTTTTTTCTTGAGGTCCTGTGATATTTCAAACCTTTTGTGCATCGAGTCAGAGCAGGCATTGCAGGAATGAAGTTGCTTCGATTACCTACAAAATAATGAAAAATAGTGTCACATCAAGTAATGTACTTAAGAGCATGATTCCAGGACTGGGCCAGTACCTACTAGACATGTACTGCCCGCTGGTACGGTTCATAATAAACCACATTATCAAATCATTCTACCCTGTTGGATTTAGACACCTAAATAGAACACAAACAGCGGATGCATAACTTCAGAAACTCATATGTTCAGCTCAATCGAGATTAAGAGATTTTATTGGGTCAGTTAAGAGTACCTACCACAGCCAGCCTTTGCCTTTGTTATATATTGCTGAATGCATGAATCAAGACCACTGATCAACTGAGGGAGCAAGGTCTGGTACATCGGTATTGGCAATAGGAAGAATGCTTCCAAAGTCTCATCCACAATCCGCAGAACTTCAACTGCAGAAGGAGCAAACCGCTGTTTATTGGCATGTGGACTCCATACCTACAGAAGTGTCAGCAACATGTGGACAATTATGAACAATGAGAGCAAATAAGAATCTTGAAATGTCACAATTGCTGGACTAAAGGACAAACAAAACAGAGTTCGACCAATTGTTTCGAACCAAGAGTCAAATTGGACACCAGATGTAAACAGGAGGCCCCACCTTACTGAACTACATGAGCCAATAGTCAACATGTTTTCCTGAGCAGGACTAATAAATAAAGACTTCCCCTTGTATATATAATTGCAGCAACAAAATCTTAACATTCACTTGTTTCTTTTGGGTTGGGGATGGATGGTGGAGGGTCATACTAGAATGCATTATATTCTATGCAGAGCATAACTTGGAAAGTCGTTCAATTGATCATGGGATCTTATAATAGTATGCAGGCACGGCTACAAACATCATAATCCTCAGCATGTCGTGATTCTAATAGGTCTCATTTGTTGGTTCTAGAACCATCTCATTACCAGACGGATAAAGCCAGTTATGACACGTGAATGGAAAAATTATAAGATCTTGCTTCAGTTTATTTTCAATTCAAAGAAAGTTCCGTTCCCATGTAGCAGAAATGACATAAGGTTGCTGTCATTCCAACAAGTCCATATAACCTACCCCAAGCCATCATCCTAAATGGATTTAAGAACCAAGATGATAGAAAGATACCCACACCCAGGAAAACCACTCCATACGGAGTTCAGTCAGGACTATAAATCACAAAGAATGAGTAATCAAATTCGGTACCAATGGATAAGTATAGGCATCAGCCAGCCGGGATCAAAGTCAAGACACAAGAATGCATAAACTCCACTGTATCTGAACAATGCCTATGCTCCATACCTCTTGTTGCAGATTCCTATTAACCCACTCCCTTAGCCTGTCCACTCTCGTCTTTATCCATGCTGTTACGAGATCACTGATCACACTCTGAGCCTCATACGGAGGCATCTCCTGTATTATTGACTTCCCACCATCTTCACTCTCCACCGAGTCTTCCACTGCTATCTGCACGAGATCCTTCTCCAATTTATCGGCAGCAAGCAGAACTTGCATGGAATCAGGAGTCAAATCATCAATGCTTGACACAAAATGCTTCAACTCATTTCCAAAGCAGGAATGGAGGGTTGCCACAGCTACCCCAGCTGCAAGACAGTGCCACCTCTTGAGAATTGGGCTGAAGGTCTCTTTCTCATTCAGTGCCAGCTCTCTGATGTCTTGAGCAAGGACCGAGAGAAAAGGGATCGTATGCCTCTGGCTTTTGAAGGTGTGCCGTATTTTCTCCTTTTTCTGTCTTAAAGAAGTTGAGGGGGAAAGTCAATCATATCAAAGGAAGCAAGCAGCCAAGGACATGGAACAAGTACAGACTCCAGGCATAAAGATAATGGACCAAAAAAGTAACCAACATAACTTGCCTGAGAAAACACTGCATGTAGCGAGGATCTTATATAGGTCTCCACTCTCTCCGGGGCCACATCCCTCTCCTTTCTCTTCCTTCCATACTCAACATCCTCTGCTAGTATCTTAGCCGATGAAACCGCTAAAGAAACCGCACTCTGCAAGACCTCAACATTATCACTGTGAAAATAATCATGGTACAAGAGAAGCCGCTTTTCTGTCCAACCCAGTATCACATTCAAAGTGGATTTTAAAGCTCTGGTATAATCAGGATCCTTGGTTGATTTAGCATCTATTTCTATTTCCATCAACAAATTACAAGCAGCAAAAAGGAGATCGCTCTCAACTTGCCCAGTGGAAGCATATCTCTCGAACAGGACCCAGGCAAAGCAGAGGTTATGCAAGGCCTGGCTCATCCCAAGAACCCCCCATGTTTTCTTCACTAGTTCCAGTACTTCATCAACTTCCTCAATCATGGAGGCTTCTTCATTGACATCGAAACATGAGTCTAAGAGTGTTTTATAGAGGCAAACATTGAATGGGAACCCATCTGCCCAGTGGCAGGTCTCAGAAGTGGATCCATCGAAGGACCTATAGGCAAGAGAAATCACAGTGCTCCTTAAGAGGTGCATAGTTTCAGTATTCATTCCAGCCTGCAAGGCCTCATGAATTATCTTCCGAAGCCTTTGAGGAGAGGTATCTGATTTGTTTGGAGGCAGGTGAGGGTGAAGGAGGAGTCCCACTTCTAAAACCTTCAGGTGTCTCCTCTGCCATGATTCATACTCTTGTGGGTTGGGGAAGTCCGAGGACTTGTACTGCTGTACTAGCTCGAGTGGAAGAACGATTGACTCGATACGTCTTCCAAGCTGAAAACAAGAAGCCCGCATATAATTGACAAAAGAAGTGCATAAGAATGGCTATAAACAAGAAGAATAAAATAAATATTTGAGCTTTTTGTCTTTTTAGGTTCCTTTTAGTCCCAACACAAGACAAACAGTACAGCAGAATTTGATTAACGGCATGGCAACAGAATCATACTATAGGAGAAGAAAGCTGAATCGATCATCTTTACCAGCAACCGATGATCCATTGGCCGAAGTATGACCCATTATCAAGAGAGCTAGCCAAAAATTTGAATTTTCCCCCCAAAATGTGATATTATCTTATACAATTTCGAACTTTTAGCTAAGCCATCAGCTCTAGTCGAATTTGGGGCAAATTCATCAAACGGCCGGTCCAATAAAAACGAATTTCCAATCCACTGATCTCAAAAAGTTTTCGGCTCAATGGATAGGATCATGTGAACCAAAGAATAATACAAATCTTCTGCAGTACACACATACGCGCGCAGCAAGAAAATGTACGTATAAATGCACACACCTGACCAGCAGCGACTCTCAGTAGAGCCCGACGAACCCTAGAGTCGGTCTTCTCCGAGACCCTCATCTGAACCCTGACGAGCTCCCCCACCGTAACCGGCTTCCTGACCTGGCCTTGACCCGCCGGGTCACCGCCACCCCTCCTCTGACTCATCGTCTCCCTCCGCTTCAGGCCCAGCGCCTTCTTCACCTTGCTGGCGGCCGCCGACGTCAGCGACCTCTGCAGCGATGGCGCCGAAGCTGGGGCAGCCGCGGCGCCGGCGGACGCGCGCTCCGACGAGGGGATGTAAGTCAACGGCCGGGAGTTGGAGCTCCGGCAGGCGGCGACGAGGATCTCATAGGCGGTCTCCCGGAGCTCCGAGTCGGAGAAGTCGAGACCCAGCTCGCCGAAGGGACTGGGCAGGAGCTCGTTACTGGGCATGGCGAAGAGGGGCAGAGGCTGCGTTATGTGACCGTAGGGTAGTCGGATTTTCGGGCTATGAGTGCTCGAAGGTGGATACGGTGGTGCAATTGAGATTCTTTAGAGAGGGATGGAGGGAAGATTCTTGCTTGACTTTGAAGGAAGAGGAAGCAATCATGCAGCGGCTAATCAGAGGATCGAGAGCACCTTCCAGGTTACACAGAAACAGAGAGCAGGTAGAGAAAAAGTAAAAGGCGACCGCTATGCGAAGACCGAAAAGGTGGTCATGTACTTCCTAATTAGACCAAGTATTCGTTGGATTCTTAAGTTATTCACTTGGGAAAGAAAAATCTCGATCGGTGCCTAACACGTCCTGCAAGGACATCACTAAGGGTTCCAAGCTCAATGTCAATCTCTCCGACCTCAAGTCTACTACACCCTTTTGTGTTTGTTCAAGCTTATGAGACAACTCACGTCGAGAGGTCCTTGGTATATTTCATTGTCATGGACATCCCCTTCAAGTTGCTATACAGAAGATTCTCGGTCGCTGAACTTGAAATGCGGACTCTTTTGTTAACGGGTCATGATCATTGCAGTTTCGCAAGCTAAGGAAACCCCGACTGCTCGATCTCGTTCTTTCTCGAGCCTCTGTGGTCAATACATAGGTCCGACGGCTCGTGAACAGTAGAATGAGAGACAGCGTATGGCATGGGGTCTCCATGGCGGGGGATTGAAGTTTGGATGGTCGATGGGATCGATGCTGAAAGCCTGGATTTCTTGAGGGCGGGGGAATTGGGGAGCTTTCATGACACGAGAGGAGGATAGAACATCTTTTGCAGGAAATTCTGCTGTCTGTAAATTGTGATAGATTGATTAGGCCAGGTGATGGGGCCTTTGCAACAACTCAATAATGCTTAGCCCAGAATCTGGTGATTCTGGATATATTCCTAACACTGATATATAATAATAGATTTTAGGTTGGAGAGGAATTGACCCGGTTCACCCATTCATGGATAATTAATTATTGTAAATTCGACTCATGTTAATGATCGGTTAAGAGAGAAGAAGAAAAAGCTGTGCAATCATATATCCACTCTTGAGTTTTAGCGGCAGATGCCAAGGCGTGGATTGCGCGTTCTCTGCGATCGGGCTGACGTTTGGAGCCCATTAAAGGCCTCGAGCGCCGCGCCCCTCTCACGAATCGACTTCGTAATTACCTGGCCGCCATCCATCCATCCATAGTTAGCCGGTTCGAGCGTTACGGAATTCATCCCCGTCCCACGGCTGACTGTCATAGTTTTTAAAACGGGATCGAACGGAAACGGTCAACATATGAGTTTATAGATTGAATCGTATGCTTAATAATATGATATTATCAATAAATTAATATAATATTATAATTTAATTATAATTTATAATAAAAAAGTATTAATATAATTATTTATTAATTTAAAATTCAATATAAAATATGAATATAAGTATAGTAAAATAAAATAAATATATTATAATAATTTTTATTTTTTATTCTTAATTTTCAATTAACTAGTTTTCTCATTGATTCAATTGAGTTCACTGGTTTGATTGAGAACTAGCTGGTTCAATCGGATTTAAGTTAATTTAAATTGTAATTGGATTATTTATGAGAATCGGACGGGGTGAGTGGCCGATTCCCAATCGAACCGGACAGCCCGGTCCAGTTTTTAAAACTATGCTGATGGTGCCCAAATTGAAGTCCAAGTCTCGTAGCAAAAGATTCAACTAAAAGCACGTGTGAGCCGTGAATTCTCTCTGGCAAGAGAAGACTGTAGAAACTCAAATAAGCCATGATGGAAAGACCGAATAGTTGAAAACCGACTCGAGGTGTTAACCATTGAAATTGAATTGCATGCTAGTTTAACTCTATTTTTAGATAGAGTTGTTAAAATGGGCCGTCCAGACAGATCCAAAATGGGCATAGAATTACTTGACCTGGTTATGATTTGGCCTGACCCATTTGCTTAAGAAATCAGTCAAGTTATGGGTCACAGTTCAAATATATATGAATCAACTTGGAACAGTTTGTAAGTTAGTTAGTTTATGATTTCGGGCCGATTTGTCTCGTGAACTGTCTATCTTTTTCTTTTAAAAAATTTATTTTAGATAAATATTTTTATTTCTTTAAATTTTAAATTGATCTAAGAAAATCTTACTATTGATTTGTAAGATTCTAGTAGTATGGTAGTTGGGGCCAATTTTGCAACAGTTCCGAGCTAGTTTCTAAATGGTTGTGAGCCGATTCAATGAGCTAACGGTTCATACATGTTACAGTTCAATGGGTCTATATTTTTGACCCAGTATGTAAACATCCTCCAACCTAATCAGAGCAATTATATGACGGGTTAGGGTGTGGTCCGTGCCGGTTCCAGGTTTGGATGGTCCGGTTCTGTGCCAGCCCGGCCCATTTAACGTCTCTATCTATAGGCCCATGGCATGGACTTGGTTTGCGAGGCAACGTTGGCGGACGATTCGATTGTCTCGTTCAATCCTTCCCAACCGCAGAAGAAGAGATCTCTTCAAACCAACAATGGATTTTCCTCTTCGAAGCCACAGCCACGGAGATGGCGTTTCTGCTCCACTCCACAACCAGTCATCTGGCCGAGTATTCACCACTGCGGGCTGGGCCTCACTGTACGCAAAAGGTTCGAGGAATAGAGGGGCCCGAGATAGGCTCGACCGACCAACTTTCTTACTTAGTACAAGACATTTCTCGCAACCGGGGGGCCCAATACGGAAAAAGTACATTGAATAAAACAGTAGTGTCAATATGCAGTGGTATTCGTACTGTAGCTGTTTGGTCCCCAGTGTTCGAGCTCTGTCTCGACTCCACTGAATCGAAAGCAACCAATTTACGGGAGAAATTTGACGTCCACAAAGCAAGCACAAGTACGTTACGAGCTGCTCAAATGCAACAGCACAAGCACATCCTTCCAACAATTTTACGCCCCATCAGTAATCCCTGAGCGGGTGAGGATGAATCCCCCAAAAAACATACGATCGGAAAGAGAGCGGCGTGCCCGTAACGACGGTCGATGGGTGGTTATCATAGCCGGAAAAACCAGCGATGGCGGGTTACCGCGAGTTCACGGCAACTGATCACCTATCGTGAAAATGACATGGAATGGGGGGCAATGCCCATGTGCTCGACGTTGATGTCTGCTCCTTTCTGCCTTCGATCAAGGACCTTCGATTTTTCTTCCCTATATTCTGCAGGATTCTCATGCATCAAAGTCTGCATGAAAGTCGGGACCTATTACTTTCGGTACGAAGAACACTTTCACTACGTCTAATTCGTGATGAATGTGATGAAAAAAGCGTAGTTACTCGTAAACCTCGGAGACAGTACAAGAACGTTCGGGAGATTCGTCGATTGCTTCGGAATCACGATTCGCGTGACTTCTTTAAGGACAATGATCTAAAGAAAGTTCTGTTGCGACATTTACGTCGAAGTCTTCCATTCCGTCTCATCCCTGATTCGTAAATTTTCTGGACTGACACTGATCGGCTCAGCATGGTCTCCAGCAGCTTGTTGAACTGGAGCCAAGAACCACTTGCCCTTATGGTGAAGAAGATCTTTTGTCTTTTCTTTTCTTTTTTTTTAAATCCCTTTGGCTCTATATGGCCAATGCGATCAATTATTGACAGGACAAATTTTTGTTTTAATGTGCGGAATCTGCTACATACAAAATCAATAAATTCAAATTATTACAATTGGGCGCGATTAATTCATTAAATATTAACTATTAAGGCCTTTAAAATTATAAAATTTTCTCATTCATTATATCCAAGCTTGAGCTTGAGATTACTATTCGTTGAGTCTGTCTGGCATCAAATCGGAAGTCGGTAAGAGGACCCCGAAATGAAAGAAATTCGTTACAGGTATTGGGTATAAAGTTCAAGATGAAAGGAGCACAAGTATGAAGACTGTCGTCATGACATTTCATATAGAGTCAGGATCTCAACGTGCCGGGGGAAGTGGCCCAATATCAAAAAAATACGTCAAAAAAAAATAAAAAAGTGTCAATTTGAAGCTCCCACATGGAACTTGCTAGCATCTGCTTGTGGTCCTACTTCCTCTCCTGCTAAGATCAGGATTGTCAATATGCAGGTATTCTAATTGTCCGGTCCCCCATTGTTCGAGCTCTGTCCCGATTCAGCTCAATCGAAAGCAACCGATTCACAGGAGAAGTTTAACATCCACAAAGCATGCATCAGCATGTTATTAGCTGCTCAAGAGCAACCACACTAATCCCTGAGCAGGTGAGGATAGAAAAGGCAAGTAGAGTGTTCACAACGAGTTATCATGGTCGGAAAACCGGTGATGGCGGCTAACCGCGGGTTCATAGCAGCCAATTATGTATCGTGAAAATGACATGTAATGGAGCAATGAACATGTGCTCGAAGTTGATGTTTGTTCCTTTTGTTGAGCTCTATCCCTCTTGTCTGGAGGAGAGTCGAGCCTTGTCTGCTCGACGTTTTTTCTGACCCAAAAAAACAAGCATTACATAACATATTAGGGTTTGTGTAACAATAAAGGGAGCGCTTCAGTATTCAAGCTGGTTGTTTACAGCCGATAGTAGCAAGATCTGCCGGAGAACTGAACCAGAACATAGCAACTCGCATCAGAATAGAGCAACAATAGAATACGGAGGAATAATATAGCAGTCCCATGCACCGAGCGCACAACTCCGATTGGGACGAAATTTCGACAGCAGCTGCAAACCCCTGGGGCTAAGTTGTGAATGGTAGGGGACGAGATCGGAGCTCTGTAAATGCATTTTTTTGTGTGTCTTGTGGATTGCCTTTGTAGGTGACAAGTTTGGTGACCCGATAAAAAGCATCTCTTGAGTTATGAAACACTGTTGATTTCTGGATTCGGCCCCTGTGGTTTTTTCCCATGTTAGTGTTTTCCACATAAGAATTCTTATTATCCCGTTTTCTTTGCTGGTTGGATCGTCCTGTTCAATCCTATCTCGATTGCACTAGAATCGTCATGTTGGCGATTAAACGGGCCTAACATTTTTTCTTCCTTCAAACAAGGGCCGTCATTTTTTTTTTCGAAGTACTTATGATTCGCAAGATTCTCAGGCATGAAAGTCGGGACTTGCTTTCGGTTCGAAAAACACTTTCATTACGTCTGATCGGCGATGAACATGATGGAACGCACAGGTGCCTGTCAACTTCGGAGACAGGAAAAAGGTTCGGGCAGTTTTCCTCGATTGCTATGGAATCGGAATCACGATCTGCTTGACTTCTCTCCAGACAATGATCTAGAGGAAGTTCCACGGCGACATTTGCATATCGAAGTTTTCCATTCCATCTCATTCCCGATTTTGACTCCCGAGTAAAGCGTACACGTGGCCTTCGCACAACTCGGATAACGTAAAATTTCTCGACCGACACTGATCGGCTCAGCATCGTCTCTAACGGCTTGTCGTGCTGGAGCCAAGAGCCACTTGCCCTAATGGTGAAGAAGATCCCTTTTATATATATATATATATATAAACTTAGCTCATATGACAGAGCCAAGGGGGGGCCAAGGCGATCAATTATTGAGAGGACAAATGATTTCTTTTTTCAATTTGCTACATAAAAAGTCAATAAATTCAAACACTAAAATTATAATCTTTCCTTTTTATTACTATATAAGTATAAAATGGAATAAAAATATAATTAAATAAAGAGATTTAAAAAAATTTATAATAAAATAATAGAGCCGAAGGGGACGGATGCAATCAATTATTGTCAGGAAAAATGATTTTGTTTTAAATGTGCAGAATTTGCTACATAAAAAATGAATGAATTCAAATTAATACAATTGTGCATGATTTTTTCATTAATTATTATAGAATTTAAAATTATAATTTTTTTCTTATTTTATTACATATAAGACATATTAATCTAATATAAAAAAATTTATAAATACTTAATTATTAAATTAAAAATAATACTATCATATTAAAAAAAATTTATCATTTTTCCACTTTCATGGGATTGGTCCTCGACGTGCACCCCCAACTTTTGCTAGGACAATGCTCATTCAACAAAATTTAACGGTTCTGTCGGTCAGGATCTCACACGTGCTGGGGGAAGTGTCCATGGCACGTGCAGAGCCCACGGCTGTTGTTAGAGCCAGCCATTCAGGCCAGTAGACCCAAAAATGCTGCTCAGACATGAATTTTCATATTTGGAAGGGTTAAGGGTAAATTATATAAATAATTATTTTTAAAAATAAAATAAAATAATTAAATAACTGTTAAAAT
Source organism: Sonneratia caseolaris (assembly GCA_900006705.1). Taxonomy (NCBI): domain Eukaryota; kingdom Viridiplantae; phylum Streptophyta; class Magnoliopsida; order Myrtales; family Lythraceae; genus Sonneratia; species Sonneratia caseolaris. Next base: position 390,067 of record CXYZ01003106.1, read on the forward strand.
ATAATTATATATAATTAATTTTAAAAAAAATTATACTTTTCTTTTTATTTAAAATTTATCTTTCGTACTTTTTAGGAATGCCACTTTTTGCCGGCTCTAGTGGGGTGGCCGTAGAGGATAGATATTGTCGGAGACCTTGCAGATGCTGCAAATCACCCGGCGGCTCCGCCGACTCCAGCTACAGAGTCTTCTCCTCCACGAGTAAAATGAATTCCCTTCTCGACGTTTTGGGTCTCTCCGTGACTATGATAAGCTCAATGAAACAGTGGAAAGGAATAAACAACGAATGAAGTGATTTCATCGATCAGGAACTGAAAATCAATTACAATCTCTTAATCCTGCACTTAGCTTAATGGTGCTACCACAAATCTCTCCTTCACACATCCGAAATTTGATTGTCGTTTCCACTGAGCGTAATCGAAAGTGCGCATACACACAAAATCATAATAAAATCGTCATGTAATCCAGAGGAGAACTAAATGAATGGTGCAGGCTCTCAGAAGTCAATTAAGTGGGTGGGTCGACAGATAGGCTATTTGGATTGTGATTTGCCTACCCGCCTGTCCGCTTGTCCAATCGTGTATCTCATCATCCTCACCGGCCATGTTACTGGAGTTAATTTTAGAACTTCGTCAGTCTGCCGTCCGAGGGGATCAAAGCTGTGACCTTGTCAGCACCCAGTTGTCATTCACTGACATACCTCACATATCGTGGCTGGACGGGTCAGATGAAGCTTATAAATCAGATGTCTAGTTAGGGTTTATTATACTTTTGAATTTTGGATGATACAGACCAAACGAAAGTGAGCTTCACCTTGTAACTAATGATTAATATGCATGACATGACTCATAAGTCTGTGCGGAAAGTTTATAAAGTCCAATTGTTGAACTGTTTAACGGTTTAATTAACGATTTATAATTATAAAATTAAAGGTTTATTAACTTAGGAACGCACAAATTTTTACAATTTTAAATATTTTGGCACAAATTTTTTTGTTGACTCAGCTTCGTACTAAGCATTCATTATTTTGTAGAGCTAACTAATATGCTTACGTGGCTCATTAAATGGGCTGAGGTGGCAGAAGGAGGCTGACCACGTTGCACGAGCAAGTGAATTGATGATCTTGTCCCCCATCATTTTTCTTTAGTTCGAAATTAAAATGGGGGCAAACATGTAAATTCATCATCTCTCCCTCCCTCCATGGCCATCCGCCTTTTTTCCTCCATGAATACTTTACTCCTCGTCCTCCCCTACGGCCGCCCTCCGCCTAATCCGAATGAAATTTGAAACCTCAATGGTGGTGGAGAAGGAGGAGGAGGATTGCTACATGGTGGATAGAGGACGAGGACAGCCATGAAAGGACGGAGGAAAAAGGAGCAGGATCACCGTGGGGGAGGGAGGGAGGGGAAGGATGCAGGCAGCCATGGAAGAATGGAGGAAGGATTAGGTCTTGTAATGGTAGGTGGAGGAGGAATACAGATTTATTTATTTATTTTTTCATCTCGTGAACTGTCTATCCAGTGAGCTTGACCACCGTAGAGTTTTCCCAATTTGAGTTTTCGCTGCTTATCGGTGGTGGTGGTGCTCTCTCACTTTTTTCCTACTGATTAGGCAGAAGGGTACAGTAGTTTTTAACGTTGCACATCGAAAGGGTGTCATACGTCCACTTCGTCATCTCATCAGTGTTCCCTCATAGAATACAAGGAAATCCTCCATGAGATCTGTGTACATGAACTTGCAACTTTAGTCGACAATCGACATGGCAAACCTTTATTTTTTTTTCTCTCTTTTTCTCTCGAATCAAGATTGAAAATGACGTTTCATGCAACATCCATATAAACCGTTTTAATAATTTAAGATGCATATCGAATAGCTGTCGACACTTCTCATGTGGCTGATGCCCAGGATGAACATGGTAAAGAGCGGGAGAGAATCCTACCTATCATAATCAAATTTAAAATTTCTTACAATCATGTCCATCTCTCTCTTGGAGTGTATGGCCAAGAATCAAATAATCCATGAGCAAATGCTTGCACTGTTTCTGCACTCTCCTCATGTCAGGGACACATCTAGGAGCGATAAATCTGACACATTTATGTCGGGAATCTTTGTCTTCGTGATGAGGTAAATCTACGTCGTTCGTTCGTGTCGACAAATCCTACTGCGTACTAAGTGATTCCTTTTACTTCCGCAGGCACATGCGATTGGCTTACTATCGTCTCAGTCAAGCCGGCTAAGGTTAGCTGTTAAAACGAGGGTCAAGGATGTTCAGAGGAGAAGCCTACCACTTGCCCCCTGCCGACTGTGTCTCTAGTGGGAAGGGTCGACCTTTCTCTTGTGGAGGGCCCTCTGCCGATCATGGCTCTTTGATGAACAGCCGCGAATCTTGAAAAAGCAGACCTCTGCTATTCTTTTCCCCGTAAATAGACTTTGCTGAAGGGGACCAAATACCTGGGGATAGGTAGATTCGATTGCCATACATTAACATGCATAAATATACTCAGCAATACTGACAAACTTAGATTGTTACGTTCAACAGCAGCGACATCAATTGTACGTCGTATTGAACCGAACCGACATATGCATATATACCACAAGAAATGGACGGGTGTGGTCCAAAGACGCGGATGTATCCTTGCTGTAACTTTGACAAACGCCACGAACCGGTGAAAAAGGCAAAACTAATACGACTGAGGGCCCAAAACGCTCGGTCTAGAGACGAATCGATCCTCGTCGACATGGGGACCTTGGGGCCTGGGAGAGTTTTATATAGACGAGCTCCCATCATTCGTACATGTACCAGCGATCCACCGACCGACCGACTGATGATAAAGGAGGCTGCCTTATAATTGGAAAATGAATAGGAACCCTTGAAACATGGTTGGGTGGCTCTTTCTTTTCTACATTATGAATGGTAATGTTGATAGAGAGGTTTCATACCGATCTCGGCCCAATATTCTCCTCATGAAACCTATCGTACTCCTTTATCTTCCTCTCGTCTTCTCCTATCGCTTTACAATTTCGTAACCGTCATATGTAATATGAAATTGAAAAAGAACAGCCACATCTGCAATCGAATAACGCGATACATTGCATCTTTTGGCAATGGGTTGTCTCTCAAAGGAGGCATGCTAATTTAAAATGAGGTTCATGCTTGTATGACTTATGAGCTGATGGCTCAAGCTTTTTCCAACTGGTGATGGAGAGCACCATCATTAGACTTTTTACTCCCAGGTTGTAATGATTGACAAAGCATATATTTTAGGAGATTTGCTTTCTTTTCCCCGCCCCACCACCGCCGCCCCCCTCCCTACTTTGCTACCTTGTCTGTTTCTGTAATCATGTGCCGTTTTCATACGTATTATATATATATATATATATATTATGTTTATAGATTCAAGAAATTCAAATAATTTAGGTATATGTATATATATATATATATATAAAAGTCAAGTTGATCTGGTCATAAAAAGTCTATAAATTCATATACTTAGCCTTGCAATTAAAATCTTATTAAAAAAGAATCGCGCATATATAGGCTCATCCATGTGCGATCGACATGCAGCTTTAGACTTCTATTACTTGGCATCGCCGCGAGTATTGACTTTTAGATACTTTTTGCCTCTCTCAATCCCCCACTAAAGGTGATGTTAGATTTATAATGATGGCTGAAATTTCTACCAAAAAAATTAAAAAAAAAGTTATTATGCTATTTTTTTTCTTTTATTATATATTAGAGATTAACGAATATAAGAGAATATAAAAAAATAGAGAATAAATAAATATAAAAAATTTTATGATAAGAATTGAATATATAACAAATTAATTATTATGACGGAAAGCATGATATTGTACCACACCCCCTTTATCAACCTATTATATTTTTGCATACACTTTAAGCACTGTTATTTCATTAATGGTAGATTAGAGATTATCTCTCTCCTTTTTTTTATTGGTCGAAAAAGGGATACCACTGTCTTTCACTATACAAAGTTCGAACTTTCATATTCAATCATGAACATAGCAAAAGAACGAAACAGACCAACGCTCGGTAATGACCGCATCAACGTAGAATTGTTGAGTTTCTAGTATAAAAATTGTGGAAAAATATGTGTCCGAACCCTAACCACACTAGATCTATATGAATATTTTTGTACGAGACATATCTCATCTTGGAACTAGCACCGGAACTCATTCATTTGAAGTATCCATTAGTAGGATAATTAGGGTCGATTCGGCATGCGCATCGACATCGTCTCGTTGATAAATTAGGATATTTATACTCAATTCTTATAGGTAGAATTTATCATGTATATTTATTCTTAACTTCCTATCATTGTGGGGGCCCTTTTATGGGTTAACTGTCATCTTTATTCCAAAAGACTCACTCATTTGGTCAAATCTTCAAATTCCTTTCAAGGGTTATGTCATCAAGATTAATCACTTATGTTAATCTCGTTTATTCAAAAAGAGTCCTCTCAATAGCTTAAATTGGTGACACGAGTGACTCTAGCAACAGGATGAATATATACAGACAACAAAATTTTCAACTGTCCCACCACCTCGTAATGACATGACAAGCGGAAAATCAACCGTATTATCATAATTAATGATAAGATCAGCACAGGATCCATCGATTTTGACTATTGATCTTACCTCGCTATTGGACAAGTCACTTTGCTAGGCTGTAGTATACACATTTCCAAACTGCCATTTTTTTTTGTTAATTATATTAATGCACATGTTATGACTTTTGTTTGTCCAGAATGAAAACTTAGGGATTCTCTTTGATTATAACAATGTGCATTTTTCCAAAGAAAAAAATAACTATATGTTTCTTTATATATATATATATATATATATATAATAAGGAATTTATTCTCTTTATTTTTATGAACACCTCACAGCCCATGAATTCCGGTGTCTATGAGAGGGGATTCGTCCTGAGAAAGCTAGAGTCCCTTGGCACTCAGGACAGGACCCTCTGGTCCCGTGGACATGTACCTAGAGCATCCTCCATAAGCCGGCTAGCCCATCTCGATCGACCCCACCCACAAGGGATAGTATCTTGAAATGGCAACCACAGATCAACCCCTTGTGCGTATTTCGTGCTGCTGCAGATGGGTCCAGACGACACTCGTTCTTCGAAAGTCCAGTAGTTGCCCGAGCAAGCGTGGTCACATGTCTCTACAAAATTGGGCCTAGTGCAGCATAATATTGGGTGGCTGGGATCAAGAACTCGCTTGGATTACTAATCGAGTGCAGCAGAGGAAGATCTCCCCCAAGCCGTGCTACTACTCAACCTTGCATTTACTAATTTCACCTATATATTGTGGAGGGTGACAGAAATGCAAGAGTCCTTCAAAACAAGTGCAATTCTCCTTCAGTTCTTTTTGCTGCAGTGCTTAAGCACTTTGGGATTGCGAATAGCTTCGCTCCCGAGATTAGCTGGTAGACTTCGCCAATGGCTTCATGTCCCTGATATGGTAGTTTTGTGTACGAATCTCATGTGTACATCATTTTGTCTGTGGAATGAATTTTTACTTACTTATCAATAACAATAATAATTTCACTGTTCTTGTCCTGACTTATATATGTTAGTGTCAAAAAAAGCTGAAAGCATTTCATTTTTATGGACTGTTTGGTGGACGGCAGATGTCACAATGTCTAAAAAAGCATGTTCATCATGCAGTGATTAGACAAGGGAACATCAAGGAAATAACTAATCTAAAGATAAAAGAGGAGTGTTTCTAGGAAACTGCTCTCGTCTAACCGATTACCCGACTGCACTTGGTCGACTGGCTGCACTCCAACCGACAACAAGGAAGTTGGCGAGCCCAACCATTATGTGAACAGTGAGCCCTCCTTAGTTAGATTAACACGCCCACCTCCAGCGTGTAAGAATTATGTGGACGTATAAACTCTCTAGATCATTATAAATATTTTATTTTACGGAGAAAAAACTATATCAGTACCCTATAAATACACTTCTTCTCCCGCTATCTTACTCACTTAAACTTGGGAAGGCCGTGTCGGGCAAACCCCACTCGGTTCCGCTTGCTTGCAGGTTCTTCCACTGTGCCCAAACCCCACTAGAATTTATGAAAATTATAGTGTAGGAGCTTGAATTTTAGTTTTATTTTTCCCTAAACTACGAGCCTCCTCATTCTCGGCTCTTTTGGAATTAATAATACAGAATTCCCGAATGACTACATAAAGGGCAGACAATCAATGCAAAATGAGGTAATTGATGATGCAAATTACTCGAAAGAGAGAAGAGGACGGATTTTATCTTTTAATCTGTCCGTCCGACATGGCAGAATGCCACTGCACGCACTCCAAGCCACACTCAATTAGTGAGAATTTTCCAGTTCCTTTTTCTTTTTCTTTTGGGTGAATCTGGTCTATCAATATAATATCAAGCGGAGAAATAAAAAAAAAGAATATAACCTATCCACATAAAATAGAATTTAGAATTCATTGGTCCTAATCAACATCATCCCACTATATTAAATCTAATTTTGTTATTAGGAAATTTAAAAAATAAGATTGAAGTGGCCAGTTTTACGCTATCATCTTATGGTTGATGTTAATCTTGGGAACAACTTACTACTTGCTCATGCCACGTTCAGTGGGCAAGGGACTAAGGAAATAATCCATGTCTTGAGTTCCGATGGGCAAGCGTGGCGACATGGGACTTCTAGCCCATGTATGATGGGAAGTCGAGGGTACTGCCATGACTACACATACTCGGCATCGCTTAAACATGGCATTATCAATTGAGTACTCGGATAGAGATGCCCGACTGATCAGAGCCGAGGGAGCAGAATCGATGGGATCTCGGAAATCTATCTGCGAAGAGGCGATAACATGATTGGCATTTTTCCTCTAGTCAGACGACCGATTGAAAGTGATCTATCTGCACAGAGGGTTTCCACACATATCTCTTGCACTTTTCAGGAGGAAGATTCAAAAGTAATTAAGAGGGCTCACACAAAACCGGAAAATATTTAATGTTTAATTATTGTGATTACAACTTTTGTAGCATATGACTTTCTTCTCTGTCCGATCCTACTTGTTAAGTGATTTAGACTGATGGAACTTGGAAGGGGAAAGAAATATGCCAAGAGAACTTGGAAGTTTCCAGGAAAGTGGGTGCAAAGAGAGACGACGGAGAGGACAAAAAAAGGGGAGGGAGAGAGAGAGAGAAAATGCATTTAATCTCTGGACTAATATTCCCAGGAAAAAGCCTCAAACCCACAATTGATCATACTACACTCCGTAACTGACGATATCTCCTCGTTGCCATAGTAGCACCAATGGGGAGGGTTCACCCAGCCTTGGTCCACTGTGTCGATGAAGTAGTCGAAGCTCGTCCCTAGCCTCGGCAGCTCCACGATCTCCCCGAGCTCCTCCTCCGGCGATGTTGATACGTCCTCGGAAGACCACGAGTTGCTGCCCCTCGATGACTGAGACCCGCTTGAGGTGGCTGTTCCCACGCTTGGGGCAATGCTCATCGAGGCAGCCTTCGTTGCGGCGGCCTGAATGTCGTGGGCGGCGGTGGAGGCGGGCTTGGGGAGGGAGTCGGCGACTTCGGGGAAGTTTAGGGTGGCAGACTGGCCCTTGAGGGCCAGCGCGGCCGCATCGTGGGCCCGGGCCGCCATCTCCGCGGTGGCGAATGTGCCTAGCCAGATCCGGCTCTTCTTTCGGGGCTCCCGGATCTCCGAGACCCACCGGCCCCACACCCGCATTCGGACTCCATGGTACACCGGGTGCTTGTCGTTCCCGTCGGCCTTCCGGGCTCGCTTGGGCCTCGTGCCAGGCTGCTGCGGTTTAGGCTGCGATGGCTTCTCTGAGGCAGGTGACTCGGTAGAGACGGCCAAGTTGGAGGAGGTCGACATTGATTATGGTATCAACTCCAGGCACGCACTATTACCAACCCGACGAGCTCAGCCCCGAGGTCAAGAAAGGCGTACAGTTCTGTCCCGACTCCGTACTAAATTTTACCAAGCATGAACTCGACGGTGATCTATTATTTCTCGGAATCCTAGAAAGAGTGTTTATGGATTTTCAGAGATCTAAGGGGCGAGAAGGCAAGAGATGGAAGGTGTAGAGTGTGGTGTGGTGGGAGGGCTTGGGAATTATATGGGGGGAACGAAAACGTGCCGATTCCTTGCAATATGACCCACTCACTCCTCAGCCCCACTAATTAGAGCATCTTTACACGGGAAAACACGTATGGCCCCCCGCAACTCTCACATCCATCGATCCCTGGCCGTGCCGACCGAGTTCTATTATCTGGCGGCCATCGATAGCACATTACCCTTTCGAGATCTCCTTCTGGGTCTCCCGATCCATCCACTGGGGTCACCATATCATCATTTTCTCCGAGTATATCGGAGTGCAGTATGTGTGCACGCTCAATCAACCGATCGGGTTCTTAAGTCACCCTTTTCTTGTGCCATTCTTTCTTTAAATTAAATTCGTACTTATTCCCTCTGGGCACGAGGGACTCTAAGGTTCCTAGAGTCCGAGCGATGACTCGACCATCTTAATGGTATTAGCCAGTTTGATGGGGGAAAAAAAGGGGGGGCTGTTTTGGCTATCTCTGGGACCAGAATCTTGATAACTGTGACATTTAAATTAAGTGATTATCCAATAATTAAGAAAAACACATAGCAACAACTACCAAGAGAGTCCGTACTTAGGAGTGAACATTTTCTTTGTCTAGCACGGAGAAGAGGACCTCATGGAGTGAACCTGCTAATATCATCCTCGTGATTTAGAACTGACATTGACAGTGAGCAAACCGTTTGGGATTAAATGACCACAAACAATTGGGGAGTTGGCATTAATTACGATATGCCCACAGACTTCCCTTCCGAGAGGAGTTCTCAGTTGGCCGCTGTCCCCTTCCTTGAAAGTAATTTTGATAGTGGAAGTGGGGCCCAATAATTCAATGGGTTGGGACACTTTTGGGCACATAAAGGGCTCATTATTGGTAATGACTTTATTGGGCTTCGATGAATACAGAAGAAATGGGTCCATCTCCGAAAATTACTCTTAAAATTTGATGCACTAATATTATTTTACATTGAAACTTACTATTAATGATCGCATTCTAAGTGAGTTTGACCTTGCTTGCCTGGTTACCAGGTCTTAATGACTCTCTTGAGCAAGCTCCTTCCGATGATGATGACCAACCCGATCCCATCTCCGAGGAACGGGCTTTATCGAACCTGATGAGAGTCCTATGTTTTCTTTGCCTTCTCCACATCAAATCAAAAGCTGCGAAGAGTGGAGAGACATGCCATGTAAAAGTGGAAAGATGATGGGAACAGAGTGGGGAACCTCCTGCTATCACATGATCCTCGGGTGCTATTGCCTGTACTGACACAGCAATTAGCACCGTGGTGCACATGTTCTTGTAGAGCTCCCCCAACTGGTCAAAGTTGTTTGCTGGGCTTAATTAGCCGGCTTGCCCCTACCCAACAATGGCCGGATCTAAGTCCGGTTAGATCCACCCTCTATCACATAGCTTACAATAAAAATAATAATTGCAATATGCATTTTATCACCAATGTATAATAAGGAAAGAAAATGATAAAAATAAGGGAGTTGCCCGACTGAAATACTAAATTAGCATGAAATTCGCACGTGCTCGAGGAGAAGTCTTCCCGTTCCAAGTCCCCACCTTTCCCCTTTCGTCTCTCTCCCCCTCTCCGCTCTCTTCTTCATTCTCACGCGCCATCGCCCCTACGTGTTACGCTACGCAGCTCGGATTAGGGGTACGAATCAGATCTCCTCTGGCGCCGGTTGATCTCTCTCTCTCTCTCTCTCTCTCTCTCTCCGACTTCCGCTCTGGTGAGTTGAGTAGGTTCGCTCCTTACGGAAAGCTCCGACTGTGCTCACTCTTATTCTGATTCACTGCTCGCTTACTGCTGATCTTTTGGTCGGGCAGCATTTCGTGCTGCATTGCCTGATTGAGAAATCTATCACTTTGATCAGTCTGCATGAAGAGTTTGGAGATGTGGAAAATCTGGTTGCTCGCGTTTTTGTTCCTAAAAGGCTCTATCTAGGGGTAATTTGCTCTGATTTTCTGGCAATTCGATCATCTTACGCTCTGTGATCTAGAATCGGTGCCGTGATCTCGCATGTGAGGTGATTCGCCGAGAGATGGATTCTTATGTTTTTGTTTTTTAAAGAGGCTTTTCTAGATTTAGTTGTATTAAGAACTCTTTAAGGATCTATAGCTGAAATACTGAAGAATAATATGCCTTTACATTTTGTAATTTAAACTAACTTCATGGTGCTCTCAGCTGAGATTGGGAAGCCAGTCATGTCAAGTTCTTATTACGAAGATCAGAATCATCTTGTACTTCCGTTAGGTCTCGAGTTTTGTTCATGCCTTGATGATAAGATCTGGTTGCTTCTGTTTATAAAAGGAAAGCTTCCTGTCCTTGGTTGTTTTGTTTGATTTCAAATTCTTGTCTTATCCACTAATTCATATCTCATGCTATTTCTAAACCAAATGGTGTATCAAGTTTATCTTTTGAAGGTTGACGTTACTATCTTGGTCTTTATTCACCATATGTCCATCATGTTGGTGGCAGTGTAAATTATTAATGTACTAGGATGGTCGAAACCTGAGGGGATCCTTCTATACCACCAGAATGGAGGATGAGAATGGGCTTGAGCTCAGCCTGGGCCTGTCTTGTCGAGGATCATTGGGCAGAGAAAAGGATAAAAGTGGTACCTTGCATATTTGGGAAGAAGATACTGATCGAGGAAGCAAAATAGTTAATGTGTTTAAGAACTTCCTTAATCCTGGGATGCAGAGACCGAATTCCACCTCTGGTGGCATAGGTGATTTTGAAAAACATTCTGAAAACTTGTTTTACAATTTCTTAAAAGCCTCGGCTGATAGGCCTCTAGATTAGAATGCAAGAAACCTGTGGGCTGGCAGAAACTACAGAACTGCTGAGACAGCAGAAGTGAAAGGACCAGAACCAGGCAATAAGCATAGAATGCTATTTGAGGAAATAAATCAACCAGAGAGGCATGAGGAACATGCACATGCTGATGCACAGGACAAGAATAAGATGCTGCATATCTCAATAACCTTGGAGGAAGGTTCAACTGCTGACAATGAAGATGTGGCAGATTCAGAAATTGAGGGGTCAACCTCAAGGCTAGTTGCACACAATGATCCCTCCATGGGATGTGCTCGTGAGTTCCAAAAGGAAGTAAAAGGCCAAATCATGAGAGTGAAATTAAGTTTGGAAGTTCTGGTTGTAGTCTTCGCTTTGCTGTCCAACCGACATATCCAATAAATGGGTTCCCGTCAGTCCTTGTTAAGGATGCAAACACTATAAGCACACCAGTAATATTGGGTCATTCTCTCCCTGGAATTATACAAATGAATCCTGCTATAAATGTTGTGCAATCAGAGGCCTATCATGCGACTCCTGCAAACTTGTCGGCAATGCTTGGGTATTCACATGTTTAGCTACCAACAACGGATAAGGAAAATTTGTAGGGCTTGATTTCTCATGGCCAACAGTTTCGTTTTCCTTATAATGGTAGTGTTCCATCAAGCCTAACTAAATTTTAAGTGGTTTACTGGCTATTCCTTAAAATTTCTTTCTTTCTACTGTCCTGGCTTGAACTGGATACCTTCCATAAGGCTGAATCGATCTTACTGGCCCCCAATAAAAGTGTTGAAACGTCATATCACACATAGGATGCAAATTTTGTTGCCCATTGTATTTCTGAAATTAATGGGAAAAAGGATGTCATTGGTCCATTCTAAGAGCATGTTTTTATCTTCTTTTTTTTATCAATTGGGAATATGGTGCATGATCATCAGTTCTCTTCTAATTGCAATAATGTTGTCTTGATGTAACGAGGCTTCTTGTTAAGGAAAGCATGATCAGTAAATGAATCACAAAGGATAATATTCACAGGATCTCATCCTATGAAATATGCTGTGTGTTTGCAAATTTTAATTGACTGTTCAGAGTACTTGGTTCGATGTGACTGCTTGTACAGCCTCAATGCACGTAATTCTGTCCTTTCTGTATTCTCTTTCCTTTTAATCTTCTATAGTGTTATTTCTTTCACATTGCTTTTTGCAGCCTCAATGCAAGTAAATCCCTGTACTTAGCCTAAGCTGAGTCTACGTAATGGGAAGATTTTGAAACTGCCCAAGTCAAATGGAAAAAACATAATAGAAGAAAATTCCTCTTCTCAAAACGAAGAAAAGGCTAAGGGAAACTCTGAGAGAACAATGTCAGAAGGATTAACTGTAAACTTCTCTGCTGTAAAGCCTGAAATTGCTGCTGACATGAAGTTTGGCGGATGTGAATCCTTCCCAAACGTGCCCTGGGTTTCCACTACAGGTCCAAATGGTAGGACAATGTCAAACGTCACTTACAAGTGCAGTGCACACCAGATTAGGATTGCCTGCGCTTGCCATGGCTCACATTTGTCCCTGAAGAACTTATTAGGCATGCTGTGGAGGATCATCCTAAACTAGACAGTAGCAATGGTAGTTGAACTTTACAAGCAAAAATTCTGCTGCTTCTGCCCAAAGCTGATGCTTTCTCATTACTCTTTGACTGCTTCAGGGCCCTTCCTTACAGTGAGAGCTCTGACCTAGACCAGGCTGAAGAGGGTAAGTTATATCCAATCAATTATAACTTTTGATCGCCCGAACAATCAATTGTTCTGATTCACTGAAAGTTTTCTCAGCAGTGGTTGAGTCAGGAACCTTGAGTTGGGACCCAAGAAATTTGATGCATGATCCGAGTGAGTCCTATCATGATGATGTATATTTACTGGTGAGACTCCACCTTTTCTTTCCTGAGCCCAAGTAATTTATTCTGACGTTCCATACCAAGGACGCTTAGTGTTGCATCCATGAAAACAAAGACTGGTTGTTTGATCCTAGAATGTGGAAATATGTTAGCTGCGGAGGTACTATTATCCACTCTGTCGGCGTCTGTTCCTTTGTCTGAGTCTGAGAGATGCACAGAGAGGGAGGGAAGATGGGTTTGTCGGAGGATTTTGATTCTTTGTTGGAGATTTGATCGGTGGATAGACTCCTCAGTTTGCATTGGGAGCAAGCTCAAAGAGCTAATAAATCGGGCCCAGAATCAAGTTCCTATTGGGATCAACCTCCTGAGTCAGGTTCAAGCATTACGAAGAGGACATAATTTAGCCCGTTCTTTCAGTTATGGCTGAGGGGCCATGTCATTGAGTGGGGAGAATCATCTTTAACTTGTAAACAATAGTGAATCGTGAATAATAGGATTGTTCCGTCTGTGGTTGTAAATGGGGCCTGTAGCTATACGAGAGGGTAAAATGGAAATGGAGAATAAAGGCACACGGGAGTCTCATTAATCGATTTGCCTCTTGATCTTTGGTCGATCTTACCTAGCTGTTGGTTCGCACTGTTTCTGTCCCCGAGGTCTGTGAATTCGAATCTTGGAGGTCAAGAAGAGGAGTTCCCATTGATGCATTAGGTTGATGATCTTCTTGGACCCAGGGAGGAACGTGTGACTCAGAAAGCCCTGACCGTTACGGTAAAAGAGAAACGGAGAGAGAGAACGGAGAGAGAAGTCTAGTGGGATACGGTTGGTCATATTGCATTAGTTGGGGCATCTATTTGTAAGATATGAAAATAGTGCACTAACCTATAAATGCAAATAAATAATTGGCCGACGAAGAGGAGAACTGAGGTGTGCCTGAGCTCGCCGCGGAAGAGAGAAAAGGAGGGAAACTCCTCTGTACTGTCCTACCGCTTTGCTCTCTGCGGTCCCTGCGAACCCTAGCAGTCCTCTTTTCGTCTCCCGCTGCAGTTTCACTGGTTGAGCTCGTAAGTCGAAGCGGAGAAGGAAGGTAATGAGTGGCGCGGTTGCGGCGGAGGAGAGGAAAGATCAGCCGCAAGCGGCGGGGGAAGAGAAGCAGAAGAAGAACAAGCGGAAGCGCAAGGAGGTTGCACCGTTCGGGAATTACAGGAACTACTATGGCTACCGAGTGAGAAACCTCTCTGCTAATTTATTAAATCTCTGAGAAGGATCAGTATGATCGATTCGAGCAGGATCTGCACGCTTTCAGATCGCTGACTCTTGGCCTTTTTCAGTGTAATTTTGGGGCTGTTTGTCTCTTCAGAAATATTTCCTAGAAAAAGTGGGATGGCGGAGGTTTGCTGATTTTGATTTATTGTGTGATCACCCTATAACCCCGCCGAAAGAAAAAAAGGAAGAAGACAGAAAGAAAGAAAGAAAGAATGATACATTGGTTAATGTTCGCCAGATATGATTTTTCCTTTTGCTCTGATACTTGATCAGAATTTGATACTGAAAATACGTGAAAATTTTCTCCCAGTGTTGTTAAATTTGAAAACCTCTTTCTAGAATGAACCCTGTGTAAACCAATAAGCTCTGCATAAAATGTGTTTGGGAATATATAAGTGAAATGAATTTTTTGAACCCATTGGAGTTTGAATCTTGAGTTCATCACGTCGGTTGCATTTATAGTTTATACTTTCACGTTCCATTTAACTTTTCTTTGCTTTGTGGTGTTCCAGATTGGTCATGACTTGGATGAAGATCCTCGCTTGACAGTCATGAAGAAGGAGTGGTTTGAGGGAAAAGCTTGCCTTGACATTGGCTGCAATAATGGGTTGATCACTATCCATATTGGTATTTGCGTCTTGGTCCTCTTGTTCTTCATTTAATGTTACTGTCTTATGGTCTCTTTTTTGTTCCATTTTCCTGTGACAGCAATTTTTTTGTACGTTTTCCTTTTATTTCCAATTTACTGCTGTGCTAAACCCTGCAGAAGGATGTGAAATCTATTGTCACTCTGGGTATTCATTATGGTATTAGTGCCTAAGAATGTCTAAATGGAAATGTAACGCCTGGATTCAGATCCTTCATCTGCAGTTGATGTTACTGCTGATGGATGGGTTCTTTTGTATTTTTGGGTAATGGGGAGTTTATTTTTCCTGGGGCCATAAAGCTGATGGATGGATTTTGCTTGAGCTGATGTAACTCTTTCTTGTACAGCAAAGAAGTTTCGCTGCCACAGCATTCTTGGAATTGACATTGATGCAAGTAAGATTTCTGGTTTCAAGTGTACCATCATGAAGAGACTTAGTTTTGTATCAATCAGTCTGCATAAGTAGCATTGATGAATTAAATGCTTCTGTACATGTTCTTCGAGCTAATGCGGATATTTACACTTTTTTACTGTTTGAATAAAATAAAATTCTTTGACAATTTTTTCCTATGCAAGGAGCATGTATACTGTGTAACAGTGCTAAATTGTACACGAGGACCATTTATGTTTGAATTTTTTTCATTCTTTTCCATTCTGTTGCACCCAAATGTGATCTTAGATACTGTTGTAGCCAATTTTGTAGAGGGACAATGCTTCATGTGTATCTGTTGAATCTGTATTGCATGTTTACATTTCTCATTGTTCTTAATTGTAATAAAACAGAAAAACTAATAGCTTGTTTCACCTCTGATAAGCTATCTGACTGTCGTCACATGCTATTCATAATGATCATGAACCCAAGTTTCATCCTTTATGAGTCCAAAAGCATGTGTTCTGTATTCCTCTTTTATTGTCAAAGAGATGTGAAAAGGGTCCAATTTGGCATGTGAATAATCATGGCTTGTTCAATGTCTTTGCCTTGTTACAATGCTATTCTATTAATGCTAAAATGGAGAGTCACCTAGAAATTTTCAGAGAAAAAATATGGTGGTTACTGCATTGTGGAACTTTAAATGTTTGTTCCACAAATAAGCTGAGGATTGGTGGACTTTATTTCTAGTGTTCAATGCCTCTAACGGTAAAGTTCTATTGAAATGATGTTCACATGTTCTAATAATGTGGGTCTTCCTAGTCTACTGAAATATATCCTACAGTTTAGCGCTTCAATGATGCATTTTTAGTTGTTTGTTGACATAACACAGTAGGATTTGCTTATCTGGGACTTGATCATTACTTAATAGTTTTCCATTTCTTCTTTCTTAGATCGAATTGAAGATGCACATTGGAACCTTAGGAAAGTCATGAAAGTGGAATCCGTGAAAAGGAATTCTATAAAATCTTCAGAGCCAAAGGATGAAGAAAAATCAAATGGTTCCAAACAAGTTGCCAATTCATCATCAGATCAGGAGGCCAGAAATATTTCTGAGGACCCGACTTGCAAGAGCAAAGATCTTTCAAGTGTTGTCTCTTTCCAACATGAGAATTTTGTTCAGAGTCGGCATTCAGGTTCTGGACATTATGATACCATTCTGTGGTAAGCTCTTGATGTGGTTCGGATACTTATGGTAAAAAATCAGTCTGAAGTAGCACTGAACAATGAGATAATTTCTTGTACTGTATGCATCTTTTGGTTGCATTCAGTTCTATTAATCAAGGCATGCTTTTTCTTCCTCCAGTTTGAGTGTAACAAAGTGGGTTCATCTGAATTGGGGTGATGAGGGATTGATTACTTTGTTCTCAAAGGTTTGGCGACTTCTTCAACCGGTAACGTTTGGCCCCTTACTTCTGTATTAAATTGAGTTTTATCTGTTATATAACATATCATTTTGTCAAAGAACATTTCCAAAGGGGCTATGAAAGGGATCAGTAACCTCTACACAAGATGTTACTTCAATGATAACAGTATTGATTGGTTAAATTTTAGAATAACAGGGTGGTTGGTTCATGCTCATAGAATGTAAATGAGGGTGTAATCAAATAAAAGGCATATTTGAATTGGAAAACTGGGGTGAAGCCCGAATTTCCTGTTCAGGTTTTACCAGGAATTAGACCCATGCTGGGATTGCTATACTGGACCCTGAAAAATAAGCGAATGCATGAATTCAGATTTCTTTGTGACCGTAATGTAGCCACTATGTGGTTGACCTCAAAGAAACAGCCCATAAAACCTTTTTGATGCACTGACAAATTTTTGAATCCAAATGAGTGAAGTTTCCCTGACCGAAGCATTTTAAAAGCACTTATATCCATATGATGATATATTAACAGTAATATATTTGCTCCCATCTCTTTTGGGAAATGGGATATAACTTGAACACTAGCTTATGAATTGTATCTAACTTTTGCAGGGTGGTATATTTGTATTGGAACCCCAACCCTGGCGATCTTATGAACAAAATCGCCTTGTATCCGAGGTACATTTTACTCCCTCATTTCTTCACTCTCTTTCCCCCCTTCATTTGATTATTTTCAGGGACGTGCTATAAAATGCACTAAATCCAACTTAATAAACAAGAGATACCAAAACACGTTCACATATAATTAGAAAGATGCTTCATTCATAATCTGCGAAAAGGCCGAAAAACAAAGAGCAGCTTATTATATAATCATATTAGATTGGAGTTTGGGTCCTTGTGGTAATGATGTCCGCCTGTAACCTGAGAATGGGAAGACATTAATGTTAGATTACTTTTGGAATGGGCAGACTACATCAAGGAACTACAGTAAAATTATGTTCCGCCCACATTATTTCCAGGAGATTCTTCTGGATAAGGTATGCAGCAGTTTCATTTCGCTATGGTTGACCTGGCTTTCTTTTGTTTGAATATTTCATGTTGTTGATCCGTGTTCATCTTTCGGCAGATTGGGTTCCGAAGTGTGGAGGATCTGACCTCTGCTTTGTCAGGAACAAAAGCAGGATTCAACAGACCCGTGTTAGCCTTCTACAAATGAAAACTTGGTGGTAGAACCCATGTACAGCTAGCTCTGGAGGTAATTAAGATGGAATTTCTCGGACAAAGAAATAGCTTATTCCAGGAGAATGGATTGATATAAACTCGCTTGAATTTTGGGGCCTTGCGTAATCTATGCTGCTGTTATACTCCTCCGAAGTGAGAAGAGAAGAAGGTAGACTACGGTATTGCTGCTCAAGTTTTTCCAATACAGAAAGAGCACATCAGCATGTATTTATACCACAAGATAAGGCACTTTTTCGTAGTTGTTGACTGGTCCATGTACGCAGCTCCGTCTGTCCCAACGGTACTGCGCCGTTGATTGCTCCGTTACCGTTACACAGGGCTGTAATTAAATTACCGAAACTACCCCCTCCATATTTATGCTCTTCCGGGCATATCCCTGCGATTGGCTTATCGTTATCTGCCCCTTTCTGTAGGCTATTAGTCGTTACGAGGCGGCCTCTCGTCGTGGCCTGTGTCTCCGATGGAAAACAAAGATTGAGAAATTATAAAATGCCCCCAAAATCTTCACTTTTCTCGCATTTCCACCTCTCTCTCCCGCTTCCGGCGATCAAAATCTAGACTTGTTTCTAGCTTCCAGCAAATGGAACGCGTCGGCGGCGGCAAGTACAAGCTCGGCCGCAGGATCGGCAGTGGATCCTTCGGTGAAATCTTTCTGGGTCAGTCCACGTGTACCCTCATTTCCTTCTGAATAGCAGCTCTTGCGTTTTGTTCATGGAGCTGATTGATCTCTTCGTTAATTTTTTGTGGAGTTTGCCTCATATTTCCATTATTGCCATTCCTTGACATTTGATCAACAGCCAGATTATGGATTTCTTAAGCGTCTGTTCGGCGAACTATTTGCTCATGAAGGTACTGCCGCTGGCATGCCAAGGAACATAGTTCTGCAAATGATGCAGACTGGTTTTTGTTGAGAAAAACTGGTGGAATTAACTAATAGAGAAATGATATTTCAGGAAATTTACAGATCTCTGTAATATATATTATTTAAAGCGCATTGTTCCAAAGCTGTTGGCAGTGTCTGTGGTGGCAAGATATTGTCATGGAAAATCTTCCCTTATATTGTGACAGATGTCTGTTGATTGGGGCTGCTGGACATCTTATAAAGGAACCATAACGAGACTCTTCTCTAATGTACAAAGGCTTTCTGGCCTAGGAAACATGTCAATAGGTGCATGACTAGATGGTATTTGGCCTGGCTGATTCTACTGCTATGTTAGTGCCACACTTGTCGTATATGTTTTCTGGAGTTGCATATTTTTGGTGCTTTGATCGATGAAAAACCATTATCTAGTGTCAAAAAGATATTTAGGACCTTAACTGAAAGTAGGACTTCCCAGAGAAATATGTCATCCTTTTATCTGAATCTTTTAATATTCTTCCAAACCTTTTGATTGCAGGATATCAATTCGATTATGTTTTTGAGTGGACTATACTGAAGTGCCAGCAAGCACAAATGAGCCGAATTCAGCCTCACTTTTCTGTAAGTATCACAATTACGTGGTCTCTTCAAGATTCCCTGTTCCTTTAAATATTGAATTTGTTAGATTCCTGGAATTGACATTAATTTCATCCTTTTGGTCCTCTTCCTTAACTCTGTCATAGTTCTGTGTTGTCTGGTCAACTGGAGTTGCCCTTTTCAAGCTCTCAATTAACTCATTATAATGTGGATTCATTTATAATTATCTTTTCTCTACTAAGTTTTTGTTAACTCAATTTTCACAGCCAGCTTCTGGAGGGAGAACCAGCCGTCCAATGCCAATGGAAATTGACAACCGTCAAGGTTTGGCTGATTGTATACTTACTGAATTCTCCAATTGTTCAGCAGTTATAGCTGTTATGTATCTTGTGATGATCCATGGAATCAGTTGATACTTCTAACAGTTTTAGGTTTTCCTTTTTTGGTCAAAGTTGAAAGTCGTACACACTGTTAGAGCATTTCATTTGATATGTAGAAGTGGTCCTGTCGGTCTCTTGCATTATCTTAGAAACTTAGCATATTTGATGGCAAACCTTTGTTTTCTTACCCTAAGGGTATTGATGGCAGGAGTTGTTGATGCATCCTATCCAACTGATGTGGCAGATCACGTCAGAACAAGTAATATTGCTGGTCCTGGTTTTTCCATGAAGTTGAAAGCAGTGGCAGACAAAAACCCGATTTCTGGATATTCCCTTAATAGGACTGTAAGCCAGCTGTAAAATTTCAATCTGAAGAACAGGAAGGACCTTGAATTTATGAAATCTCAAAAAGGCTTGCTTTGCTTTCTAACGAACATGAGCTTAGCTCATGCCGCCCTTTGGGCATAATTTTCAGTCAGGTTCTGCAAAAAATGAGTATCTTAAGTTTTTTTGGTTGCTGGTAATCTTGTTCTTTTTTTTTTCTTTCTAAAGAAAGACGTATTGCTGGGTGTTCTCTAGAATTTTCTTAAGAGACTTATTTTTAGGGGGGGAAGTTTAAACATCTGTTGTGTGTTTCCAAGACAAGCTCAGAAGAAGATTGTTTTTTTTTTTTTGGGCTGTTGCTGCAGCTGGCCCTCAGTGCTATTATTAGCCATCCTCAGATGTTCCTGGACTACCTGGCTGTGCCCGCATGCATAACTTGTCTATGTTGCCAGTTGAATGTGGTGCAAGTAGCCACTGCATGACCTAACTGATTATTACAGCAGTCGGCAGACACATTTCAGTAGGAAGACAACATTGGAGAATTGTTTACCAATTGAATTTCTACCAGATGCAAGTGAATTATTTTTGCAATCAATTCTAGAATTCTTGATTACCAAAATCCAAGAACAATTTCAAAGGCCTCCCATTTCACTGATAATAAAGAAATTCTTTGTAAAATTCTTGGTGCGTGTATTTTTTTGTTCTTGCTATATTGTTTTGGGTGACAGAGATGTTGCTCAGCCTGTATTAATACAATAAATTGATGATTTTTATGAAATATTTTTCATTTTTGTAGATTAGCAGTGCTGAAATTGTGCCATCTACTTCATTTGCACTAGGTGGCACATCAAGCAGGAGCTCCATGAAACCTCAACCCCCCACTGAAGGTGGAAGCTCTGGACATGGAACTGGTGGCAGAACTGGTCCTCCTAGCGGCTGGATCTCTTCGTTTCAGTGAATTTCTTCTGAAAAATAGATGACTGGTGCATCTCAAAGCAAGTGCATGTTTATCAATTTACATCATCTCGTCTCACTAAAAATGTATTCCCATTTTTTTTGTCTTATATGTATGAATCTGTTACCTTTTTTATGGATACAGTTTTTGCACTTATAAAAATAAGGACGCTATGCATTAGATATGGATGGATCCCTTGATTTGACGTACCAGCCTATGCCAAGGATACAACAAGGTGGCAACTGGTAACTACAACAATTTTTTTCAGCCAAACATTCTGTTTGAGCATATTCCTTCCATGTCATCAGTGCAAGACTGCAAGCAGACAGATTCTCTGGTGCAACCTGGGGAGCCTGTTACATGTGTGACTAACCTATTGGCAGAGCAGAGCAAAATGCGGTTCATCTGATAATTCCAGATCCTGCATGTTTCCTGTTACTGTTTTTCAAAGGTGATACCAATCACATTGCTGGTTACAAATAGTCAGAAACAGCTTGAATTTCTTTCATATATACAGGTGCTGTATCAGTAGTTTTGTGTAATGCAAGAAGGGATCTGGTGGTTGTTATTCTGTTCACCTGTTTCAGCATGTCAGTGTGAATATGGGATTCGATAATTTCATTGTTGAATTTCCAATTGACTCTGAGTGGTTATTCATCTACTTTAATTCGTTTCATGTTTCTTTCCTTACAGGAATGGGTAGTTAGCTTTTGCCTTCATTTAGGCTTCTTGATATTGCTCTCGGAGTTTCGAGTGTTTTATGCTTTGCAGGATGTCTTTCCTTTTGTCTCAGGGCGGGAAAAACTGATGGCGGCTTTGTCACCTTGGGAGGCGATTCAATCAAATATTGCCTTCTAGAGATCTTCTGTGACAGACGAGACTGGGGAGGGGATTGGATAGTCTTATTGGGCTTTCAGGTCAATTTTTCATCACTCAAAACTATCAATGTTCCAATGGCGGGACATCGTCTTAGGTGGAATCCTTGGGAGATGCAACCAGAGTCAAAAGATGCCCGGAGACTGATCCTCGTGAAGACAAAGTCCTTAGGAGCTGTGCTGTGAGAGCTCGAAAGAAAGACGGGGGAGAGTTGTCCTTGTTTCGGTTGCTTCTTTCAAACATCCCTACAACGCAAATAAGGTTTCGCTCTCAACTTTGAGCAACAATTCGGATTTCAGATAAGATTTGAAGTTTACATTTGCTCCTTTTAACTGGTTTCGAAGTTTACTTATTGTTGGGTTGTTTGTTCTTGTAAATTTCAGCATTTTTATAATAATGTAATTTGCTCTTTGATGATTCCTCAAACCAACACCACCGAACGAAACATCGATGATATTCAGAAGGATCAGTCTCAGGCAACCCCTCCCGATCTCTTCCAGTTCTGATTTCCGGTATTGATTCTCAGTGTCGATTTATCCTGTGGTTCTTTGAGTGAAGCTAACCAAGCAATTAGTCAGAAAAAAAGGTGAAATGGAAATTTGACTATAGTCATGATTACCATCAAAAGACAAAAACGAGGCAGTTTCCCCTTCTTGCCACTTACCACTGATCTTCCTAGCATTTGGGGCCTGAGCCGGCCTTGGTAGCGGTCGCCGTCATGTGCTGCAGTTGCAGTATATCGAAGTGTTCACCACCGCCATCCAATTGCCGGCAAAAGCTTGTAACTGAGTCTGCTTGCTTCCTGGTTTGGCACTGCTCTGTTCCGTTCCTCGTCAATCCCTCGGCCTCCGCCGCATTCTTCGCCATCCTAAGTCACAGAGCCATCTCTCTGACAGTCCCCATCACCAATGCGACGTTCGCTGCCACCGCCGCTTCTGGAGTCATCGTCGGAGAAGAACACCCCCGGGCCACGACCATCCGGAGACTGCCCTCATCTTTCTCGGCGTTTGGCTCTGCATCATATATGTAAATGCCGCTGCTTGTGTCATTCTCAATTTTATATTTTCGGTAGTCAGATGATGTGATTTTTTTTCCCCGTTGCGTCTCGTCAAAATGACCGAACATCATTGATCCTGAAGAATTACAATGGTTCAGCACATCTGACACCCTGCATCTTTCTTCACTCAATCATTCTGCCGACGGCACATTTCCTTTTTCTTTTTTGGAAGTATGAGAAAATACTGAAGAATTTCATCTTGAAATGCTGTAATTTCTGTTCAAAAGAATGAATTATTTTTGCTAATCCTAGAGGTTCTGCATTGAGTTTAATGAGCCTACGTGCTGGAGCGGGTGATTGTGTCTGAGTTCATGCTGTGGTTCCTGCCCTTTTCGTGGAACTTGACGTGGTCTGAGATGATTTCTTGTTTTTTGTTTTTTTTCTTGGTTCGGTAGTTGTCTTGGTCACTGAGTTAAGAATCGTAATTAATCTTCCATGTTTATTTTCATGGTTTTCAACTCATGACATGTGAATCTTAACCGTTGCCAAGTTGCTCTGCGTTGATTATTCCTACTGTGGCTGCATTCACCTCTTACTGATGTTTCAAATTAGACAAGGATCAACCTATTTGATGGAAGTTTGTTTCTTCACTTATTCAAACACAAGAATTAACATTTATGTGGTATAGAGAAATAAATCATCAGACGTGTTGAAAAGCCCGAACAAACCAAGCGACGTTATTTGTGTATATCAAGTTTGTGTTGTAGCAAAAGGGGAGATCATTAAGAGTTTGGTCTCGGGGCATCTCCTGATACACCCTGCATTAGTATTGTGGTTTGAAGCATTCAGGGGGCATGTTCCAATTGAACCTCTGGCCATCCTTGCAGTAATCATAGATCATGTAGTTGTCTCTCACCCATTTCATCCGACCCTGCTGATGGTAACTCAGTCGGCTGTAAACGTCTGATGTCCACCAGTTAGATGGCACACGGGCTGCACACTTGTTAATGCTCACTGGGCCGAGCCACCTGCAAGCCCTGGGCCTGAAGTTACGGTAGTTAGCCCTGAAGGGGGCCTTGCTCCAGTCGGTCTTGATACGCCCGCCCTGGGTGGCCCAGTCATCTGCATTCCACAGGCTTGAGTAGAGCCACATCCCCTGCCTGCTGGGGTACGGAATCCCTCCCTTCTCGTAGTTTCTGAACACCCGGATGGGAATACTGTCAATGTACCACCTGAAAAGTTGCCACATTCCGATAGGTCAGCAAGAGCAAGTTCTGAGAAGCCATGAACAGAATGGTTACAGTGAAAGTAGAAAAGAATCCTTTTTTCAGAAACAACAGCCTGTCTAGATATCTTATCCACCATTTTTCTTCAATGTTGTCCTAAGATAAGAAAGAGGACTATTCATGCTTTTCAGAGAAAATGTGCACTCCCCTACTACTTGTTCTTAAAGAGGGGAAAAACAACACAGGCAGAACATTTTTCTCTGGAAAAACCAAAGGGAGGAAATTGGTGCAAGAGAGTCTATGTAACATACACTACTTCAGTTGGGTTCCAGTGGATGGTGTAGTTGTGGTAATCAGCAGTTGGGTCGAACCACAAGTGGAATTGCTGTTCCCTGTTTCCCTTTCCTTGAGTGAAGATATTTGTGTGGACAGTATAAGGTTGTCCTGAGAGATTTCCCAAGAACTCAAAGTCAATCTCATCATGTCGGTTTCCGGTTGATGATAGCTGCAGAAATAAAAGAAAGTTAACTTGTTCTTTCTGTGATGTCTTTTATCCCCAGTTGTACATTAGCCAGGGTGCTCTCATGATTTTATTAAGGAGGAGAACCTTCAATATGAAGTGATTGCCTCAGTATCACGAAGATAAGATTTAATAATATGCAACAGAGATTTCTCTTATTTTATGGAATCTCAAGGGAAAAAAATGCTCCATGCACTTACGTAGTAGGCTGTGACCGTTCCCGCAGAGTTTCCACGAACCAGCTTTATCAGCATTTCAATGCTTCCAAAGAGATATGCATTTTTTGACTGAAAAGCAGAACCTGGAAATTGGGGGAAATTCATAGATAAGACTACAAATTGCACCCTCATTCTTGTATGCATTGGTCTAAAGCGATGGATGTTTGTGATATGTTGATGATTTAGCATTGCAGACAGTATGTCCTCCTTATTTTAAGTTTACATCTATCTTCTGAATGAAATTTCAGCTTCACAATCATATTCCTTGGCATTTTTAAACAATTCTTGTTCTCCACTTGACAGTTAAATGTAAGGATCGGAGAGGCTACATTAAAGATTTGATGGATCTTTCAAGTATCAAACAGAAAACATCGGACTTGGTAGAAGTAATTAATTACCAGAAGTTTTGTCCAGGACTAGTTGAAGATCATTGCCGGAGCCGGTTATCTGGCAGTGCTGAGCACCCCAGGAGAAATATGTGGTATCCCAGAATGTTGCCTCAACCCCGCTTTGGTCAAGGACTGATGCAGCGAAGAGGACAGCAAGCAACAGAGCTCGGTAACTGGCCATTCAGCAAACCCTATCAGTCACCAATCCCCCTGCCCTTATTCCAGACACTGTTCTTCTTGAGACGGGTTGCATTTGCTCTTGTGTCTCTGATGATTTATATATCTTGCAGCCTGCAAATATGCCTGGCCTGCGCTGGCGTGAACTAAGGTTTGGAACTTTGATTTTCAAATTCTCGAAATTTTCTTTTCTTCCCCATTCTTGATGCATTGAACCCTTTCAGCGTCTGTCATGGTTTAAAATTTTATTTTATTTTTATTGAAGACACGGTTTATCAAGACATTTCAGAGTGTTTCTCTTGATGGAAGTCATGAGGATGTAATGATTATGAGGTCTTGACTGCCCAGGAAGCTTTGAAACTAATAAATAACAAGGATTTGGTCTTTTGTCGCTTCTGATCTCGTGTTTTGATCAGTTTCATTCTTATTTAGGGAAGCAAGACACAATAACAAATATGAGAGGCTGGAGACTAACACATTCATATCCACATCCATCTACCAGCTGTACTGTCTACGCGTTGGGAGTAGGAGAAGAAATCAAAGCCGATCGATCGTGCTTGAGACTCCTAATGTGGGTCGTCTCTCAACTTTTGCTGCATTCCAGATTTTAGAGTGTAATAAATATGGCTCGCTTAGTTTATGGTGCCCCCAAATGGTGAGACCAAAACGTGCATGCCGATCGGTTGTGGAACGAGATAACTCAAGACATGAGCTTTTAAATGATGATTGAGTTTGCTGGTTATTGCCTATAAGAAGATTCGATTCCATCCGACCCATTTTAAATTTCTAATTGAGGTGTGTGCGTGGACAACTTCATCAAAGACTAAACTTTGTGGGAGGATATAAAGTAACACACTAATGATGACAATATCAACCGAATGAGATCAAGAGATTCTTGGCTTCGATTCTCTTGTTGGTGCAATTTCTTGTGCCTCTTGGAGGACCACATCCCTCTTTAATTTTAACCGAAGAATCCCATCTCATTAGTGTCTAATTCATGGTGCTCTTGGATAGCTAGCTAGATTGACGCCTATACTTACAGTTCGTACTTATATATTTGCAGACTACGTATGATTATCAAGCAAGTCGTGCATGTACAGTATAATATATATATATATATATATATATATGTAACAACAGTTAAGGAAGCGTTCATCTCATGGCCTTAAGTAATGGAAAGAAGAATGGCAAGTTTTACCCGGCCCCCTTTTACAGCATTAGTTCTTTTGCTCGAGCAAAGGCGGCTATAGTTACAGCTCAAAATGACAGCCTGAGCTCCAGATCTACTTCTTGATCATTCTGGCTCGACTCTGGGTTCCGACTGCTCGAGGAAAATGAATCACCAGTGGATCGTGTCTTGCTCCTCGTTTCCCACGTTGAATCCTGCATGTAGGGAAAACTCAACCAGACCAGCAGATCAATGGGATAGATATCAAATCATCAACTAGTAGACAGTGCAAGGGATTAATTCATGAGCGTTTTCCATGTATTTAATTGACCCTTCAGTTCAGGTCTCCCAGCTCCTCCATTTGCTCATTGCCTACACCTCTTTCTATGTCAACGTTAATGCTACAAAGTTAATTGAAACCGTACCTCTGAGTCCCGATGGAGGACTTGCTTGTTATCTGTACTTGACTGTGAAAACTGGAATCTCTCGTATGTATCTATGCTGTCCGGCCTCCAACTGTCTCAAAGGAAAAGAGGCACAGAAGTGAATCGATTGCATACATACATACATCCACATATATGTATAGTAACCGTGACATGTATAGCTAGAGTAACTATATACATGCATGTCCCATGGAAATCTCTCATTGGAACGTCTATATATGCTCGAATTCATGTGATATTAGGACCTACAATTCAATCACCACATGTATGGAGAAATTACTCTCGTACCCGGTGGTCGTTCCAGGTCGGGAATCTGATCCGTACATAGTATTGTTTGTCGGTCCATATTCACTCGGTCCCATCTGCACAGTGAGAATTAAGCACAAACTAAATCGGAAAGTTGTGTCTGCAACTGTTTGATTATACTTCCTCTACGGCTTTATCATTAGTGGATCCGTATCAAGTGCTTCCAAAATCGAGTCCAAATCGAAAAAATTTTCACTAGTTGTAACTACTGCAATGAAGTAACATGCCCCCTTTGATGTTTCATATATAAACGTAAATATGGATGATAGATTCATGCGCGATGAGACTAAAGTATGAAATAGGAATACTACAGCTGTTTATGTAACGTGAAATTGTGCTGGAAACTGTAGGAAGGTGCCGGAGATGATAGTGGCCTCGACAGTGATGATGGTGGCGGTGCCATTGGTGAAGAATAAGCTGTCAAAACTCTCGGGTCTCCCTGCTGTATATATACATATAAACAAACCAATATTATATAGTCAATTCTTATCAGCCACATAAATCAAATATGATCATTCTCAGAACCCTAGCTAGTACTGCCTGCCTAAATATTTAATTAATGCAAGGGAACAGCAAGCAAGCTACAGTTATGGCCCCAGAATTAGAATCCTAATTACTCGATATTCGAATCAGGGAGCAGAAACGAAGGCGCTGAAAGACGACGAGAACATCTTACAGTCAGATGAGCGCAAAGAAAATGTTCAATCAGCTTTAGCTAGCTCGTAGGCGAATCCATTACATGAGCACTAGGGCAACAAGGCTATATATGATTTGATGAATAAACATGAGCAAATCATGATATCAATATGTTCATCTGCATCTCGACCTTTGTATTATATTGAGACGGGTACGTATTACTCATGTTCTGCCTGGAAAACGGGGCATATACATGATCATTCGAGCTTATCTTCTTTAATTTAATTAACTGATTTGTTGGTAATATGTCCTGTCCTTATGTACGTCTGCTGCATGTATGCGTATGCGCCGGGATGATGCTTTTAGGGTATTTGATTGGATAATATGCATTATGTATCATCGGTGATTTCAGCATCAAAAGTCACTATCCACAATTCAGGCTGTTAGGGTTTATATCACATTGCGGGCTTGGGGAGGGCCGGGGAGAGAAATTTGATACTTACGTGAATGATGTTAGCAGGAGAAAGATTGAGGCAACACCCCATTTCTTCTTGCAACCTAATCTTCTCCAGCTGGGCAACTCCGAGTCCCCTCTGCGGCTGCTTTGGCTTCTCAGAATGGCCCTTCTTGCTTCTCCTCGACAATGATGGTGGTGGTGTTGATGATGGCGCCCATGACAGAGACGATGACGACGACGACGATCCCATGTTTGTCTTCCCAGAGTAGTAATCGCTGTTCCTCATTCAAACTAGTGAATCCTTTCTAAAGAGAAGCATAGACTTCTTCTGCGTGTGAGGTGGAAATTAAGCAACCTGAACAAATTTATGATATGACCAAAGATCTCTCTGTAGAGCCCTTTTTCATTTGTGTGCTGTGGGTTTGGTAAAGAGATATGCATCGCTGGATAAGATTTGTGCACATGTTTATATGTGTTTTTTTTTGTTTATATGCATGGATCCCTTTGGAGGGCATCTAATAATGTCCAAACAATCACTAACTTCTCCATCGTTAGTTTGTGTCTTTTAAAATCAATTATTTTAAGAGTTCTGTCAATTAGTAAATCGGTCTAATTATGCTTTCACATATATCGAATGATATACGTAAAAGAAAATTAACAATTAGCCCAAATCTACACCGATCATAGTAAGATTATACAATATATATATATATATATGATCTCATTGTCATAGCCAAGTGATCATTAATTGATTAGTTAATTGCTCAGTACCACATTGATTATATATGTATAAATTGCTTTATGGATTCTAATCATGTGGCCCCGAGATTGTTGTCTAACCGAGCATGTCTAATGCCTTGCACGTAATATTAACTGAGAACTGAACAATTAAATTCTACTCTCTAGAAACATTGCCAATTAATCAATCCTATACGGGTGCTTGAATTGCGAGTACAAATGCCCATTATATCAATATGTTCTGCCCCTTTCCGTGTGCGTATTTATATATATATATATATATATAATATTTATACGTAGCCTGAAATATAAATAACTAAACCTAACATTAAATTATATTTAATTATATTCTATCTCAAGATAATAATAATAATAATTAATGATGGTGTGATGATGGAGATAATTGATAGTCGAGTAATGAAGTCAATTAGAGAAATATCATATTGCTAATTATCTCGTGAATTTTGACCAGAAGATGGAGCTGTGTTTCTGAAATGTGTCTATATATAAATATATATATATATGTATGTATATGTGTGTACACCATAATTTTTAAAATTGGATGGTTCGGCTACTTCAACTAGTCCAACCGGAAACCATTCTCCCATTTCCAGAATTAACCCAATCGCATTGTAAACGGGGTCAGCTCAAATTGAATCAGTTGGCTCTCTGTCAGATTATTGAATCTAATTGAACTAGTAAAAAAATTTGGTCGATTTAATTTTTTTTAAAATATATTATAATTTATTTTACTTTTAATTATATTTTATATTAATATATCAATAATTTATATTATATATTATTATTAAATTATAATATTATGTTAATTTATTTGTAATATTATACTATTAGTATTATTTATTAAATATACGGTTTGATTAATTAAACTTTGATTTTATTCATGAACTCATGAATTCATACCTTGATTTGTTCAGGTCTGGTTAATTTTAAAAATTATAATGTATACATGCGCAAATATGAGATTTATAGGGAAAAAAAATTTCTACTGAGCTGTTCAAAGCATGATTCTTGCCGTGGGGTATTATATTTTATTGGGGGGTTTTAGTTGTTGGAAAGTGAAATTAGACATAAATAATTTTTTTGTCTTTTTCTTTTTCTTTTTCTTTATTATATATATATATATATAAAGGAACATGTGAACTTCAACGTGTGTCCAAATTAATTAATTAATTAATTAATCAAATTCGAGACAAGGCCAAACGACGAATTTCGTGTTTAAACACGATCTCGCCGCGTCACCTCCTTCGAATCACGTCGCCCCTTAAGGCTACCAGAAATCAATCATGCATTAGATTAGCGGGAAATTGCCAGTCTGTGCAGCTTGGTCCAACAAATCCCGATCCATTTTTCCTTAGTTAAAATCTCGATTTCAAGACACGTCCCAAGTTGATTGGATTTTCGAGCATGGTGGCCATTAACTTGATTTATCATGTACACTAACATGAAAATAAGCTTCCCTTGATTGGGTCGTGTAATATGTATAGGAATAACTTCCATATATCTCTATGCTCTGACTGTACCTCCAAAGCAAGATAATAATAATTTTTTAAATAAAAGAAAAAGAAAAAAGAAAAAGAAATTTTGATTTGAGGAAAAGTTTTCTTCAGAGGAACAATGGAGGAAAGCCTTCAATGATAATGACCCTTAAAAGGGGTTGTTCAGGACAGAGCTCCCACGCTGTCATTTAAGAAATAGTAGGGATGATTCTTTGTAGTGGATGGAGTTGGGAGCAGAATTAAGTAAAAGATCCTCAATCCTCAATCCTCAACCCACATGTGGAGATTCTCTAGGATCCTTTGGATAGGAGAGAATCAACCACTGCCCGAGCTAGTGAAAAACAGGCTGTGGTGCATGCGCTGATTCTCTGTCTAACTCCTCATTAGAAAATACAAATTTCAGTATTAGGTCGATCCTCTTTATCGATCAATGTGGATCTTCAAGATCATGGAAGACAAGGGTTGCAGTTGGCCGAGCACTCCAAGAGTCTCAACTCTAGGGTAGACACTAGACAGACTTCCCATCAGAAGTTTGTGGAACCATTTATGCACGTCTGTATGGTTTACCAGCACTGTTTCCACAATTCAAAACATAACTTTAGGTACTACCAAGAGTTTTGAAAGACATTGTTCTCACCACCATGCCTGAAGGTGATATAACGAAGAAGCCGATGGCCTCTTCTTAAGGTCAACATGGTGCAGAGGGGGTGGCCTCTCAACATGATATGGACCTGATGCCAAGATCGTGTGGAGGGTGAAGTGGTCAAGAGTCATATATCTATATGGTTTCCACAAGATCCAGTACTTGCCATTAAATGTCAGAAGCAATGATTGACCATGCAAAGATCCTTTAGGGATAACAACTCACAAGCATCAATTTTCTTCTCACGTTGATATCTCCATTCTCTATTACTCTGGCTATTGTACTTTTCTTGGAACAAAGCGCCAGAGGTCTACGGCAATATCCACCTCTCTTTTCTTGTGAAACCTGTACAGCTGGGGCACATCGTATCTAAGCTGCAACAAAAATGCAAACTGTGAGAGCTTTGATAAAAAAACAAAGGTTTTAGGTACACAATTATGGTAATCAAAACATTATCATTGCATGACAGAACTCACTCTTGAAAAGGGTTAACAATGTTTATCAATCAACATAGGATTATGGTGTTAATACTTAGTTTGCAGTGCAGACTCAGCTTTTGTCGATTGCCAGTGACATTTTCCCCCTAGCAGTAGCCTTTCACCTCAGATTTTCAAATTAATGAAAACATATTTTAGATAGATTCAAAATTGCCAGCTTTCCAGAAAAAAGTGAACTGTAGAGCAACTATCTGATGATACCTTCATGCATTTTTCCATAGTTTTCATACATTTTCATTTACCACTTGTCTCAGCTACAACTTTTAGAGTAAAGCCTAGAATACAAAAGGAGTAGTCCCATTGTGATTTTACCTCACATAATACCTCTGCAGTGCTTGCATTAAAGTCCCGTACAGCTGCCCTCTTTATGTGCTGAAGTTACACACAAGTCCGATTATAAAATGTTAAATCATAGCCTATAAACAAGACCCAAAAAACCAAAGCTTTGGGGCAAAAACTTAGATCATACATCTTAAAAGCCATTTCATTCTATCAAAAATCACTTAATGTGCTCACCCTAAGTTCAACAAGACTAACAGGATTCATGACCTTGTGCAATCATGATTCAATTAAAAGCAGTAAAACCATAAAAATAACTTGAGAATTCAGACAACTTTCCTCTGCTTATGACACCCAGAACGTTCAGCACCAGATACCAAAACTATATCATAAGCTTAATCTCAACCATCTACTGGATGGTATGGAAAAACAATACTTAGACTTACATCTCTTGTTGAGGTCTTATGCAAGGAGTACACAGCTCGAGATGCCGCCTGAAATTTCAAAATATTAATCATTAAAAAGAACTGTACATTTGTTTCCACGACAATTACAGTCATTTTTTAATTATTAAAAAAAACGAAAAACAAAAAACACTTGCCTTGAGTGCTGAGGAAAGGAAATCCATATCAGCCCCCTTTTTCCTTGTCCCAAAAGGAGGGTTCATCACAATTGTATCAATGGTAGGGCCTGTATACTCAAGACCACCCTTATTATAGTACAGAATCATACATAAATCATCCAAGAATCCATAATTTGAACCTAAATTCTTTAATGCTGATTGAGGAATGAGGATGATCTTACTTCATTATTGATACAAAACACTATACGGTATCAAGAGAGGAACCAATCAAGGATCACAGCCCCAGAAGGGAAAAGGAAAAAGGCAGTAAGTAAAGAAATGCACAGACAAAGAAGACTATTACCCCTTAATTGCAGATTTTGTATATCACACTGAACAAAGTCCATTTCCACCTGCAGAAAAATCCAATAAGAAACAATCCATTACTCAGTAACTTCTTAGATTTCCGATCTACAAATGCTGATTCTCATAAGATCACCACCAGATATTACTCATTCAAGGTAAATAAACACCAAGTTTGACTTTTCACAGCTAAATGGAGATGAGCCAATACCTCAAGCTCCTCTGCATTAGAAGATGCAATTTCCAGAGACTGAGCATCAACATCAATCCCAACAACATGTCTGCCAATGCAGAGAAATCATCAAATACTAAAAGGACAGTTAAATGAGACCATAACACTAACATTAAATCTCAAAGGCGCATGGAGTGTCAGAAAAGATAGAACAAGAGGGAAAAAAAAACAGAGATGCAAGTAAGCTAAAAACTTACTCTGCACCAAGAAGGGCAGCTGCAATACCTAAAGTGCCACACCCACATCCAAAATCTGCCACCACTTTGTCATTCACATCCCCAAATGAGTTCTCTGCCTTATCAACACAAGAATGAATATTAGTCTTCACTATAAATAAATTCACTCATTTTGTTCCTTCTCAATGTTATCCAAACTTTCACTTCATTTCAAGAGTTGGGCATGTTTTATTGAAATAGTGACTATTATAGCCAACCGATGGCATTCCACCCATTCATGGATAAATCTCTCAGTAAGATCCAAGCCCCCAAGACTATTTAGTCTTGCTAAACACGAAATCTAAAGTAAAGACCAAGAACACTCTTGCGTGGGACGTGGAAGTTTTCTGGGGCGTCCATTCCTTTCCCTTCAAAAACTTCGTCAATGTGGCAACTGTTCCGATAAAAGGAAAAACACGACCCTATCTATGTTTTTTCATGGACGAAATAAAGAAAATATCACATAAGGTGATGAGTGTTCTGGGTTTTCCTTGCCGATTCCATGGATACGCAATTACAAAACAGCGTGAAATTTCTATCCAATTCTACAAACTGCTCAACAAGATGCAACAGATGGAGTAGAAAATTGCAGAGAACAGCCAAAAAAATCTTCCAAAGAGGAAGACTGGAGGGGAGAATGACTGTACAGTGTAAAGCATGCGAGAAGCAATGTGGGGGCCAGTTGGGTACTGTTCCAGCTCAATCTGCAACACCATGGAAGGAACAAGATGAAAATTCTCACCTTTTCCTTGGTAAGTAGCTGAGAAGAAGATATTAGATAAGACTGTGTCTGCGAATAACAGAGATAAGGGAACCTTCGGGTTGGAGAATTGCTGGAGATCGCCTAAGAGGCCTTCCAGTTGCTTCAGCTTCATCCTCTAAGTGAGAGATGGACAACAAACAGAGACCGAAGCCGCAGCAGCAGAAGATCCAAAACCTTTTCCTTTTACCTTTCAAAACCCTAGCAAAGGGGTGATATTAATATTCCCATTGCTATTCCAATAATTCTGTGAACTGAAAATTTTTCCAAGATTCTGAATTAACCCTTTATTCTGCCATATCGTGTGGGAAAGCCTTGACATATAAATATTATTCTATTTTATCATTATATCTCATAAACCGAACTTCAAAAATAATAAATTAAAATACATTTCAAATTATATTCATGATTAGTTGGTTCTTTATTGGAATCTTGCTTATCATGGTCCATGTGATCCGTGTTAATGTGCCGTATCACTGCATGCCTGACTCAAGAAGGTTGATTTTTGAATATGAATGGTACGTATTAAACTAAAAAAAAAGAGTTGATATAATGTCACTAAAATAAAAAAAAAAAGTAAAGACGGCAATTTAATTTTTTTTCCCCTTTATTTTCTTCTCTAGCTAAGAAATTGTCTAAGCTCGACTAAGTAGCAATTCCCACCCCCAAATCTAAGCAACTACCCCAACATCAGCTAGCTAGCTTGCTTAGAATCAGGAGAGCAGTTCTTTCCTGCCATCACCATCATCAAACAAAAACTTCGAGCCTCAGCTGTAGAACCCAGAGAGCCTGTCTTATAGAAGGATAAAGCCGAGTGATTCAGGATCATTGC
Source organism: Sonneratia caseolaris (assembly GCA_900006705.1). Lineage (NCBI taxonomy): Eukaryota > Viridiplantae > Streptophyta > Magnoliopsida > Myrtales > Lythraceae > Sonneratia > Sonneratia caseolaris. Next base: position 424,998 of record CXYZ01003106.1, read on the forward strand.
CAGCATTCGAACCTTCCTCCCAGAGAAGCTCCTCTCGTATTAGACAACATATCGATAAGTGATGCATCTTCCTGCTGTCTCACCTGGCCTAATGATCTTCTTCACAACCTGCCCAGGCTTCAGCCTGCAGTCAGTACCTTGCAATTGGATCTGCCACTTGGATACGTGGGAGCTGGAAATTGAGGAATAATGTTAATCAGAATGGAATCTGAAATCACAACAGAGGAAACCAGGTAGCAGTTTTCATGCAGCAGAGCCTCTTCATTTTTACTAAAACTGAAAACCTTTTTCGCCATCATATAGATCGGGACCTGAGATGGTCCTATTTGATGTAGTATGAACAAAGATAATCAGATCAGGGGGAAACAGTCCATGAAATCTAACTGAAATGAATGCCACAGGACAACGATATCTAGATGAGTTTTCAAGGCCCCACATGTCCTCAAGGCTACACAATTCAGTGCCCAGAGAGAAATGAATTACATCGTTTTTTTTTTCTTTTGGGGTGGTGGGATGGGGGGTGTGGAGATGGGTTGTTTGAGCGAGCAGATTCCTACGTATGGTCAAATTGCATACTAGAACAAGTTTTAGGGCAACACAAAGTACAGCAGGCACAATCGAACTATTTGAACAAGCGGGTGATTCACAAATTAATCAGCCTCAAGATTCTAATCCAAATGGCAGCAGCTCAAAAACAAGTCGGAAATGGAGTATTTAACAAGTTATCTTCACAGACAAAGAGCTGATCGATATCCAGGAAAAAAAAAACACTCCATGAGCAAAGTGAATGGCAGAAAACCGAACTTCCGACAAAAAATTAGGTGCTTCCAGTCCCCACACCTGATCAGAAGAATCATTCATCTTCGTTTTGTTGATTACTTGATCCTCTTTTTTCATGTTGTTGCCAAACTTTTCATTGAGGCGGTTCACCGCCATATTTATCTCAAAGTCTCCGACAGGGTATCCCCTGTCTCTGAGCATCTGCATCACTACTGTCTTGCGAATCAGGTAAAGCCTCGTGATCTCCAATCCGAGAGAGTCATCTTTACTGAACAGGAATACAGCAACAGATTGCTCTTTGCTGGCAGAAAAGGAACAGCAAGCGAATTTCATTAGCTTTGATCAATTGGCTGACAGGTTGCACAGTTGTGTTCATTAGCTTGCAGATACTATCCGGCTGAGTACATTGGAAATCAGGACCTACGACAAATTAATAAACAAAAAATCGTGAAACCAAAGTGCATGAAGGTGGGGAAGGGGACGGTGCCTCGACAGCTCCCATAGATTCTCGAGTATCTTTCTTTTTTGGATAAGAATATTCATTCTTGAGTCACCAGAATGTGAAAACCTCCTTGAAATCACGGCTCAATTTCCTAATTAGAGTCGACAGAGATGATCATAATCACTGCGACACAAAGTAATACGTACTGAGTAAGACTAACTAAAAGCAATCCCAAGATCACTGATACCCAGTGAAGCTACTACAGGATGCCACCAGCTTCCCACTTGAATTAGTATTGCCCAATACAAGTTTGGACAATGGCAGCAGTTGATTTGGTCCCCTGACCGTTTCGATCTCCGGTATGCTTCCAATTGAGAGAATCGGACCGGATACGTGGCCGGTTCAATTGGGTGACCTGTTCGGTTTAAAACACCTTGATTGCAATCCGGGCAATGTTACTTCTGGGCCTCGATTTATGGACCTGAACACGGGCCGTAGGCCCAATTATGATCGCTTAATAACAGCATCCTCGAACAGACATCAGTCGTGGCAGTTGAGATGAGGTTCGGTCAATCTAGCCACAACTTACCTTACTCGTATGAGATTCTGCTGACGTCATCAGCAGGAACGTCAACCTGAGTGAGTACGAGCGATTCACTAACAGTCTAGTCTGACTAATGACTTAATCAGTAAGGAGCATCAATCCATGGAATGTCAGAAAGTTCTCTTAGTTAGGTCAAATATAACCCTCACGTGGAAAATTTAGGTTTTCCAGTCCCAATATTCGAAGAAACCCACTTTTCTTTTTAAACATATAATTGATTTAACGGTATAATTCTTTACTTAAAATTAAAAAATTCAAAACTCGACTTCTAGTAAAATCTTTTTTTGGGACAAAATTTTAAAATTTCGACTAAGATAATAATAATATAATTTAATCAAAAAAAAAGATAAGATTAATTTTTTTATAATCTCTTTTTTATTTTAAAAGATTCCAAGTCATTTTCTTACGTAAAAGTAGAAGAGAGGTCCTTTGGACCGACAGACGTCTCCCAAAGGCCAAGAGTTCGTGATAGTCTTGAAGTGAATTATTATGCTCGAGCGCTGTCAAGATGGGGGCAACTATTGTCGTTACGTGCAATCATATCATAGCACAAAGGAGTTCAAAAGGAAAATACATAATAAGACAAATTTTTAAAAAAATAAAAAGGAGAAAGGAGAATTTAATTAAAAAAAACATTATTTATTACCTAAAGTTATTTATTGCATTTTTCTATCTATTAAAACACATTAATTGCTCGAATTAAATGGGGAAAAAAAAAGGCTTCTATAATGGGTTCTGAAAATTTCCCGGGTAAGCAGCAACAGGTTTCGTGGTCGATATTAATAATCTTACTTTGCAGTCCGGAAGAAGTTATGGTACTTCTAGCTCCAAGATCATAGAACTTCTCGAAAACAATTGCGAAAAGGAATACGACACCTTTCTTCGCACGTAAAAAGGGTGTTGGAATCGAGAGGCGGTTCCGTAATCGATACAAAATCTATAAGATGATATGCCGGAAAGACAATCAAGGAGGGTGTACACGGGACATCATCTTATGCATAAAGAGTAAGTTAATAAAAGCATAAAAGGGGACAAATAAATAAATAAATAAATATGGATTGCTTTTTTCTCCTTTTTTTTTATGAGTTGGATGGATACAGACGGTAGAAAGAGGGAGAGTTTTTTTTAATTAATATATTATACAAATGGGATCTTTCCATTAATCACCAAATATTAATATAATAATTTTAAATTCTTAAGCCGACATACTTAAAAGTTACTAATTTACCAGGTAGCGGCCCGGCTCTCTAACGCAGAAGAGGGAGATACCTGCACGGAAGGGAGAAGCACTTTGACCGGGACGTACATGATTGGATGGATCATCAATTTAAGATAGGGATATTTTTATGCATATTTTTTAATTTAAATTTTATATATTTTAAAATAATTATTTTAATTTTATATATTTAATTTTGTAATATATTTAAATCTTAATTTTAATGGTAAACTGATATATCGATTATTTGTTAACGTAACATAAGAATATATTAATAAATTATTAATGTGGTAAGTATTATATGATATATCATGTTACGTGACATCATACGTCAATAATAATTATAATTATAATTGAAACATATTATATAATTAAATTATATATGATTAAAAAATATGTAATTTAAGTATAAAAAATATTAAATATATAAAATTTAAACTCTAATTTTAATCTTTTTTTTTTCTAATATTACCTTAAAGATGGGCACAAGTGGAGAGAATCTTGCCGTTTTTGAGGATCACCGGCCAAAGGAGGAGCGATGAATAAACTGCTAAATAATGGCGAGGGGAGTGAATGATTACAAGCTGGGGCCCAAGGTTCACTGTTTGCCTCATCACTACAGTGCCGCAGAAAGTTCTCCTCCTCTCCTCTCATTCCTGTGGCGTTGAGCGGCGGCCGGTATGGCCGGGCATATCGGACATCTTGGAGTGGAACTCACTCACTCACTCACTCTACACAGTCCGGAACTTCGGCTCATCTTCACTCGCTCACGCGGTGGAGCGGCTCCCTCCACGAAAGGAAGAGGCTTCCGCCCGCCCCGTAGCTCCCACACGGCTCGCCAGCCGCCGAAACACCGGACCCGTGTGGGTAAAACACCTCTTGGAGCTGATTTATCCGTACAGTACATATATATATATAAGTCCAGAACCATGTGCGGTTCATGAAATCATGAACCAGTCGTGATTCGAGCTGGTTTGAGCTATGAACCACGACGCCTTTCCTCTTCTTTATTTTTTATCCTTATTTCATGTTATTTAAGCTAAATAATTTTTTTTATATATTTTTAAAATTAAGACCGATAAAGAATCGACAATTCATTATAAGGTTTTTGTCGGTCCGAGCTTGTTTCTTAACAGTTTCGAGTCATTTTTTTTAAACAGTTCGTGATCGATTCAATTAGAAAATATGTTGGATCGGTTCCAGTTCAACGGACCTATTTCTTAGACTCGGATCATAACTGTTAACCACTCATCAAAACAATAAAAATAATTATGTGTTGGTTTTGGGGCAGTATGTGCCGGTCCGAGCTAAACTGACCCGATTTACATCTCTATATACAAGCGATCTCCTGTTACTTGTCTAGTACTATACAACTTGGACTCACAATGACCCCCGTGAAATTTAGGAATGCCGCTTTGTCGTTCGACGTTGATGGAATGTTAAATATGATGAGGCAGAGAGAGAGAGCTTTTGCTCTTTTCCGTCACATGCAAAATATGTAGCCTTTCCGTTAAGGTTAGGTAAGCTGTGGGGCAGTGAAAAATGGAATGAAAATTTAGCAGATTTAATATAATCAAGCGAAAATATAAACAAACGAAATTCAATTAAATCCATTAAAATAATTTAATATTTCTTATATTATATATATTCTTATATTTAAATTTTATAAATAAAAAAATATCACCCCTAAAATTTCACTCTCTATAATGGATAATTATGTTAGGAGCTGGGAGACCGCAGTCCATGGCGGTGTGGAATCCGATGATTTGAGAATGAGTCAAGAAGTGAACAGGAAAACACATCCTTCGATGCCATGGATCGCTACTCCCCAAACACACCCAAAGAAACGACATAACAAGTTTCAAGAACACTTGCCCATAACCATACACAATAATTTGTCGAGCAAATTATGCTTTTCATTTGTTTTATATGGTAAGAGACAAAGGTATGGAATTAGGAGTATATCACGCTCCCCTTCCTTGTCATTACGTGGGAATAAAATCTTAGTTTTGGTGATGAGAATGATGGCAACGTTGTTAGTAAATTTTACCATCTTCTACCCTAAAAAAATATAGTAAGATAGGTAAGTTTACATGGTAATGTTAAAAAAAAAAAAGAAAAAATTTATCATAATTTGAAAATATTTATCCCTTAACATGTTGACTTAACTCAAGTTTGAGTCGATTAAAACCCGTTAATTTTCTAGATATCATATGTTTCTTACCATTCGTGCCCATAGATCGCAATTCCATTAATGGGTCGAAGGGGATAAACTTTGAGCCGACACATGCATGTGTGTGCCAAGCATGACGACTTTATCTCAGCGTGACATGAAACACGAATCCTTAGTTACAGCGTATAATGTCTTCGCAAAAGTAAGTAAGTAAATCAATCAATCAATCAATCAAATAATTAAGCAATAAATCTGGTTCGCGAGAACCAATATGAAACATTCTCCAACCCTAGAGACCGCAGATGTACTGACGCCTAGAAATCTCATATCTAGCACAGAAATTCGTCTGTAGCCTATACGTGCATCTTATTCTTTTGCGACTGTGTACCCGAGATATTCCATGGTCGAGGCTTCAGAGGATTCTGTAAGAGTACTGTGACGAGTGAAGAGAAGATCAGAGGAACTCATGAGAAAAAAGTGTTGGCTGCTGTTTTTGGCTCCACAGGAGCACATGGAAGGCGAATTGATGAGTATTCCCTGTACATAAGTCCAAAACGAAGCAGCTCGGGATTTAAGGGTTTGTTTGTCTTCTTGCTGTCTGAAAGTGTAAGTGAAAATGTGGTTAATTATGTGGGGAACTGTAAGACACAGAGAGAATAAAGGACAAAGGCAAAAGCCCAACATGTTTATGAACGTACAGGAAGATCGTTTTTGGTTAGATTTTCGTTATTATAGGCATATTTTCACCCTGTTCATCTACATGTAGATACACAATATACATATATATTATTGATGAGAAACTAAAATTTAAAATTTCAATTAATTAAATATTGACTTGAAAATGAGATCAATGCAATACTACCGTATTTAATTTAACAACAAGCGGTTATAAGTTGAATTCTTATTATGAGATTTATCGTACACATTTATTTCTCTAATATAAAATCATAGATATCTTATACAATCGAAAAAAATATCACTTTATTAGAAGTGTTAGTAGTCTAAGTCAGCCAAACTGATTTAACCTAACTTTTTGTTATGCTTTGGAAAGTAGAAACATGACTGTTACCTCATTATTTTACATTTATAATATTACTGCATGCATACATACATAGATACGTGTGTATCAGTTGCTGATTTTATTATAACATCCACTGATATTCACTGCCAACAGGAAGAAAAAAAGAAGAAGAACAGAGATAATTCCCTTAATATATATACATACATAACTGATAAAATGACAGTAACCCATCCTTTCTGCCCACTGATGGGATAAAGCAAAAGAGGGGAGAAAGGCAAGTGATAAAGAGTGACATTTTTCTAAGGGAAAGCCAAGAAAGTGAGTGGGAAGACGAAGACAAAGGGAGCTTTCACTTACACTTATTGATTTAAATATTTCAATATATGTTAAGTGTAAATTTGCTCAAAATTAAATTAATTGGAACATGTTGAAGTTAGACAGTAAATAGGAAAAGATGGGGCTGCTCAGAACTCCATGATTTAAGTCTCCTCTAGACCTTCTTCCTCCCTTTGTTTTTATATTGAGACTCTTGAGAGTGGAGAGTGGCCCTCATTTTTTTTTTTTCTGAAAGGCTTGTTTGGGGATCTTCAGCTAAAAAGGAGGGGGAAACAATAATAGAGGCCGAAGAGCAGTAGTAAGTTGAACTAATCAAAAGAGAGCTCTGTGGGAGAAGAAGAGAGAGCTGAATTCTTTTTCCCAGGAGTAGGAGGAAGCAATCACGGTCATGAACAAAGGAGCGTTCCAAAATTCTTCGCCTGTGCAACCCATGATGGCGGGAGGAAACCCTAACTGGTGGTGGAACGTCAACGGGATTTGCTCACCTCCGTCGCTTCCGTTATCTGCTCCGCCTATTCCCTTGGTTGCCACTGCTCCCTCAAACTGGTTCCCTGATCAGTTGTATGCGCCCACTGCTTTGGGCGTTTCTTCTTCCTCGAAGTCGTCGTCGTCGTCCTCCTCCTGGCAAGACATAAATAACCCCCCGGAGTCATGGAGCCAACTTCCCTTGTACGTACAAAGTTCTCTCTCTCACAGTACTCTAACTTAACGAATTTCAGAATTCAAATCAATTATTTCTTTTGGCTTTCTCGGGTCTGATGGTGAATATATGTATTTGATGTATCAATTTTTGGAATAATTCAAATTAAATTTACCAGTGCATGCAGGAGAGGATTGGTTGGTGAAGATCACGGAAGCGGCAACAGGGTGAGCCATTTTCAAGGCCAGAAGTCCCCAGATGGTCCATCTGCTTCGAATCATGTCAAGCTAGAGAACTCGACAAGCTGCTCTTGTGACATGTACGGATATCTGAATGATCAGCAAGATTTTCAGTTAGTATCCATTGCAAAGCCATCTATGTGGTCTCTGGTGGCTCCTGTAGCTTCATCTGCTAGATCCTGCACCACAAGCATTGAAACAAACGATGTCCTAGATTTATCCAAGAGCAGGCCTGGCACGAGACACCCACCGAGGAATCGAGCTAATGAGGTATATATGTATCAGATACACAACCTATTTTAGTCGGTTTTCATTTGCCAAACCATACTTCTTCTTCTTCTTCTTCTTCTTCTCCTCCGAGTTTAAGAATCACTGAAGATGCCCAGTGAATTATGCGTGCAGTTGATGTAGTCAATAATCAATTAGAATTCTCAATAATTCTCCATGGCTTTGTTTCATCCTAACAGTGCGACAGCAGTGCAAATGGTGGGCCGCAGAAGAAAGCAAAAGTTCAGCCTCCTTCTACTTGCAAAGTAACTCTCTTTCTCTTTCTGTCTCTTTCTGCGTGAAGAACTCGAACAGAACTGATCACGGCCTTTGAATCTTGTAGATGTTCTCTCATCCTGCACTAATTAATCAGCGGCCCTGATTTGCTTAGCTTTTTCCTCATCTGCCATATGGTCTAAAAGCAATCACGTCGAACTCTCTGTGTATCATATTTACTTAACAAACCACGAATGACAACCACAAGCAAATGGGCAGGGTGGCTAATTGTCTTTCCCTGTTGTCCACATGTTGGAGTACTGTTATTCCTCATTTGCATGATTCTAAGTTATCAAATAAAAAAAGGGGCATTAAATTCAGAGGTTTTGCTCCATACACGTATGATCGATGTTCTTATTTTAAGTCGAAACCCTGCAGGCCGTGCGAAAGGAGAAATTAGGGGATAGAATTACAGCTTTGCACCAGCTTGTTTCCACGTTTGGGAAGGTAACGACTGTTAATTAAGTGCTTTTTCGAAATACAATGGAGGTGCCTTAACTTGATTTTTCCTTTTTTGTGGAGAATATTCATTTCTGTAAATATTCTCTGCAAATCTCTCGCCAGTGCGCCATAAAATAAATAAAAATTTAAATAGGAAGAATTTCAGCAGAGAAAAAGGAAAGGGATATATATATATATATATATATGACATCTAATTTGGAGGGTTGTGGTGTGGTGGTGTTTTTGCAGACTGACACAGCTTCTGTGCTATCAGAAGCTATCGGCCACATCAGACTCCTTCACAGTCAAATTCAAGTCAGTGAATGCTTCTCTCCTCTCTTCAAATTTTTGGATGGATTTCAAATGGCCCCCCAAAATGTCCCCATTTCTCAAATTCCCCTTTTCGATTTGCTCTACTTGTGAGCTCTCCTTTTTCGTACATATAACTATTCTCAAGCATCCATTCCAAAATGCTAACTTTGAACTGATGAAACCTCTCACCATCCCGAAGCAAAATGGATGACTCGGTTTTTTTTGTTGTCTGAACAAAATTTATGACTAACTAAGCAAAGATTTTATAAAAAAGGTGATGATATATCCCGTTAATTCGATGGGTTTTAATTACATATATCACATCACTGTTCTAACACCTATATGTACTGAAGAATAGCCAGCAACCGAAATATGTTAGAAAGAAGTCCCACGGTACTCTAGACAATCTAGATATTATGTTAGAGCATTGTTCATTTGATTGGAAAAATAACCGAGGGGGCCTATACCATAAACCCAATTCTTTCATCCTACTTTGGATGTGGACCATCACGATTAGTCAGTCACTTTGGGAGGGTAGTAAACTTTTCCTTGTCTACTGTACATATATATATATATATATACATCTTCAGATGCATGTTGCATATAAGATTCCTCAGTGGAGGACTTAACCTTCTTAAGGTAGGACTTGGCCTTTGACTGCCGCAGAAATGATTAGAGAATTTGTAGTATCTGCTGAGGCACCTGAAATTGTGCAGGCGCTGAGCTCACCCTACTTGGGCGGCAGGGTTTCTGTTAACCCCAGGCAACCTGTAAGAACTTTGATCTTCGCTTCAGGCTGTGCGTAATTTCTCTGAATATTTCTATCTTCCCTTCAAAGAAAAATCGATTATAAAAGGTTCATGTATCTCTACTGAAAACACATGAAGGTGTATAGTTTCCTTTTAACCATGGAGTCACAAAAATAGAATAGAAAAGGCCGTCACTGCTCATATAATTCTCGTCAATGGACTGATACTGCAGATTAATATCGAGAAAGAAGCGGAGAAAGGGGAGGACCTGAGGAGTAGAGGACTGTGTCTGGTCCCCGTCTCATGCACCGTCGGACTGGGGAGTGAAAACAGCAGCAGGATTGACTCCGGGGCTGCAGCAACTTCCTTTGGAAGTGGAGGAATAGGCTTCCATTGATTAATTTCACCGTTACAGACTTGATTAAAAAAAAAAAAAACTTGGGTTGTGATTTTTGCTGCCTGTCTAGTCAATGAAATGTAGGGGCAGCAGCGCTAGGGCTTCATGGAAGTTGATATGATATAACATCATAAGCGGTCACTTCGCTCAGCATCAACCAAAGGGTGATTGCTTATGATGCTATACACCTATCATTTTGTCATAGGAGTTCTCATTACTTATCGATATCTACGTACCCGCTTGTGCTGTGTAGCCGGATCATAATTGCATACACGATTAAATTTCTCGAGTTTCATTGCAGTTGTCGAGAAATGATCACTGAGGGAGATCATAAGCGGGGCACCTCGACATCGCAAAATACATCGACACCGGAACTGGTAATAAGAGTGAGATGGCTAATCTCCTCGACAACGTATTGTTCCAACCTAGGAGAGATCGAGGTTGCCTGCGAAGTTACAAGTCGGTCACGTAAGTTGAAATACTTTTGTGTCGTAATGATGTACACACACGTCAAGTATGCCAATCCCGACCGACTTTAATATGAGATCAAAATGGTGGTGGTGGTTCCAAATTAAGTCCGTCCACTGTGGTCACTTGTCCAAGGTCGTTTGTCCAAACGAAGAGGTTGCTCCAGAGACTGGAGAAGTTCACCGCCATTCTCAAACCGACGATAGAAGATCATATGAGATGATAGTCAGTTCTCGTAATCAAGTAACGAATTCTAATTAAATTCCCGGGAAAAATAGTCATTTTCCACGTGTTTATGACCCATTGGTCATTCGTAAATAAATCCATTTATTATTTACTATTGTCTTACTAATATTTTATGGTGCCCACATGGTCAGGTGAGAACATAGAATAATTGCTCAGACGGGACAAATGGGGAGCAATTATTTTCTTGTTACTTTTGACTAATTAGACCTAGCACAATCTGCCTAGGCACAATAATACTGTGGTTGTGGTTGGGTTGGAGCTTATTGTGTCGTGTCGGTATTGTCTGGTAATTTTATCGGGCATACTAAGCCCAATGATCCTTAAGCCATGCCAGTACAATAGTCCAATTAGGAAATTTTTTTTAAAAAATTAATAGACTGATTATCAGACGAAGAAGTTCATTTGTGATTTCACTTGTAATTACAGATAAGTCACGATCAAAGGATATTATCATGCTGTCGGGCGAGCTGAGGCACCCTATTACTAATGATGTACGAATAATAGTAGTCTTTTAAGATGTAATTATTGAACCAATCAGCAACTTCACTGGATAGTTTAAAATTAATAATACATATTAAGAAAAATGTTTTTCACAATCCATACTACCCACTCGACTATCTTAGTGATTGGATCACAAAATTTTATGTAGACGGTTACTTGCCTGGCTTTGGTGTCTTCCTGGACCCCACTCATGCCACATATATGTCCACTCATTAGAATTACCATAAGAGCAAGTCTTAAGTCATTTGCATCATTTGGTGTCTGAAAGATTCAATGGACTATATAACTAATGCATATTTTTAAGTTAATTTTGCACCAACCGTACGAAGATCTTATCGATAATGACTGCTCAACCAACGTATCTCCACGCACATCTTATCCCTGAATAAAAATTGTGGTCGCTTCTTCAACTTGGAACACGCTTGATTTCACTTAGCAGACTGCTGGATTTCATCATTGGCGGCTCAGTACTCCTATAAAGTTCCTCACCGTTCCCTTCCTCGTATTTCATGGCGAACAATCCCTTCGACAATCTCTATCTTCTTCTCCGTATGTATATCGTTCTCCTCTGAGGGAATGGCTGTTCATCCGCACCAGCTGAGGATGGGATCGGTCTTCACGGGGCTTCTGATGATAATGATGGCGGGAATGGGAAGCAGTGGGGCGCGTGGGCTCATTACTGGAAGTCATATGAGGAGGATTGGTCGGATAAACGAGGAAGGGCCACTCCTAGGAATAGTGATTCCGAATTCCTACGAGATGAGCCCCCTCCTGAATTCTACGAGCTTTAAACCCGACCCCAAGCTCCCTTACTTGGACATCTCAGGTATGTCCTCCGTGCCATGTCTCTCATCAAATCCATTACTTAAATGGTTCGGGATAATCTTCAATAATGCCTGCTAGATTTTCATCAGGAAGAAGGTTCCGGGTTGGACGGATCGATGACAAGAAGGTTATAATGGTCATGACAGGACTCGGCATGGTACGTACACACACACACACACATCTCCGCCAAGTCAACAACCATGGGCTTTTCCATTACACAATTTGATGATGTTTCTTATGCAATTAACAACTTGCTGATATTTCTGGTGTTTGAAGCTCAATGCAGGCGTAACCACACAACTGCTATTGACCCTCTTTAGGATCAAAGGTGTTGTACACTGCGGAATTGCTGGGAACGCAAATCCTGATCTACAGATTGGAGATGTGACCATCCCTCGATACTGGGCTCACACAGGTCTCTGGACTTGGCAGGTGATAACAAATTAACCTTCACACCACAGTATAACACAAAAAATAGCCACCCTAATATACTGACATATCTTAATGGATTCTGGACCCTGAATATGGGTGTAGAGATATGGGGATGGCCCGGATGACGAGCTACCTTCGGGCATCAAGAAAATTGGGTACCTCAACATCTCAGAGTACAACGTTGGAACTGATAACGGGAACAGCAAGAGGAATCTACTTAACAATGTTTGGTTCCAGCGGGAAGAGATCTTTCCTGTGAATGGAGTTCCTGAAGAGGTGCAGGAAGCCTTCTGGGTCCCCGTTGACAAGCATTACCTTGCAGTTTCGGAGAAATTAAAGGTACAGTAGTTTAACTCCTGTTTTCTTCTCTTCGGTCCCCTTCAGTTGACTTCAATGTGTGGAGGCCGGGAGAAAACTGAAACTATTTTTGGCATGATTTTGTCGACTCCAGGATCTGAAGTTGGAGAACTGTGTCAACGCAACGATCTGCCTGCCAAGGCCACCAGTGGTGACGATCGTCGAGAGGGGAATCACGGCCAATATCTTTGTCGACAACAAGGCTTACAGAGAGTTCCTCCACTCCAAGTTCAACGCCACGCCGGTCGACATGGAGACTGCAGCAGTAGCCCTCATCTGCAACCAGCAGAGGACTCCGTTCATCGCGTTGAGGTCCCTGTCGGATCTAGCCGGGGGAGGCTCGTCCCTCTCCAACGAAGCCTCCACATTTGGCGATCTTGCCGCTCAGAATGCCGTGGATGCCGTTGTCAAATTTGTTGAACTGTTGGGTTCGTAATTAGCCACTTTAACGTTTTAGTGTCTTTTTCATTGAAGATATGAACAAGGTTGTCATATTTCCTTGTGAACATGTTAATCCTTATAATGAATTTAAAAAAAAAAAAAAGGAACGAGAAGTTCACCGTCTTCTAAGGTTATAACTCCACCATTTGGTTTCTTTTTTCGCTAAGTTGTCCTCGTGAATTCTCCAATAATAGTGTCCGCATTTATTCATACCCTGAAGGGTAGCAACCCAATTTGTTAGATTCTCTATGCCTCACCTAAATCGTAAATATGAAAATTCCTATCACTGAATCAGATACTCGGGCTCGTGGAATGTTTGCTTCTTCCACGATAAATCCATCTGTGGTGGGCAGTGCTCGGTCTGTCCTGAGCATGTGCTACGACCATAATCTACTCAGCTGTCCCTTTAATGCTATATATCCTGTGAATTGCGTAGAATCTTATGCAGTCGAGTGCAGTTCTCTCCTTTGAGCCATTACCAGCGGTAATACCCAATAGCTATTACGGGCAAATCATTGCAGTGAAAATTATATTTGCCTTACATAAACTTAATATTCTCCCGTGAAGCTTACCAACCATGCAAATCTTGCAGTCGAAGTGGTGAAAGTTAGTGCAAGTTTCATAGTAACGAAATGATTCGATAACTAGATAGCCTCTCTCAGTCTCACCCCGTCAAAGGTGTGATCTTGGGCAATTGACCAGTTCTTCCATCGCCATGATTATAATGTAAACCGATCACAATACATTGAGTTTCTATATGCAGTAGATTTAGAAGAATGCGACCACTTGCTTCCACAGACGAGGACACCCGGAAACACGGACATAATTCAAAAGTTGGTCGGGCTTTTATAATCAAAAGATCAGGACAGCACCGACCCTCCCACAAATCACAAGGCATTACCTTGTACAACCACTTTCTCAATAATTAGGGAAACTCTGATGTTCAGGTACGGTGTGCTGATCCACCCTCCACCATTAGATGACGATGGAGCCACAGTGGTCGATCTCGAATTGTCGGTGATCCGATGGAGGTGAATGGCGCTTGGGTGGTGGGGTCTGCAGTTATTTCGCTTCACTGAAGGTTCTTCAGCACTGTTGGAGACTCTTTTCACGTGCCAATTGATCTTAATTTTCTTTGTAATATTGCACTAAGGAAAAGAGCTGACCCTTTTACCAACCATTGATGGCTGTTTTGCTCAATGTAAAATTTCAGGTTTAATTATTATATATAAATAAATAAAATTTACGTTCGCGATAACTTTATTCTTTAATAAATAGATTTTGAATACTCACTATTAGACTCAACTTAGTGTAGATGGAGAGAATATCTCCTTTTGTCTATTATTATATGTATTCCAAGGAAAAAAAAAACTAGAAAACAAAAGTCAGGGATGGGTATGACGCGAATCACAGGAGCACATGTCCCTCTTCCAATATTGAAAGAATGGGGAGGGGTGTGAGCACGAAATAATCGATTCGGATCGAAAATCGGTTAACGTATAATTTTATAAGTTTATGGATCGATTGAGAGTTTAATGGACCGAATCGTGCATTGAATAAATAAAAATATTATTAAATTGATATATTATCATTATATTAATTGAAGTTCAATATAAAATATAAATTTAATAAAATAAAATAAGTGTATTATAATATTTTTTTAAAATTTTAAGTTAACCGATTTTTTCACCAGTTTAATTGTATTCTTTGGTTTGACTAAGAACTAATATATTTAATCAAAGTTGACCGCATTTATAATATAATTGAGTTTATTCTAAAAATCGGATTGAATGAATGGCTTGTTCCTGGACGAATTGGCTAGCCCAACCGGTTTTAAAAACTATGGGTGGGAGTGGGGGTGGCAATTGCACTCTTCTGTTGTTCATCTTTGGTACCATGGCTGAGGGGGGTGGGCGCGCTGGAAATCTCATCGCAACTGACCAGACAGGTCGCAAGCGAGAAAGGTGGCCTCAAGACCATGCCATTCATCATAGGTCTGAATTCTGATTTGGTCTATGCATAAAATTAAGATATACGATCCCACATTGATTAAATGAAAAAAAATATCGTGAGCTTATAAGAATGTTGGTTACCGCCACCTATCAGCTTGACCTTTTAAGTGAAAATAGATTTAATCTCTTAGGGGCTCACAACGAATTTAACATGGTATCAGAGCCAATGAGCTCGCACCTCGCTCGACCCGAGTCTAGAATCTGGGCTTGTGGTCAGTTGATATAAGCCCGAATACGGAAGAAAATTGCTCGACTTATAACTAATTGTCCCCTTCGTCTGAGACCAGAGGAAAAGTACTTTACTTGTAGACAGTTGTTGATGTCAGATGTTTAATGGCACGTGGCAATATGGTTCACTTTGCCACGTGAGGGCGGGTGTTGAGATATACGATCTCACATTGATTAAATGAAGAAAACGTTGTGGGCTTATAAGAATGTTGAGTACCACTACCTATCCGTTTGAATTTTTAAGTGAAAACGGGCTCGATCCATTATAGGCTTATAACGAATTTAACAACATGTTACTGTATAGTTAGTCAATCCTTAGAGTTTAGCAATTAATCCGACGACTACTGGTAAAAGTATCACTGCAGATCTCTCTATGCTTGATGTCGAGTTCAGGATGTCAAGTCAAAAGCCACTGATTCCATTGGAAGTTACATGGGCGATGAGCTTAAACTGTGCATGGTCTTAGAAAGGGAAGTTGCTTAGGGCATTTTATACGTCCACGGATGTGTCAATCTGACTGCTATGCAGCAAATGAATCACACCAGAAGGGGGCCCCAGCGTGCGGACAGCACATGCTTCAATGGCCAATAAGGTATACTTGTCAGCTCCACCTCAAACTTCATATATTTAAGTGTGAGTGAAACGTTACGTGTTATTTACTTTCATTAATTTATAATCTATTGTCTCAACTTATCTCACCTAGGTTTCAAAAGTTAATGTTTGTATTGAAATATACGGTGGGAAGGCCTTGGATAATTGTCCCCGGTGGTCCAATTTTCGAGGGATGATATTTGCAGCCATCCATGCACGAGAAGAGCTCCGGCAAGTCGAGGAGCTAATAATGGCCCTCATCAAGATCCTCCCTATATGGTCCGGTCCGCAGGCACCATCAAAAGCTGCTAGCTTCAACCAGTGCTCCAAGCAAGCGCCATAAACTGGCACATCGTCTCCGACCTCGAGATCCATGCCATCTCGTTCAGGGTCTTCCGAGTCCTCACCCTAGTCATCTGGGTCATGGCCTACGATCGGGCTTGTGAGGTCATGTAGTATCGATTTTTATCTAGGACCCATTGGAAGATTATCCTCGAAGATTTCCAAATGTCTAAGAGCAAAAGTCAGGAGATCGAGGCGCCATTTTCTCTCGAGATAAAATGCTACTCGCAAGCTCTGGTCTCTCTATTGTTTACTTTAGGCATATTCATCGGCTTCTATCCTTCTCTTAACGGATATTGTCTGGGCCACCGTTGTTGGTCGTTCTACCGACCAATAATTTTCTGAGGCCAGCCTCAGGGACTGGGCCTGAATTGACATGTCGGGATCGGGCTGGCCCTTCCCAACATGACCATATAGAAGTCACATTCAACATGTCAAGATACTTCATTTTTCTTTCTTTTTTTCTTTTTGGCATTGATCAAGAAAAGGGAGAGCGCGAATTCGTGAAAACCGAAGAGAATATCTCGGTGGATGAGGAAACGCATTTAATCTTCTCTCCCTCTCTCGGCTTCTCGCTCGAATAAAATCGATCCGGTCTTGTTTCTATCCATCTCGGTGAAGTACCCAAGATGGAATAAAACGAGGCCTCATGGTTTCTTACAATATTCTGGTCTGAATACCAATAAATAAAATCTTCTGGTCGCATGAACAAAGGGGGTGACAACGAAGGGAGAGTCAAAGTCAAATACAACTTGGGAAGTCAAAGTCAAGGAAGAACCTCCCTAATCAGAACGCGCACGTGTTGGATCTCCCCTTTAAGTGCCACGTGGCTAAACTCATCGTGAGCCGGACACACGTGACAATACACCGTCCTTCTCTCTCAAATGATCCTCCTCAGACCGGACGCGAAACCCTCCATCAAATCCAGATGATAGAGCAGGGGACAAGTCCGGGGACGTTCACTGTATATTAATATGCACTCTTGGGCTGCTTAACTACCGATACGTACTGACGCTGTCCGCCCAATCTCAGCGGCTACATCATGGTCCCCATCGCAGCCGGACGGCACTCTCGCTTATTTCGACGAGCAGGACAATCTCCGGCCGGTGTCCGTCCACTCCCTAGCGGCCGGCAAGAAGGCTATCCACTTCGGCGTCTCTGGCGCCTTCACTGCAATCTGCAGGTAAATGACTGTCCATTCAGCCTCCCGTTTCTCGGGTCACCAACTCTTGCCGTGGTATTCTGTTCGCGATCTACTGACCGGCCTGTGAGTTCCGCGTTTCCGGGAGCTCGGCTCCGTGTTTCGTTGTTTGGCAGTGGCGATACATTTGTCTCGAGTTGCAAACGTAGAAAGACCGAATTACCCCTCTAAGACGCTCGATTTCTTGATGAAATTGCAGCTTGAAGAATGTACCTGGGTTCATTGAGAAGGCTGAGGAGCTTTAAGTCAAAGGGTGTCGATGAGATCCTCTGCATCAGCGGTATATTCCATTCCTCTCTCTCTCTCTCTCTCTCTCTCTCTCTCTCCTTTGTTCTTCACTCAATAATTTGTTTGTGTTTCTTTGTTTTTTAATCGGAGAGTGCCAGAACTTTCACAGTCCACACTGCAGCTGCTCTATGGTGATTGCCTTGTATTCTTCACTGGATTTCAAATCAGGTCCAAAGCTGATGGTCAATTGGATATCTTACATGATTAATTCATTGTCAATGGTTCAAAATCCAAGCCGGCGTCAAGTCAACTGCATGTGTGCTGTGTCATTACCCAATCTTGGTCTTGTTAAAGAAAATGGAATATCTGCCTGCTTATTTTTACTTACTGTCCTTATGTCTCTTAGGTCATCTCTCAGCAGGAAATTGTGTGTTTTCAGCTCGATGAACTCTTCTTTTTACACGATGAACTTAATTGTGGTAAGGCATTGTTGGAGTCTGCTGCTGCCACATCTGTGTATAGACATTGTCCGACTTCCATGTCAAAACTATGGTTGTCGTACGAAGTGTGCCTTAGTTGGTCCTTTGGGCGACGAAATAGCTGATTTTCTTACGGTTCCCTGATGCAGTGAATGACCCCTTAGACGTTAAGGCATGGGCTAAGACCTACCTCGAGAACAAGCGCGTTAAGTTCTTGGCCGATGGCTCCGCTAAATACACCCGATCTTTATCTGACCGAGAAGGGGGTTTGGGAAACCCGGGTTTGCCCTCCTCGTAGAGGACCTCAAGGTGAAGTGAAGGCTGCAAATGTCGAGTCAGGAGGAGAGTTCAGAGTGTGCGGCGCGGTGGATATCCTCCAAGCTCTCTGAAAGCTAGTCGTACTCAATCATGTGGATACCCCAACAGATGTCGTATTTTGTCGGGGTGGTAATGGTATATTCCAATGGAATAAAGTGTTTTATGTCGGAGCATCACAGGACATGAATGGATATGTGATCAGATTGAACTGGCAACGATACCAGCTATTGAACGGTTGGATTTACAGAAAGCCGAACTTGGTCTGTCGATTTCACCGAGGAATAAATAAATCGTCGTTTGTCATGAGGAGTTTTATCCTTAAGAGTTGTCAGTATAGCAGGGGGATGGGCGCTGTCATTTAGTAGCATACTGATTAGCAACTCAATAGTTAAAAGATGAAAATGGTAACGGACACATCAGTTCCATTTAGGCAGTTACTTTCAAATGAAAGCACCAAAAGTTGTCGTATTTATCATATGGCTATTGGCAAGTTTTTAGCTTATAACTAAAGAAGACAATCTGTTTAAGGTAAGATGACCTCAATTTTGTAGCTGAAATTTCCAAGTTGATAGGTACAGAGAGAGAACTCCTGGATAGACACTCAGGAGAATACTCTTCAGATGCAAACCATGTTTTGGTGTACAACATCTATGACTGACACCGAGCCACCTGAGCAGCATTAGGTGGGAAAGTATCTCATGAGTAATGAAGACAATATTTTCTCCACATCTCTTCTTTAACCATGCCACAACTGTGAGCTCATCTTGATAATTATTGCAGGTGTCGAATTACAAGCTTTTCGACCCCATCTAAACCAGATGAGGTGTCACGGAGAAAATAGCTCATACGTTTAGTCTTGAAGGAGAAGCGCAATCTCGATTTCCTGCAGCGACTTTCCTTTGGTCTCCATCACATTCCTCTTCACAAAGATCACAGCCATCAAGCAGAAGGTTGAAAAGATGGAATAAAGGAGATGAGGTCCAAGCTGCTCCAGTAAGCGCAAGAAGAGCAAGCCAACAAAGAAGTTTATCACCTGAAAATTTCCCATTTAGACTCAAGTTACACAATAGGAGAAAAGCAAGGGATAGGTAAATCACTTGTTCGTCACATTACCAGAAATCATGTCACCTTCAAGGTGGAATATTCTTTCTATATTTTCCAAGTGTAAACAGGTTCCTTTCAAGTTATAGTACAAAATGATCAGAGAATAAAGAAAACAAATATGAGTACGATAAATATTACCCAATGCACTGACATACAAACTGCCATGGCCTTTGCTCTAATCCTGCTGGGAAATATTTCAGGCAGCAGAAGACCTGGAACTGGACCAGCTCCGAGCGCAAATGTAAAAACGAACCTGCACATAGAAGTACAAGTTTTGAGATTACTCTATGAAATAAGTCAAACAACACAGGCGCCATATTCATTCTTGACTACAATAAATGCATGGTGAAGATAACATGAGCAGTTCCATGTAATGCCCTGTTCCTCTGGTAGTTTCAATTCTCTACATTGAAGAATACTCACATTAACATGCCTCCTAGAGACAGGTACAGCGCTCCATAAGCTGACACAGAAGGGCTGGCTGCCACTGCTTGAATAGCCATAGATATTGCCTGATACAGGATAATTTTAATTTATTAAACTGTCAGCACTGGTCCACATATTCTTAACCCAAGCATGAACCTTAGGGTCCAATATATTAATCTTAATAAAAATAATAAGAATTTTACACTATTATTACAAATATCCTTGAGCTTGCTCATAACAATAATTGTTCAGAAGAGGCTTGATTTGCAGATTTACCATGCCAAGGAAGCTCCCTAGAAGGAGGACCTTCCTTCCCAGTTTATCCATTAAGACCATAGCTATTATAGACCCTGTCAATCATTTGAAAGCTTGCAAAAGTTAATAAAACATGAAATTTTCTGGATCACGGAAATTACTTCCTTGAGAGTAGAACCATGCCTGTCAAATTGGAAATTCCTATGAAGATGTTTGCAAGATTTGATGGTACCCCCACACTCTTGAAGACGGTTGAAGAAAAGTAAAATATAGCATTTATCCCAGATAGCTGTTGTAAAGCAAACAGAGTTGATCCAATAAAAACCACTGCAAAAAGTAAGATGTGAATGACAAAGCATTTGAAAGCTAAAAAACAGAATTTATATCACAATTTATAATTTTCAATTTTCTTTATATTATCTAATAAATCACAAATTTTAAATATGAGATTGCCAGACTTGGTTTCCGAAATTACATTATAAGTAGAGTTTACCACCAACTGTTACTAATCTGACAATACAAATCATCAATTACATACATTTGTTTTCGAAAAATGATTATATGTAAGGAGCAAAGATCCCTTCTTATTGATATCAGTGGATCACCTGACCAAAGAAAAGACATACTAACTACGTTTTTTTTTCTTTATGTACTGACTTTTAATCATAACGTATAATCCCATTCCGTATTTCAAAGATTTCACCTAATTCCTTATTTTTACCTTTTCCTTACTGTGTTAGATTCACTGGGATTAGCATAGAGTGCAATTTTTTCGGTCAAATTTATAATTTCATTAGCAATAACTTAGTCTCAAGGATATTAATAATTTATTGAACATATTAATTATTTGAATTTTTATTATATTTCTATAAATATTCCCAAGCCGTATTTGAATTTGTAAAATCCGTATAAATAATTATATCAATTCTAATAGACTATAAAATATGATTCTGTGCTTCAAAATAAGCATCAATGTTTTGGTACCATATAACAATTTGAAAATGAGTTCAGGCATTCGCTGTTACACCATGCATAACATAAGCTCCATGCCTAGTTACTCTATGCAGTGGACTGAAGACTACCTCTGAAATGTCTTCCATAAAGTAATTCTGACAGATTCACAGTATCATTGGCATCCACTTTGTCCAACTTGGACAAATCTGACATTGCATGCCCAACATGTGATGGTCCTACTAGCCTCTCAAGTTCAGCTTCTGCTTCAGCAATTCTTCCTTGCTATACCATACCAATAGAGAAAAGAAATGAATTCGCCTTCAAGATAACTAAAAGACCAGTCATATACTTCTACTGAGAAAATTAGCCTCTGCATGGGAGAGAATACGTGCTCAAATGCCAAGTTACTTTCCGAGTAAGGAAACATGAGAGAATGATGTTTCCAGAGTACAAATACAAAACTATGATGATTTACAGGATACAAATATGACCAGAGAAGTACCTTGTACAGCCAACAGGGGCTCTCTGCACAAACTAGCATTGCAAGAGCAAGCACTGCAGATGGAATTGTAGATACCCAGAAACAAACGCGCCACCTAACCACACAAATAAGTATGGAACCATCATATATGTGATCAAAGTCAACTGCCGCAACAGATGCAAACATCTTACTGAAATTATTACCAGCCAACAATTTCCTTAACAGGAATTCCAATACAGAGAGCTGTCATAAGCCCAAGACATGTTGATATCTGTATAAAGCTTCCATAAGTCCCTCTCACATAAGCTGGAGAGACCTGTTCAGACAGGAAGCGAGAATATGACCAATCAACAACTCACTTTTCATCCGACAATCAGAAGGGAATTTCCCTCACTGAAAGCATAGCAAAACTTTGAACCTCTGTCACGTAAAGAGATGCAACAGGCGGGCCCACACCCATTCCAATGCCAACCAGTAACCGCCCAAGAAGCATGCCTACCAATGTCTTGGATAATGCACTGAAAATATAAAGGCTTTAGCTTGAAAAGTTATGTAAGAACTCTGCAAAGATGAGTTCTGAGAAACTGAACATCAAGACACCAAAAAATAATAAACTAGCATGATAGAGAGCACAAAAAATTTTGAAGACAATAGTCATATGCCATTTCTTGATTTTGTTCTAGAAACAAAAATATGCATTTATATTTTTCTTCAGAGTCAATAAATCAAGAAGCTAGACAAGCGCTGAAGTACCCCTCTGCAATTGAGTGTCCCACATAATTCCATTCTTCTCATTTGAGACGATATGAATATGGGAATGAGATCACCAAAAGAAATTGACCATTCAACAGCATGTACAAGACTGAGCACCTATAGGTTTCAAGATTGAAATCCAGGTGCAACAAATATATCACCTCATGGAGGCACCAATAATCATTGGCAATGTGCTAAACTGAAAGGCCCTACAGCGCCCAAATCCGTCAGCAATCCAGCCGCTGAATAGAGATCCAATAAAAGCGCCACCAAGACATGTACTCACCACCAAACCTTCACCAGAACAAATAAGATATACTTTAGAAGATTGGAAAGAGCAAATTTTTATTTTTTTAAAAAAATGCACAAATTGGACAACAGAAAGAGAGAAACGATTTGTTTATGCCACCTTCTGCCAGGGTATTTCCACTGAAACCAAGATCCAAAGATATGCTTTCAAGTGGTTCATTAACAACTCTGTAATGATACAAAGAAGACGACTCACAGTGAACATTGCATGAAAAAAAAATAGGAAGAGATTAATGATCAGGTGGCTTTGGAGGGCAAACCCTAAATGGTATCCAAAGAGGAAAGAAGTAATCGTAGCCACCAATACATGTGGCAAAGAGTGTCTCCATGGAGGATCTGTAGTTAGCAAACCACTATTATGCTCCAAATAACCTAAGAAAGGAAAAGAGAGGAGCTGAATTAGATTTAACAGCTTGATGTATATGTCTACCAATTACGATGACTCCTAGATAAAATGGTGATTAAAGTCTGGAATAAGTATCATATCTGAATGAGATCTACCCATATATCCTGAGAGACTCAAAGATGCCAAAAAACTAGATACATGCAAACTCAGAATTACAAACAAATAAATAAATGGGAACCCATAATGATGAACTCATGTAGTACCATTAAGAAGCTTAGATTAAACCTAAAATAGCATGAAAGGAAAATGTCAAACGGAAGCTATGAAGCTACCTGAGCTAGCTTCCATATCTGTAGAACCTGAACTATCTCTTGATGACATACGCTTGTATATTGATGAAGCCTCACTCTGATATCCCCACATGCCAGATTCTCGCCAACCTTCTTTTTAGATTATCTAGTCCAGAAGTATTAGGAGCACTCTGCAAACTCAGAACCATCCAATCTTTACCAGGCTGTACTAGGTAGATATTTTGTGAAGTCTTCTCCGCAATCCTTTTTCCTGTGTCTGACTGATATCCAAGAAGTCAGACAAGAAATATACAAGACGCGGATTCTTTGTCTGCCATAAGCTATTCAACATAGACAGTCAGACCAGCTGAGCCTAATTTTAGTAAAGCCTAACTGGGGTTACTTTACCAATTCACCAACAGAGAAGCTGAAAAGTGAAAACTGCAAGGGAAATTAACTTATTTTCCATCCCAATCGTAGAAATTCAGCCTGGAGATCTATGATAATCAATTGACTGCAATTCGGTCTATTAGCACCCACCGCACTCAACATATTGCAGATGCAAATTTTACGAGTAAGAGGACTTAAAATACAACAAATGAGTCCACTAGTACGATGTCAAAGAATCCAACATGCAAAACTAAATCCGTACCAAACGTTTATAGATCAAGGATCGGTAGAATAAAAGGATATAACGGAGCACGAATCGTGCTGATCCTTATCTACATCTAGGTGCAAAATAGCCAGACCGACGCGCTGTACCTTTAGATCATCTGACGATCGAGCGGAGATCCTGAACTAAGAGAACGATACAGATGATTCAAGCAAAACCGCTACAGCACTAAGATTTACTCTGCAACCGAACAGTGGCAAATGGGCGATCGCTGAAAAGGTGAGACGGGAGAACGCTAATGTGCGTTGATGGCGTGGTTTTTTCTCTTCAAATCGAAGGTTTCCCGAAGCTTCACAAGCAGAGAGACGGAAACAGAGAGAGAGAGCGCCGCTGCTTTATTCCGAAGTAAAGCTATCAGGACAAGACGACAATGGCGGGGTTTTGATTCCACGCGGGACCTGTGACTTGTGCGTGGTGCTAGGGGAAAGCGCTGATGTAATCCAGCTCCAGCGGCAGGGTCCGATTACGTCCGCCGATTTGTTAGTCCACGAGATGGTGCCACGTGTCCTGGTCTACTGTGTTTTGAAGTAGAGAATTTGCGCTTCGGTGCAGCAATCCTAGATTCTGCTGGCAAATCTTTGTCAGGCCAGGGACACGTGTTGGAAGTAGAGACTCCTGGCACTTAGTCATTTGCTTACACGTCCCTATATTTTTTGGTATTTGGAATTTGCCCACTGTTGCCGAATGAATGGCCTCTCCAGGGCACATTGCTTGGAAAATGAAATTGGGGAAGACTTAAAAGGCTTGGCTTTACTATAATTAGTTCTCCATTTTCTTCCCTACTTTCCCTTTTTCTTTTCTAAATTTAATTTATTAACGTAAACACATAAATATGTTTATCAACATATTAATTATATAAGAGGATTTGATATAATAGTATCACTTTTATTTAATAATTAAGATATTATAAATTTAATTTTTATTCTAAGTGACTAGTCTCAATCTGAAAATACATTGAACAATAGGGGCCTGTGGTAACAGAAATAGTCCAGCCTATAAATTATATTTCAGGTTAGCAAAAACAAAAGGGGACGCTAGGAACTTCTAACATGGAAAAATTCCCTTCACTTAATGGGAGCAGTTGGCTGAATGCTCGGTTCTGGGATCGGGTCGTTCTCCTGCTTGTCTACAGCACATCCCTTCTCGAGCACAGTCCCACCAATCCTCTTAGGAGGCCAGTATCGGAACACCGATCTCCCGATGATATTCTTTGCAGGGAGTGGACCCCTTCATAGAGCAAAAAGATCCCCAGAAATGGCATAATCAGCACTAGCCAGAAACACAGGCCTAAACTCGAGGGACCATGAAATCGATGTAAGAGATAAACTGATAAGAGATATTATTACCAGACATGTGAATCGTAGCTATTGTTTCGATTATCGCCCATCACAAAGACCATATTCTCAGGCACACGCTGCAATACCGGCGAAGCATGTGGAAATTAAAAGTTCTGCGAATTTCAAGTGTCACCGAGAAAATGAAGAAGCAGAACTTACAACTGGCGTCATGTTATAAGAGGGTGGCTCGAGTATGTAATCTTCATTTCTTAAAATCCCATTGACGAGAAGGGTCCCATTGCGAACCTGTTGCACAGCGAGTCAAATTGTAGTTATGTAAACAAGAATTGCATCGTGTTGGATATGAGGCAAGTTGTCGGCATTTCATCTGGATATCAAAATGAAATGAGATGAAATGCATTCCTTCATTCAGCCTCGAATAACACTCATCTCATTTGCGTCTTTCATTCTAATACCAACAGGTAATGTAGCAAAATGTTACCTCAACCACATCCCCTTCCTTTGCAACAATCCTTTTAATGAAGACATCTTCATCAGTGTATCCAACTTCCTGGAGGGATGGGGGGCTCTTGAAGATGACGATATCGTTAGCACAAGGCTTCCTGAAATAGTATGTGACCTGAAAGATTCGAGCAAAAGAAATATAAAACGACTCTCAAGCGTCATACAAGCGACTTCTCATTCTCGGCTTCCAAAGTACATGTCGAGCTTAGCCTCTTTATCTTATAGAACGAGGATACATTCGGGTTAACTACAAGGACACCTACATTTCGGAATTACAACTTACAAGAACGCCTATCAAAGCAGTCCTTTTTTTTTCAAGCTTCAAATGGTGCAACAGCCGTCAGGAACCGTATATTTCTAAAATTCAAGTCAAAACCAACAACTTCAGCCATACAGATGGTAGCTCAATTTCCGCATTTCTGGCCGAATCCTGACTATTACCGTATGATCAAGATAGGCCCCACTTTTGCCAAAAACAATCATAAGCTCCAACACGTAATACGCAACTTGAGCCTAAGCCTAGATCTCCTCAGATGTAAGGCTAACTTTAAACAGTAATGAAAAGATACACCTGCAAGAAAAAAGCTTGCCTTTTCTGCAACAATTCGATCGCCAACATCGAAAGTGGGATACATCGACAGCGATGGAATATATCTCGGCTCAGCCACGAACGACCTGAACGCCAGAGATATCGCCAGGCTGCAAAAACTGTTTTCGCGTCGTCAGAGGTGAGATTCAGCCAATCCGGCAAGAACCCACCATCCTTCTCCACCTGCCCATCGCTCCTCCCACCACCTCCTCCGCCACCGTCTCCACTTCCAGAGTCCAGCACCGCCTCGGACTCTTCATTGGATCCCTTGGGGCCCTTACAGTTTGCCCGGTGAAATGGAGTCCTACAGTCGAGCAATCTGGTTGAAATCGCAACGGGATTGAAGGGAGAGCGGCTGAGGTCTAGGAAGGACTGGGGTGAAGAGAGAAGGCTGGGGTTTAGTAACTGAGAGGGAGGTTTTGGGATAGAGGATGGAGGAGATGCAGACAGAGATACTACCACCATTGTCTCCTTCAAGCTCTTCCCTTGCTGTCGATCTCTTCAGACTCTGAAGCTCACTAATTTTCGTCATCGGTTGATTGATGTTGGGCCTGGGCCTACCGCTGCCTCACATTATGGGCCAGGCCCATCACACGGTCATTCCCTGTTTATGACTGACGATCACAGATGCTGACTTCCTTGAGACCGGGCTTATGCTGTGTAGGCTATGACGGTCATCGACTTGGTCATTGAAAGCCGTACAACTTTGTGAAAATCAAACACATGCATATGTTTCTTACATTTTTAAGCATAATAGGAATATATATATATATATATATGTAGTTAGAGAGGTTAAACATGCTAGTTTGATCTAGAACCAGGCTAAACCGCTCATAAATTGGCACGTAACTACCCTTATTGGATTAAAGGATGATTACAGGCCAAATCAAAGAAATAGCCATGTAGAACTGGAACCAGCCCAATACGTCTTCTCATTAGATTGGTTTGAAACTATTTAGAAATCAGTCATGAACTGCTGTGAAACTGGCCTAAATTAGCCCAAATTACTAAAAACTTTGCAACCAAAGATCAACTTTTTGTTAATTCAATTTAAATTTTTAAAAATTTTAAATTATTTATTCTAAATAATTTGAAAAAAAAAAGATGAAAGGGTTACGGTTCATATTTCAAATTGGCCCATTTAGGAGCAGTTAGAGTCCGGTTCATAATTTTATGAACCTTAGTCAACAGCTGAACTGTCTCATTATATTTAATCGGACCGAACCATAACCGACCCAAATAGTTATAGGTTAATTTTGAATCGGTTTAGACCATCCATTTAATATCTCTACCCTAATGTTGTTGATAGAAGGGTTTTTTTTTTTCTTATATATACCGAACTACATATGTTGTTAGGAGTGGGAATTTTGCATCAGTATAATTTATGAATGGAACTGTAATAATCCAACAAGAAGTGGGGCATCTTTAAGTCACATATGGCAATTGACCAAGCAAGAAGTGATGCCATGGACATTAACATATAGATAGAATCAGAGATTTTCTTCATGGAAAAACCGGCACAGAGATTCTTTTATTGTGGACTGGATCTCCATTCATAGCCTCGCACATGAAGCCGTCGCGGAGCAATGGCCGACCACAAAAAAAATTTGTCATGCAAGTATTTGGGAAAAGCTTCAATTCTCTGTGGACTTTCACAGCCACAGAATTTATCCAGAACTCCGGGCTGACAATATTTGTGGCTAGGAATCCTCGATGGTCCTTGCAACACATACTCCATCCCTGCTACTGTGCAGAAGTTTCCTCCCCACGCCCTGCATTTTCTTTTCTCCCCCATACGATGAAAATAATCGCAACTGGCAAGAATAATTGTTGTAGTTCTTCACGATGCGGCTTCTTCCTCTTCTGCAACTTCACCACACGGCAAAAGGTAAAAGCCTCCCAACCTCAGGTCCCCACTGCAGCATTGCTTGAACTAAAACTGAGCTGCTCAGAGTTCTCGCAAC
The DNA here is from genome assembly GCA_900006705.1 of Sonneratia caseolaris. Classification (NCBI taxonomy): domain Eukaryota; kingdom Viridiplantae; phylum Streptophyta; class Magnoliopsida; order Myrtales; family Lythraceae; genus Sonneratia; species Sonneratia caseolaris. The sequence continues at coordinate 453,506 of CXYZ01003106.1, forward strand.
CCATCATGGGAATTTTGGGTTTTGAACGATCTTAGACTATTCCAACAAGGATTTCTACTTGTCGATCCTTGGTTTTTTCTCTTTTTATAAATCTAGGATTTGGCTGATTTTTCTTGGTCCTCGTCCTCCTCTGCCCAGTTGAGATATGAGCCTCCGGTTCAATTATGAAACTTTGTGGCGTGTTTACTCTCTTGAGCTCCAGAGTTGCCCATACCGAACTCACTTTCTGTATCACTGTCGTTTTCCCTTTTTGATGGGACCTGAAGTTGTTTTCGTTGGTAAGATGATGTTAGTTTGTCAAAGGTGGATGGAGAAGCTGTGGATGGTCGATAATGGGCTTATACTTTCCTTCTATTATTCATATAATTTGGGTTTTATGGTAATGTATATGCTGTTTCAAATCATTTGAATATGTTTCACAGTGTTTATCAATTCATTATCTGCATTAGGAACTGATGCAGCACTTGTCCGAGTCAGTGTGATCATGCTTGGTGAATTCTCGCTCTAAAATTCTAATTTCATGCTTTTTTTTTCTTATGTTGGAAAAGGTACAAGAACTACAAGATGTCTTCGGTTATCTTCACACCTTGAGTATTTATAGGTTCCCCCTTCCTAGGGTCAGTGTTTTGAAGGACTATGATCGAATGTTCAAAAAAGAATCATTAGCAGCTTCTTTCTCCGTAGTTGCCTTATCATGAACACGAGAACCTACATTTTGTTTAATAGGACAACTAACCTTTGGGGAAGAGTGAAGGAGGATTGCTAAGATAGCTACAAAATCAGACATAATGGGCAAACATCAGGAGGGAACAATCACAAGCAACAAACAAATGGATGCATCACTCCTCATGGTACTGAATTGCCTGAGTTGGCTTTATTTCTGCTGTGAATTTCAGTGCTTCTCTATCTTATGATTAGAAGGTATTCTAGCTGCTCTGTTCAGTGGTTGATAAGGTTGGCCCGATGCAGTTTCTTTCCTGTATATTTAGTTTGATTTCTTTGAAGCTCTCTTTGTCATTTATACGGTTATTGCTTCTGATAACATTCCTTCATTGCTTTGGGCTAAAGGTAGGATTGATAAGAACAGCAGTTTTCTTATTTTATTCTATTTGGTATTTGCACTTTACAGGAACAATATATGCTGTGTGATGAGGACAATTTACTCTCAGTTTCAAGTCCCGCAAGTTTAAGGAACCAACCATGCTGTCTTGCCTGTCTCAGAAAGAGCAGCTGTCGCACTGTCCACTCCCGAACCAAGCTAATGAACCTCCTCATTGAGCGCAAGAAGCCTCAGGAAGCCCAGTCCATATTCAAAAGCCTGGAGGAAGAAGGCCACAGGCCAACTCTTATAACCTATACTACCCTCCTCACTGCCCTTGCTTTGCAGAAGCAGTACAGGTCCATTGCATCACTCATCTCCAAGGTGGAAAGGAGTGGGATGAAACCCGACTCAATATTTTTCAATGCAGTCATAAATGTCTTGTCTGAGTCAGGAAAAATCGACCAGGCAATGAAAGTGTTCCGTAAGATGAAGGAGTCTGGTGGCAAGCCCACTACAAGCACTTTCAACACTCTGATCAAAGGGTTTGGGATTGTAGGCAGGCCTGAGGAATCTGTGAAGCTGCTCGAGCTCATGAATAAGGACGAAAACATGAAACCAAATGACCGGACCTACAATATCCTCATCAGGGCTTGGTGCAATGAGAGGAATATTGATGAGGCATGGAACGTCGTGGACAGGATGGTCGCCATGGGATTGAAGCCTGATGTGGTCACATTCAACACTCTGGCAAGGGCTTATGCCCTTAGCAGGGAGACAAGCAAGGCCGAAGGAATGATATTCAAGATGCAGAACAACCAAGTGGCCCCAAATGAGCGGACTTGTGGGATTATAATTAGTGGTTATTGTAAAGAGGGGAATATGGCTGATGCTATGAGATTCATGCAGAGGATGAGAGATCTTGGGGTTCATCCAAACCTCGTAATCTTTAACACACTCATTAAGGGGTTTCTAGATGTTACAGATACTAAAGGAGTAGATGAGGTGAGAATTTTTCAGATTTCTACTCTTTTAATCTGCAGTTTTACATTCTTTTCGAAGAAAAAGCAAAGATGATAGGAATTCAGGATTGCAGCTCACAACTTCACAATACATTTGGTAGTCCAACCCATCTGATTGTGACAAACAAATTGAATTGTTCAGTCCAGTAAAAAGATTTCCTAATTTTCAATCCTCTCTATCTTGGACATTACAAAATTTAAGGTAATTGAAGCACTTGACTGAAGGCAATTGAGTCAGAAAATAAATCAAGTTTCAAGAGTTACATCCTTGGATGAAAGTGTTTATTTTCTGAGACAGAAGGGATGAAAACTCAAATGCATTTTTAGCTAGAAACAAATGGGAGAGATATCCTTTAAGATCTATTTAATGGAGTTGTTTGCACATAATGAACTTCGTACTGAACAGGCACTGACACTAATGGAAGAGTTTGGGGTCAAGCCTGACGTGGTAACATTCAGCACAATCATGAATGCTTGGAGCTCTGCGGGGCTGATGGACAAGTGCCAGGAGATCTTCAACGACATGATACAGGCTCGGATAGAGCCTGATATCCATGCATTCAGCATCCTTGCAAAGGGCTATGCCAGAGCAGCCGAGCCTGAGAAAGCAGAATCTGTCCTCACCTTGATGTCCAAAATGGGGGTTTTCCCTAACGTTGTAATCTTAACCACCATCCTAAGTGGGTGGTGCACAGTCGGGAAGATGGAGCAAGCCATGAGGGTATACCACAACATGGTCGAGTCTGGCATTTCCCCAAACCTGAAGACCTTTGAGACACTCATATGGGGTTATGGAGAGTCTAAACAGCCATGGAATGCTGAGAATCTGTTGTATGAGATGGAGGAGAAGGGCGTGGGCCCTGAGAACAGCAGCATCCAGCTTGTGGTGGATGCTTGGCGGGCCATTGGCTTAACTGGTGAGGCTAAGCGGGTCATCAGTGTGTTCAGGAATGGCCTTGAAATAAAGTCGGGTTTGAGGAAGGAAGAGATCTCGATGGAGACCCTGGAGATGGTCTACCAGAAACATGATCTCCCAGGTTCACAGGGAGCAGTGTCCAATCAGAATGGATCATCATCCTACACAAGGCCCCAGATGGTTCTGAAAGGTCCCCTGCACTCAGCCAAGAATCTGTGGGTGGGGACCAAGTCGATCCTCCTCAATCACACTCCTGTATTCAAGGTGTGGCCACTTTTATGCAGCAGGAAGCAGCTTCAGAGGCAGAGAGGGATTGGTGGCCAGTGCATCGGTTCATTCAGGGTGGTGGTTCTGAGATGAAATTTGCCCGGCCAATGCTGTCTTCCCGACCTAGCAAAGAGAATTTTTTTGAAGATGACATGACTCTTCTGAAGAGTTCATCAACCTCCTGGAGCTGAAGATTTTTCTCAACAGGCTGTAGATATCAAAAGATTCAGTTGCATGGTTATAGCATCAGCTCTTTCCAACTGCAGATGTTGGGGCCACTGAGTGCAGCATTCTCTATATGTACACAATGGTCTCTCTGTTTAAACATCATTCACAGATTGTCTGTGTAATTTAATTTGCTCCTATTCTCTGCCGCTAAAGGTCTGGTGGGGCTTGAGAATGTGCTCCTTCTTCAATCTTCAGGTTCAAGCAATAAAATTTACGAATACCCAGGAGACAACGAAGTATGCGCTACTTATAAGATCTCGTTTGGTTGTGGTTGGTTATGGAAAATGACTATTGTCTCCATTTCCTTTGCTCTTCGAAAATGAAAAGGGAAAATGAGAAAATGTTGGTTTCCGTTACGTTCCTTTTAGAGAACGAAAATGTGCTATTCATGAGCAAAGGTTGATTTCCACGGAAACGAAAACCGTTTTTCACTTTGACTGCTACTTCCTCGGGAATCAGCAGGGGTCAAACTGTTAGGCGAGCAAGAGAACGGGGCTAAATCGTAACAGAATAAAAATGTTGGGTGCTAAGGTCAACAGTTTCTTGGTCTCCATTGCACCGGCGGAGAGAGGAAATGTTTCCGGCGGTCATCTCCATCGGTAGCCGTCTTCTTGTCTCCAGAATCGACTTCCGTGTCAACTCTCCCTCTGTGAGCTCCTTCAATGGCCGAACTTTCCTGCCAATTTGATCGACCTTCGGTCATCCGCTTACCGTCTCCGTCACTCTAACATCGCCATGTCCACGACCAGTACCTCTCTCTCCCTGTCTCTTCCAGTCACCATCTTCTCCCTTCTGCTCTTGCATATTAGGCCCGGTTCTGACTCCTTGAAAAACCTAAATCGAAGTCACTTACATACATCACCTGATCGCTCCAATAGGACCAACTACATCGTCCGATTCACTGACTACAAGCTTGCCGACTATCACAGGGCGTACCTCGAATCCTCCATTCAGTCCGATTGCTGGCAGTGGATCCAGCGCCGAAATCCTGCCGCTCGGTTCCCTACCGATTTTGGATTAGTTTCCGTCGAGGAATCTGCGAAGGAAGCTCTGATCAAGGAGATTGAGAGGTTGGACTTAGTGAAGGACGTGAACGTGGATTCTGGCTATAAGAGGTCTCTGCTCCAGGAAAGTCAGCGCAAGATTGGAGCGTTTGTTGATGGCAACAAGCGGCCTGGGAAGATTTTCACTTCTATGTCATTCAGCGATGGAGAGGAGTACTACACTCACATAAGCAATGCCTCGATTAATTGGGGACGGCATCTATTGATGCAGGCAAGATTTGTAATCGCTTACTTCAAAAGCTTAATAAGCAGCAGGACGATGCCAAACCATATTCTGCACACTCTACTCTAACATATAGCAAAAATCATTAAACATTTTGTGCTCTCCACCAGTGAAAAGAGAGTTGATAGCACATAAATTCTGGAGCTTTATTCTCTCTCCACGGTTTTTGCTTCTTCGTTGACTGAAGGTTTCAAGTTGGTGCTATGATTCGTATGCCGTAGGTAGATTTGTAGGATAGCTTTGAGGTTAATTTTTTTAGAGGGAAGGCAAGGTTTCATGATTATTTAGAAGTTCATCTATTGTATCTAGCATAAATCAAGCGTTAGCTGCACTTTTTACTAAGTGAATGAAAATGGGAGAGATGTTTGGGCAATATTTCAACTATTATCTCAGATTTTGTGGATGATAGCAACTTGAAAACTACAATATATCCCTGAACATAAGCATTTTCAGATCTTTTATCCTCTCTGTGTTTAATGTCCAAATTTTTTTTTTAAGTATCTGTTGCTAACTATTGTAGAGATCGCAAGTTACCTCATTATTTGGAGCCGATGCCATCTGGAGAAAAGGTTATACCGGTAAAAAGGTCAAGATGGCAATATTTGACACTGGAATTCGAGCCGATCACCCTCATTTCCGTAATATTAAGGTACACATATTGAATGATGCTAAAGTAAGGCCCCTGATACAAATATTTGTCGATATCTCATGATAACTTATTTATTTGAGGGTGATATTCATTGGAAATCAATGAGGCTTTGTGATGGATTATGATACTTGTGGTCACCTGATTTCATCTGATTTCTGGATGATTCCTAGGAGCGCACCAATTGGACTAATGAGGATACTTTGAATGACACTTTGGGCCATGGGACATTTGTTGCTGGTGTTATTGCTGGTGGAGATGCAGAATGCTTAGGATTTGCACCCGACACTGAAATTTACGCTTTTCGTGTATTCACAGATGCACAGGTAATGCATACTGGGGTTTCCCACGAAAAATGGCACAGTAAGGCTTTTTTTGTTAACTGCCAATGCTTTGCAGTCCTGACCATGTTCAAGTCGTCATATTCAATTATCAGGAGTGGAATGCTTGTATAATTTTTCCGGCTGTTATCAGGGTAGTAAAATTGCTTTTACTTGAGTTCTTATGATTTCAATACAATGCCCAAAAAAATCTCATTAGTTATTGAACAATTACTTCTGGCTACAAGATTAGAATTTTGTGTTCAGCTTAGTGCAGGTATCATACACATCATGGTTTCTTGATGCTTTTAATTATGCAATTGCAACAAAAATGGATGTGCTTAATTTGAGCATTGGTGGACCTGATTACCTGGATCTACCATTTGTTGAGAAGGTAAAAATTATCTTAGTCTCTTCTTGTAAATGATATTACCTGTACTAATAATTAGTATAGTTTCATATCTACCATTTAAAAACCAATAATGATGGTGACACTAATTAGACAGAATAATTATCAAATTTTCCCTCCAAGATTGGATGGAATCAAGATTTTGATTTTTCCCTATGTAAATATGCTGTCCATGTGCTGATCCTTGAATCTTAGATTACTACTTTACTTTGAGAAGATTCTCTTCTGCTACTTATGTTACTGTCTCAGGGATTAATTGCCTTACAGTCGAAGTTTTAAAAGTAGGGAGCTTTTAGTGTCCATTTAAGTGGAAAACTGGAAGCTGGATTTTTGGTTATACAGAGAATTTCCTAATAATACTTATTTAATGCTTGAGTCCGTTAACTTTCTCTTAAATGATGAATGTTCTGTGAATTTATGTGTTAGGCCTGTTCATGGCATCTTGTACATTTTAATTTATGCTTGTGAAGTGTAAGAAGAAATTATGTCAATGCATTAGAAACATTTTTTCAGGTCTGGGAATTGACTGCAAATAACATCATAATGGTTTCGGCAATTGGAAATGACGGACCGCTCTATGGCACGCTCAACAATCCAGCAGATCAGAGTGATGTCATTGGGGTTGGTGGAATAGACTACAGTGACCACATTGCATCATTTTCTTCACGCGGCATGAGTACTTGGGAGATTCCTCATGGGTAATTGATGTTGTTATACAAGTGATCCTTAATTCTACACTGACTAGGGCATGCTTTTGGATGTTTCTCTAATTAGCTAGATTGATGAAAACCTGAAAAAAATTGTGACTATTCTTTTTGAAAAACTTTCTGTCCCAAAATACACCTGTTTGGATCATTTGAGATTTTTGTCACAGTTTTCCTGAAATCTGACCCGCTAGAAAGACCGACGCATTTCATAATATGATTCCACATGTTGTGCAGTCAAGTCCTTGCATGAATTTTATGCCATGATGCCCTCTTTAGTGCTTTCTTTTGATTGTATTTGTGTTTCTGCTTTTCAAACTGTAATGACCTTCTCATTATTCCATTCCTCTATGACATGTTTCTTAGTCATGAATAAGACTCAAGCAAGTTCCATGAAATTATAAGATGTTGGGATTACAGCAATGGATGTTTCAGTTCCATGCATGAAAATTCTGATGCTAGTAGTGCCTGATCTTTTGTGTTCCAGAGGTGATGAGTCTACTCTTGCTTCTGAAACTGCTGTCCTACTGTTTTTTTTTTTTTTCGTGTGGTTTATTTTTTTATTCACATTATTACTTTCTGAATAGTGGCTGGACTTATGCCTTGCAGTTATGGCCGGGTAAAGCCAGATATCGTGGCATATGGAAAAGAGATCATGGGATCTAAGATTAGCACAGGTTGTAAAAGCTTATCAGGAACTAGTGTTGCAAGCCCTGTTGTTGCCGGTATTGTGTGTTTACTTGTCAGTGTCATCCCTGAAAGAAAACGCAAGGACATTTTGAATCCCGCTAGCATGAAGCAAGCATTGGTTGAAGGAGCAGCAAAGCTCTCTGGACCAAACATGTACGAGCAGGGGGCAGGCAGAGTAGATTTGTGAGTTCTGCAATATCCTGAGCGGACATGTAGTTCCATAATTCTGGTGTTTATGCCTTCTCCATTAGATCTAACTTGTTCTTTCTCAGGTTAGAATCGTATGAAATTCTGAAAAGCTATGAGCCTCGGGCAAGCATCTTCCCTGGTATACTAGATTATATGGACTGCCCATACTCATGGCCTTTTTGTCGTCAACCACTCTACGTGGGTTCTATGCCTGTCATCTTTAACACCACAATTTTGAATGGCATGGGAGTAGTTGGCCATCTTGAAAGTTCACCAACATGGCACCCTGCCAATGAGGATGGGAATCTCTTGCACATTTACTTCACATACTCTAAGGTGATATGGCCTTGGACTGGCTATCTGGCTCTTCACATGCAAATTAAGGAGGAAGGAGCTCAGTTCTCTGGAATCATTGAAGGGAATGTCACTGTGAAAGTTTCCAGCCCTCCTGCTCAAGGAGAGAAGATCCCTCAGAGTAGCACCTGCATCCTTCAGTTAAAACTTAAAGTGATTCCAACTCCCTCGAGATCAAAGCGAATTCTCTGGGATCAGTTTCACAGCATTAAATACCCCCCAGGTTACATTCCTAGAGATTCTCTGGATGTTCGAAATGATGTTCTCGATTGGCATGGGGATCACCTGCACACGAATTTCCATCTGTTGTTTAACATGCTGCGTGACCCAGGATACTACATTGAAACCCTTGGTTCACCTCTTACCTGTTTTGATGCTCGCCAGTATGGAACGCTTCTGTTGGTGGATCCCGAAGATGAGTACTTTGAGGAAGAGATAGAGAAGCTGAGGATCGATGTCATTAATTCTGGACTGGGGTTGGCTGTATTTGCTGATTGGTATAATGTTGATTCCATGGTCAAAATGAGGTTTTTTGACGATAACACTCGCAGTTGGTGGACCCCAGTTACAGGAGGCACCAATATTCCTGCATTAAACAATCTTTTGGCTCCATTTGGAATTGCTTTTGGTGATAAGATATTGAATGGTGATTTTTCTATGGATGGCGAGCAGAGTCGATATGCATCTGGAGCTGACATTGTTAGGTTCCCTGCTGGTGGCTATGTACATAGCTTCCCTCTTCAAGATACTTCAGAGAGTGGAGCTACTCAAAATCTGCTGCGGACAAATTCAATGGGTAAAGTAAGTCGTCTAGATTTCACATTTTTTATGAATAAGGAAGATCAAAAATTCATTCCTGTAGGTCTTGATAAGGTGCAGAGTCATGTACAGTAGCCAAAAGAAACAGAAATCAGGATAGAACCCCAAGGTATTTTTGTATGTAAAAAGACATGTACTCCTATTGCTCTGGCTTTGATTTGAATCTAGAACATGATAGTTCCAGTCTCTAAGGTAGAAGTGCTGTAACACAATATTTCCATTAACTTCTTCAAGGGAAAAGTGCTATAACAATAACCATTCATAATTTACTACTGCTCAAAAAGAGGTAGAACTAACTCCTCAATGCTACAATTTAAGTCCTCTAAGTAATTTATCCGTTATATGATAAGATTAACTGCTACTGCAGTATCTTGGTTTGTGAGGATTATGGGACATCATAGCATTGAATTGGATGCAGGCAGATTCTCCGATTCTTGGCCTCATTAAAGCTGGTCAAGGCTGCATCGCAGTTTACGGAGACTCCAACTGTTTGGACAGCAGTCACATGGTCACAAACTGCTACTGGCTTCTGAGGAAGATACTGGACTTCACAAATGGGAACATCAAAGATCCTGTCCTTTTCTCCCCTTCCACGAAACTAGACAAACCCTTGTTCTTAGAAGATAACCAGTTACCATCTCGTAGGACTGATGTGAATTTTTCCATCTATTCAAATGTCATTGAGAAGGATTTGGTTTGTGGGACTGATTCTAGATTTGAAGTTTGGGGAACAAAAGGATACAACATACAGGTTTCAGGAAGAAATAAGATGCTTCCAGGATACCCTGTTATTAATCTGGGAAGAGATTCAAACTCCACAACTGATGGTTTCAAGTCAAGAGAGAACAAGGGTGACTCTGATTGGAACAGATATCTCAGGGGGCCGCACGGGGATGAGGTAAGAAACTGAAAGGCTGGTGTCATGGAATGGTTCGAAATACAACAACATGGGCTGTTTTATAAGTTCTCTCAGAATTGTTTTGGAAAATGTGTTTCTAAAGGTTCAGAGAACATGTTTATCGTACTTTCAGGAACCAAACTTCCTAATTTCTGCTAAACCATAACATCCCACACTAATGCCTCCATACATCCAGCCACTGGTTGCCGCCATATTCTTGCCACCTTGTCAGCTCTTTTTGCCAAACTCTGACCACTGGTAGCATTGTCCGGAAGCCATTTGAAGAAAATTCCATAAACTAGCAGAAGATGTGAAGAGATTTTGAAGCCAAGTTTTATAAACAGCTTTCACAAACATTTCCAAATAGTTTCTGAATATTTTGTGCAGTGAGATTCCCTACCATGACTTACAGTTCTCTGAGAATGCCACCTTTTTTACAACGTTTTTCTTATGGCAAGGGATTTTTCCATGCAGGTCAATGCGCCTCTTGTTCCGAGTCATTGGCTTGTTCCTGCAGTTATTGCAATTGCCGGCAAGTGTTCCCCTGCTGTTATCTTTAAAATTTTGAAGGAACCTTTTGAGATTTCAGTTTTATTGCTAAATCTTTCTTATTCTGCTTGTTTGCTAGGGATTTTGCTGTTTTTGGGCTTCTGGAGAGTCAGACAGAGGCGGCGCCGACGAAGAAAGGGATCTGCTTCAGGCCGACTGGGAAATCTCTAGTTCGGAAGATTAAAGATTCTGGTCCAGCAAAGTCCCTCGGTAATCACACAATGATAGTAACAATCTTTGGCATTCTTCGTCGAGTAACAAGAGTGATGTCTTTTAGAGGAAGAATTGATTATTGTACACAGGTATGTAGTTTTCGCAGCCAACGTTCTTCGAAACCATTGCTCTAAATTGGGAACAGAGGAAATTTTTGTAGTTATGAATTTTTCCATTCTTTTGGAGTTCCATTCCCTACTCTTTCCTCTCACTCCATTTCCTTGATCCAAACAGAGTGTTATGGCGATATTGTAGAAAAAGTGTACAATAACTCAATCCGGCAGGAACTATGAAGACGATGAGAAATCAAGCTCTAGCTAGACTTCAGGAATGAGCATTTCAAACCCGAGACGGTCTCGAGACTTGCAGTTCTCGGTTTGACACAGCTCAATTATTGCCATATTACCACAGGACCGATCTGGGTGCTAGCAGGCAGACTCTGTATTACATACTCAAAAGATCTTTGTCCGGACGCTCTATACAGCTGTGCAAAGATCTGATTTAAAGCACTGCAGCAGCACAACCTTCCAAAGATGAGATTTCTGGGCAAATTTACACATTGTGTGAATACAAAGGATTGCTAGCACGACACTGAAACACGTTTATGTATGCCCCCGGGCACAATCCCAGATAAGGAAGTTTCTAGAAAGATATAAATTAAAACAAAATGCGTGTGACCAGTTATCTCCATGAGATTTCCTCACAAATTACACGGTAGTGAATACGAAGGAGAATGAATAGGAAACCGACCGTCTGTAAGAGAGTTAAGAATTCCTCTTAGCATTCGCATCCTGAGGATCTTTGCTGCTGTCCCGCCATATCAATGGTGTCAGGAAGGTAACTATGACATATTCACCGTAAACAAGTGATCAGTTATTAGGGATCCAGAAGCAAAAAAAATAATAATAATAAGATAAACATTCAGATTTCATGAAAAATAGTTAAGCATAGGGGCCAAATTAATATAGGTTGAAGGATAGGAGATACTAATCAGATCGAACCCAGGTGGAAAAAATACTCGGTGGCCTGTCTTGAGAGTACTCACATTTCTTCTTCCGGTTCGTTCTTGAGGGCATTCTTGGCTATACACTGAAAAGCAGCCTCGACATTGAAACCTTCTTTTGCAGAAGTTTCAAAATAAGGGATATTTCCTTTGGATGCACACCATGCTTTTGCCTTTTTCTCAGATACCTATAAAGGCGGTCCATAAGATACATATGAATTCCAAAAAACACATGGTAACCACATACGGAAGGAAAAAGTAAGACAACAGATGGATCACTCTGAGGAATTGCTAGTACAAACAATATAACGAGCTTCATTTGATATTCTTCTCTAATCTCCTCCCATAGAGGAAGACAAATAAAGGGCACTCTCGCAACTAAGAGTTCATGCAAATATGAAGGTGTAATTTGCAAGCAACGTGGAGGATCTCTTATGACCAGGGGGAGAAAGATGATCTTACCACTCGACTGTTGCCACCATCGATATCAACCTTATTTCCCAACACAACAAATGGAAAATTTTCAGGGTCTGAAGGGCTGGCCTGAAGATGATAATTGACATATGTGATTACAAAACTTCCGCAGAACCAAACCTTACAGTTGGAGTTGGAGTTGGACCATAATACAACTCTAATCCTACCTGGATCAGGAATTCCTCTCTCCAGTGGTTAAGATTTTCAAATGATTTCATTACATTCACATCATGAACGAGGACACAACAGTCAGCTCCTCGATAGAACGCAACTCCAAGGCTTTGAAACCTTTCCTGGCCAGCTGTATCCCATATCTGAAGGGATTAAGACAGTGTTCATGTGAGAAAGGACCACGCTTTAGGCCTGTGCTGATAATTTAGAGCAAGTACACTAAAAAGTTTCCTACAAATTCAGAAATTATAACTTTCCTGAAACACACTTTGGTTTCCTTGTTTTGCAAACATGCAGGCACATCCTTCCCACTCTTGTCAAGATATTTTGAACTCTAACAGGGTATAGTCTATTCTACCAAACTGTACATCAACATCTCAAGCTCCAGTTGAGAATTCTTACATCCTTCTTAGAGTAACCGTTCACACAAGATACTACTTGACAAGGAACTGTTAAGCACATGTAAAAACAAAAAATACCAAGGTACCATCGCTGCATAGAGTTCACCTGCAAAGTGAAGAGCCTATCCTCAAACTCGACCTCCTTAGTCAGGAAATCTGCTCCAATAGTTGCTTTGTACTGATTACTGAATTTCCGGTTCACATATCTAAACCCAGAGTATGAGGATTACACATTTCAAACAAACGGAAGACCGTGTGAGAGATGCAAGAAAAGATACAATTATTAAATTCGAACAAAGCAAAATTTCCGAGGATACTGATTCATCAGAGATGTCTTTCCGACCCTGCCAACAAGGAAGCCACCATTCAGAGTCACTAGCATGCCTCGGAGTAATTAGTCACGCATCATAATAAGTGGACTAGAGAGGAAAAAATATGAAAGTTGAAGAACCATGAAATTGCCGATAAAGTACAATAATACCGAAAAGTGGCCAATTTCCCCTAGTTGTCACCGGAAGGCTCACGGCGACAACTGCCGGAGATAGGCTAGATTAGCCGGAATAATTTATTCTAAGATTTCAACAGCAGCTTCAAAAACTTACGATGCAAAATCTGCTTATTCTAATTGATTCTTAAATCCAACAACAACAGAAACCTCCCAATTGGAAGAAAACGGAATCTGAATTCTGCCCCGAGGACGTGGAATTCGGACTCCCTCACTGAAAGTCCAGAATCGCTTGAGACGTCTTCTACCCCTACATCTATCAGCTCAGATTGTTGCATTTTCAATTTCCTCGGAAGCCAAACAAAGCTAGATAAAAATGAGCGCCAGTGTAAAACTACCACGCGCATGTCACACATATCGATCAAAAGCCCCAACAAACTCACCCGCTGTCGCCCAGAATTATGACCTTGAGAAGCATGCGTCGTCGCGAAGCCATTGTCGCCGGCCCAAGAACCTCCCCCGATCCCCTCTCAAGAAACCTGAATTCCCCAAGGTTTCGCTGAGACAGACGAATTCGACTTTGATTTCGAGAAGAGATCGAAGTTTCGTTGGAGGACCAAAACAGGAATATGCAAAGATTCTTTTATTTATTTATTTTTGGCCCCTCCTACCTTTATCTATTTTCCTGCTCTTTCTTTTTTTTGGGTAAATATATAATTGCCTCTATCTTTCTTGACTAATTTTGTGCAAATATAGGATTCTGTATTATAAAATTCAAATTCAAATTGAGGTTGATCTTACATCAATTTAGCCATCTTGGGTAACAATTTTTACCTCATTTTTCATTATTTTTTTCATAAACCTTTACATATATTTTATTAATGTAAACAATTTATAATTAAGATAATTTTATTTATAAATTGAGTTTTATTATCAATTTGTCGGGTTAGGCATTTTTTATCCAGTTTTTTTAATGTTAAAAAAACCATACCAAATTATTTAGGTGGATAAAAACCCACCCATTATCGATTTGGTTTTTTTGTGGTTTGATAATTATTTTTATTAAATTAAATAATAAACCTTCTTAATATTATATAAAGAAAAGAAATTGAAGAGTGATATATTAAAAATATAAGTAGGGGTTACGAAAAAAATCTGAAATGGCTCATGTACATTTTATATGTCATAGAATCCCTCCCCTTCGTTTTCTTGGACCAACAATGATGTTGACTAGCAGCATTCAAAGATGATGTTCTAAGTTTCTAACAGCTCTTACACAGTAGTTAACTCAGTGTAATGATTAAGACAATTCAAGACAAATCCCAAATGAACTGCAGGAGCTGGAAACAAACCAATCGGCAAGCCGTACGGTCGAGAGTTTAGCACATTACACTGAGGAGGAAAATCAAAGAATTGGCACTTGAATTAGCAACCGCAGTAGCCAAAAAGTATAAAACCGGTTAGTGATTGCTGGAAGAATCAGAATCGAACGCAAAGACAGAAACTTTGCAGGAGTCGATCTGATGAAATGATGATGGCTAAACCCGGGATCCTCCACTGAGGCCATGACTGCTCCTCTTCACCTTCCCCATCTCCATCTCCCGGGTTGTTTGAACCTCACTGCTCGACCCGGATGGGTAGGCTCCATACTCGCTTGTAGGCTCGCTGTAGTCACTGCTGCCACACTGCTCTGTGCTTGCAAGAGCGACATTTCTGAACTTCTTGAGATCCTCGTTGTACTGGCTGGCATTGTAGTCTAAGCTCCCGTAGGAAGTGAAGAAGCCACTTTGTCCTGGTCGGATACCCTCATATAGGTCTGACAGGGAGACATCACCTTCCAGAGCACGGACAATCTGTTTTGTTTCTTTTTGTTAGAGTTGATGATCTTTACTTGGACATCAAATGCAAATATTGAGCACAAGCCATGGAAAAGTTGACTCCAAATTCATGATCATTGTCAAGAATTCATCGAAACAATACTTTGTCTGGTTCTGGAACATTTGGGAATCCACAAGTAGGGATTTCCTGTAAAGTCATAAGCTTGAACTAAAAGGGGAGTACCTGGCTCATTCTTGGTCTCCGTCGTGCTGAATGACGCACACAAGCAGCAGCACAGGCAACCATTCGCACCATCTCATCATTGTTGTAGTCAAGCTGCAGCCTTGGGTCAACCAAAGAGTCAAATTTCCCATCTTCCAAGGCTCTTGCCAGCTGGGGCCGTGCCTATGATAGCCACCAAAAAAATGAGTCATCCCAAAATAAGTCTGCAAGTGAAACTGCAATCTCTGGACATTACTCACCCAGTCGACCAAACTATCATCCACGAAAGTATGTGTGGGCTCCACTGGTCTACGGCCAGTGATCAACTCCAGAAGCACGATCCCGAAAGAAAAAACATCGGATTTTTCCGTGAGTTTCCCACTAGAAGCATATTCTGGAGCAAGATACCTATAGGAGTTTAAGCCGACGTAAGGCAAAATCATATTTCCCAAGAAAAGGGCCCTTTCTTAGTTAAGTTGCTAAGTTATACTCCAAGAAAAGTTGTTACCCGAAAGTACCCATAACCCGGGTGGAGACATGAGTATTGGTATCAGAAGTTAACTTAGCAAGTCCAAAATCTGCAACCTGGGCAGGCAATATATAAAACCAGAAAGAACAAGTTTGATTAAATACCCAGCAAACCAAGGAAAATTCACTCGTGTTGATATAAAAAAGTAGTACATCAATTAAAATATAAGCGAACTCTGTATTATTACATACCTTTGCCTCAAACTTGAAATCTAGAAGTATGTTTGCCGCTTTGATATCACGATGAATGATCTTAGGATGACCTATATGCGTAGATAATAGATAGTACCAATCAGTAGTTATTTGAGAAGAGAAAAATTACCAGTTAGAAAGAACTACAGCATTAAAGATCTTACAATCTTCATGAAGGTATGCCAGTCCTCTAGCAGATCCAATGGCAATTTTCAGTCTTGTGGGCCATTCCATGGTCGGTTGTCCCTTCCCTGCAATATTCAGATTCTCCATCAGATGATAGTTTTTGATAATGAAAACGTCCTACCACGACAACAACTTAATGGGAAGCTAGTACAGCGTGATGGTTACATGCCTTTAAATTCAAAACTGAACTGCTTAAGACAAATTAACCGCTGTACATGTATATAAGTTTATGACATATTTGACTAAAACATGAGTGTGGCACAAACACTTTGCCAGTATCCCACCCTTGAAACATTTGGCAGCAGCATTTTGATTCTATATATTAAGTTTCCATTCCAATGAAACAAAAAGAAATTAGCCTTTCTGCAGTGTATGCAATAGCAGCAGTGGTAATGGCTTCAGTACTCACCATGTAGGTGGAACTCCAGCGTATTATTTGGAACAAACTCATAGACAAGCATTCTCTGGGAACCGGTGATGCAGTAACCCACCAAGGAGACAAGATGCTTATGATGCACCCTGCTAATTATGTCAACTTCAGCCTGGAATTCGCGTTCTCCCTGTCCGCTCCCGGCTTTTAGCTGCTTCACTGCAATCTCCTTCCCATTTGGGAGGACCCCCTGATGCACATACCCAAAGCCGCCCTGTCCAAGGAGATTGGCATCTGAGAAACCATTGGTAGCCTTGGCGAGTTCATTATATGTGAATTTGCTCTTGGTGAAGCCGAGGACAATGCCTGGAGAGGGAGGAGGGTGGATTCCCTTGGGGCCTGAATAGTTGGAGCCCGACCCACCACTGCTGCTCAAGAAAGGTGGTGGGGGAGGAGGGGGCGGTGGCATGGGATAGTGATCGCTTGATGAGGACTGTGGCGCTGCCCAGTTGCCAGCTAACGGAGGGGGGCTCGGCTTCGGTGGTGGAGGAGCAGTTTCTTGCCAGCGGCTTGGAGGACCACCACCAAAGGGATCAACTAGTAGTGCAAGTACAGATGATATCCATACAATATCAGGTAATGCTTAACCAATCTTTCGTTGGGCTTAATCTCAAAACATGATAGCATGCAAAACGAATTCAAATTCTAGCATCATTAACTGATCGGATTAAGAGAAGATGGATTCCTCTTACTCAGAAGGTTGATTTGTGAATGGCGTGGACGAACTTTATTTAGCAGAGATGTAGATAGAAACAAAAAGTTATTTCTCAGTTGCTTTCATCTCTTAGAAGAACAAGAAGAAGAAATTCCCATGTTATTTGGCAGCAGTATCAGATCTAATGCAGAGCAAGACAAGAAGCTCCGGACTCCATACAATAAGCGATAACAGGGGAGAAGACATTTTCCATTTTCTCCAGAGACATGCAGATCAAAACAAGATGTACAACCCCAAAAGAAGCCAAGAAAAAAAAAGGTGCAAGATTGAATCAGTAAAGATCTAACCTTTGTGGCTCTGAGGTGGCGGTGGAGATGGAATATAGTACCCCTCCTCGTCATCTCTTCTCCGCCTTTTCTTAGTACAGCAAATGCAAAACAAGCTCAAGAAAACAAGCACAACCACCCCTCCAATCGCAATCGCCGCCACTAGCCCCGTTGATATGGAGCTGGATGACGGAGAGGGCTCGGACGGTGGAGGCGTGCTCTTAGCAGCTCGGGTGCTGGAGCTCGACGTCGGGGAAAGGCTGCGAGTGGAAGGCCTCGAGGGGGGCGGCGGCGGCCGAAACGTGCTGGTGGATGGTGATGGTGAGGAGGCAGTTGAAGGCAATGGGGTGAAGGATGGTGATGGGGCGGATGAAGACGGAGGAGACGGGGTGCTGGGCGATGGGGGCAATGCAGCAGGCGGTGGCGTGGATGGGGTGGCGGATGGAGGGACTGGGGGTGCCACCGGGGGAGAGGAAGTCGTGTTGGTGGGAGGCGCCGGCGGCGAGTTGGGAGCAGGCGTAGACATTCTCAGCGGCTGTCAGCTAGTGTACTCGGGGAAAATTCAACCGAATCAAATCAAAAATCCTAAAAAAAAAAAATCGAAACCCAAGCCAACATCCAAAACTGGTAAAGGGCTCGGAAAGAACAGTCAAAAGCATCAGTTACTGTGCCGAGCTGCGTCGCCTGGTATGTTTCGATCTCTCTTTCTCGCTCACTCTGCGAAAGAATTTTTAAAAAAATCCTGAAAATGCGGATGGTGAGAAGGAGCTGATGGGGGTGACGAAGATTGCAAGAAAAACAGCGCTTTCTTTTTCTCCTTTTAATGCAGAAGAATATTGGTAGAACTTTGATTTGATTCGAAGGTATTTTTGCCTTCACGTGGAGGAGAGAGACACGACAGAAGAGAGAGAGAGAGAGAGCCGCAGGGGAGTGCGTTATGGCTTTGGGACAAGGAGGAAGGAGGAGAAAAGGGGTCCGCTGTCGGAGTCCAAGTGGTGGTTGTCGGGCCCCACACGACTGGTCGGCTCTCCCCCTCGGGATAATTTTGCAAATCTCATTTCCTATTGGTTTTCTTTATCCATTATTTATCATTATTTAAAAATATATTTTCTCACCAATGTGAGATGTTTGACCTTATTAATTAACACATCCTATATGAATCTTTTCAATAAATATGATCCCACTCCAAAATTCTAAAGAGGGTAAGTGGGTATTTTTATATAATTTAAATATATTTATAATATAGTTTATTTTAGTGGAATTCTCATTATAATTTAATATTTATTTATTCCATATATAACTTCAAATGAGATACAAAGATGCATAGTTTTTAAATCGGACCGGACCAAAAACCGATGTAGACATGAGTTCATAGATCGGACAAAAAATTCAATGGGTTGAATCGCATATTTAATAAATAATAT